>VZRE01011035.1:0-104905 GCA_013396775.1 Cephalopterus ornatus
CTTCACCAGCCTGGTTGCTCTTCCCTGGAACTGCTCCAGCACCTCAATATCTTTGCTGAACTGAGGGGCCCAGAACTGGGCACAGTACTCCAGGTGTGACCTCACCAGTACTGAGTACAGGGGCAGAATCACTCCCCCGGTCCTGCTGGCCACACTATTCCTTTAACAGCAGAAGAATGCTGGTATTTATAAATCAGAAGAAATTATTTTGAAGACAAATACAAAATGTCACTTCTTTTCTTCTTGCTCAAGAAACAAGAAAGTTAAATGGGTCTGCCCAGCACAAATACATATTTCAGACCAGTGCTCTGTACATACTTTGTGATACTTCCACAGCTGCTTTACAGAGATTTTGTAATAAAATATCCATCTGTCCTTACTCAGCCTTTAAACTGTAGCGTGCAGGATCCTAGAGTAATACCGTGTGTGGGCCTGCTTTTGTTGACAGTGTCAGTGCTGCTTGCTTGGTATTAGTCACAGTTATTTTGCCTTTTTAAAATTCTGTTAAAAAGAAATCTGGAGACTACTTGTCTTTGAGGTTTTATTTGCTAATTCTTCATGTCTGGTTTAATGGTATTGACTGACATTAATAGCTGTTACTTTCTGAGTTTTCCTGTGTACTAATGCTGCCTTACTGATCTGACATTCACTTACAAATACATATTTTTTCAGTTTTTATTTGTTGCCATTTGTCTCCTCTTTACTGAGTCAAGCTGAAGTCTTGTCACTGTCTCAGTTCCGTATAACCTGTTGTTGTTTCTTAATCTTCAACTGGTCTCTGTTCAAGGTCCAGAAAACTTGTTTGGATACCTTCAGGTAGAGAATTGTTTGTAGTAAGAGAAGGTAATGTGATGTTTGAGTAAGTGTCCTTTGATGTGCTAGACTGTTTGCTCAGTCTGGGAGGGGAGTGGCCTCTCAAACTGATTAACTGGAGTCTCCCAGATTACGTAGTTGTAGTTTAGTTGTTCTACTTGGTTTCAGAATCTGGAAACCCTTGTCTGAATAGCCTCAGTTACCTGGAGGAAGACCAATATGTAAGATTGTGAAAGACACACAGGGAAGAATTGTCTGCATGGGCAAAGAAAAGGAGCATCAAGTGATCTTTAGTCTCTGTATGTGTTAGTCTCCATGTAGGGTTCTTGTTTTTTAAGCCAACAGTGACAGCTGTGACAGCTTGATGCATGGCAGTTGCTTTATTTTGTATATTTAAATGAAGATGTAACTTTTTTTCCCCCCTGTCTCCTTGATCCCTGAAGAATACCTGTTGTAAGACTGTCAGCTCTTGAGACTTAATATGGGAGCAGGTTGATGATGCAGGAGAAATATAGAGACAGAAAAAGAGGCGTTTGCATGTAGTTATTGTGTGGTGGGAATTGTAAGAGGCCGAACCTACTGCAAAGAATGAAAACACTTGTGCTTCTCTGTTTTTCATATGCATTTGTTTTTGTTTTCCCGTGTCATCTTTCCTCAGCAGCATTTGCTGTTGTTCTTTATTTTGTTCACAGATAGTTTTATTTCAGTTTTTGTTTAGCTAAGCTAAACAAGCTTAAGGCAAAACTGTGGTTTTTCAGGCTGCTTTTCTCGTACACAGCAGTTCTGTCATAGTGCTCCCTGTGAGGACAGTCTTACCTTGGATTTGATTTGCACTAGTGATTAATACTTCTGTAGAGGTATTAAATTGGCTTAAGCAAGCTCCTGCTTTCCTCTCTGCCTTGGAGGGCATATTGCCACCACCTTTTTGTTGCCAACATAGCTATTTGTGAAGCCGCTTGGCAAACATATGTTAAAACTCTTCTTTCTTTCCCAGGTTGTCAGCAAGATAATAATTTGCATTAGGAGAAGTGCCTTACATGTTTAATATCCTTGGCAATGGATGCTGAAATGATCCATGTGTGCATATTCAGTTGACCATTAAATGGCAGCAGGAACACTTCAGACAGATGTAGCAACATTTGTCTGAATGTTATAACAGAACAAACTGGTGCCATGCTGGGATATCTTGACTGCTATGTAAAAATCAATACAGCAGAAAAAAATTGTAATTGACTTTTTGTTCAGAGATTTTCTGTCACTGAGGAATCTCTGAAGTTGTTCCAATTGCAGGATTGAAGAAGAGAAGAGAAGACAATAATTTGCGAGTTTTAAAAAACTATTAAATCAGAACATTTTATAAGTTTAGGTAAAAGGCATTCATGAATTCAAACAAATTTTTGAACCATAGTTCAAAGATTGTTTATTGCAAGAATAAGTTTATTTACTGCTCCTTTGGAACTACCTTTGAAATACCTCAGTGGAGGTATTAAATGTGCTCAGCCTGACTATAAGAAACCTGTTTAGGCTGTTTCTGTCAGTAGTTGCTTTCTTAGTTGCAGCCAAGTTGTAGCCTGTTACTTCAGGAACAGTAATTGTACTGTTGACAATATTTCTATCGTCAGAAATCTCTAGAAGAATACAGAATACAGAAAAGACTGATAAGTGATACAGATTAAATGTCTCCAAAGTGCCAGTTTTATCATACCATTTTTTTCTTAACGTCTTGTTTTATGTCTCAGTGTAATGCTTTCAGTGCGTCAGATCTTATATGTGGCTTGTTACTTGGTGGAAAAATACACATATATGTCATCAGTTCTGTAGAACACGATCTGTACCGTGCTGCTTATTGGTCTCTTAATACACTAATTGAAAATTCTTCCAGTGTTGCTATATTGTCCTTT
Organism: Cephalopterus ornatus; assembly: GCA_013396775.1. Lineage (NCBI taxonomy): Eukaryota > Metazoa > Chordata > Aves > Passeriformes > Cotingidae > Cephalopterus > Cephalopterus ornatus. The sequence continues at coordinate 2,715 of VZRE01011035.1, forward strand.
CTTAAAATAAAAAAAATCAACAAAACCAAACTGTCAGTTACTGTGAAAGAACTTTGTTTCTCCTGCACTGTTTTGTTTTTTTTTTTAAATCTTCTGCATGTACATAGAAGTGTAACAGAAATGCATCCAAAGCTGTCTGTTTTTAAACCATTCGTGGGTCTTTAATATTACTCTTAGGCACAGACGTCTGCCTGCAGTAATTATGGAAGGGTTTAATTTTACATTTGCTTTGTGAGCTTTAATATCAGGCCTTTCTCTCTGGGTTGCTTGATGGGGCTTTTTTTGTATTCACAACTATACAGAATGTATATTCAGGTTCAACATGTAATAAACCCAAAAATTTGACATTTGTAGGAGAAATTGTGAGCTGTAAATTTACAATGGTTAGCCACAGAAAACTAATTTTTTTATGACTGCCTTCATTTTGTGTGTAGTCTTAACAGTTACAAAGAATTTTTTTTTCCCCTGGGATGAGCTCTTCCTTTGTGGTTAATTTCCAGGCAGGCCATCACGAAGTTTCCTCAACAGATTCCCCACTGATGAATTTCTGTTTTAAGAGAAAAAGGGCAAACTGGTTTTTTTATCTTGTTTACAGACCTGTGCCCCTGTTCTTTGTTTATCCAAATCAGGTGTCTCTTTAGTTTTTACCTTGGTTTTCATTGTTCTAGGTGTCTTTGGTGCTTGATTCAAGAATATCGAAGTAAGTTGAAAGCTTGTCATTGCCTTAGGTCTCATGTTGTAAATAAAACTTTCTTGTTAGCACAAGAAGTAAAAGTGGAAGACTCTGGTCATGGGAGTTCAGATGCTTACGGGACAGGTGGTGCTGGGCTGAGAGCTACTGGGGTTTGGGAGAAGGATCTTCAGTATGAGATTCTTTGATTTGGTGCCTGAATTGTAATGGGGGTGGAAAAAAAAAACAATGCCTTTTATTGACGACATTGCTCAGGCTTACAAAAGATTGCAGATGCTTTTCAGTCTTAGAACCAACCTTGTCTTCTAGAACCCAGAAGAGGTTTTCTGCTCAATTTTCTTTCAAAAACTTGCTGGTTTGCAAGACTTGAGGAAAATTGACCTAGAAGTGATGACTGCAACATTGTAAATATGTTACTAAAATAATCTCAGTATTAGGGAATAGCAAGCTTTGTGTGCACAGCTTCTTTTTTTTGTAATATTTTTTTTCCTGAATGCTGCATTAAGGCTTCATACTTACTAATCAAAGCTCATAAAATGACAGATGTTACTTTTGGTTTCCACTGCTCACTATATCTTCCAGGATCTAAAGTTCTATGGCTCTCTGGTAGTATTTATGCTACATCCATGCATAAATAGTTTTTACCCTTCCCTTCAATAGAAAAAGGACTTTCAATTTATGAATCTGACAGCAAGTGCAAGAAACTTTGCCAGTCAGCTCATTTGTTTTCTTGGCTTAAATGTCAGCCAATTTAACCAGACTCATACTGTGTTTTTTCACTTGGCAGTTGAGAGAACAGAGCCTTTGATAATTAGCGTGGAGTTATTAATCAGTACAATCTATCTAATCTAGGGAGATCTATCAAATAGTATGTCTCTGGTGATTTTGCCATCCGATATGGCTTGAATCTGTGTGGGAGAGAATACATGTCTACACTGCAAAGAATGTAGACTTGCTGTGATTACCTGAGTAAAGTTTTTTGAGTCCAGAGAAAGAAGCATGGGATGTGAAAAAAGGACTGCGAGATTTGACCCTCTTGGCAGGTTTGGTGTTTTTGTTGATTTTTTGCATGCTTTTAAATTCTGTACCAGTAGAGTAGTTAAATGTGCCTGTAGTAATGATCAATATACTTTTTAACTTAAAGGATTAATTAAAAAGAAACCAAAACCCCTTCTATTAATTTCTGTCCTTCGTTACTCTTTAAAGGCAAAGGGATTGGGTGAGGGGGTGAAGATGCAGAAAAGTATTCGTAGTCTAAATTAAATTAGAACAGGATAATTTCCATCTATTTCCTCTGTTTGCAATGGTTCTTCCAGTTGATGATCTAGGTCAGGAGCTGAATATAGATGCTCTCATTCCCTTTGTGAGGAGCCTCTTTGCCTACATTAACTAGTAAAACTACCCTCAAGATAAGAAGTTAACTTTTGTGAGTACCATTCTACTTCCAATTTTGAGTAATTGTTTAGCTGTGATTCACCTCAAAAGTGAGGTGAGGCTTCACCTCAAAAGTTTAGTTCCATATTGGATATTGTTTTATTCGTAAGAAAAAGGCTCTGAGAGTCCTTTTGCCCTTTTTGCACTTGGGTGGGATTTGGGTGCACTAAGTTGTGGCATTTGACTTTACAGTTATTTTTCTTTCCTCAGTAACAAAGGCCTTGTTTGTCAGATGTTGTTTATATCTGTACAGTGTCAGTTCTTTGACCCAATGCAGCATAAAGCTGATAACTTTTGAAGTATCTATGTTCCTGACAAGAGAGTCTAATTAGTGAGTCTCGTATATTTTCTAAAGACTAGAGGTAAAAAATGCAGTAGAAAATTGTTTTCATTGAAGTGAACAAATGTAAGTTGAAACAAATACAAAGAACAAATGCAATGATTAAGATACTGTATTTATAAACCATTCTTGTAGAGTAGAATTGTGATTGTTAGGAAGTGTGTCTGTACTATATGTGAATTTTATGAGTGTTTAAGCTGATGGTTCATGATCTTGGATAAATTATCTATATACTTCTCGCTACTGTAATTAATAGTTTGTATTTGATGTGCAACATGCTGATGTGATCAATAGTTTTGTTTTTCTAATTCAGGTAGATTAAGAACAGTTTATTAAATATAAATTACTTGACGGAAAGCTGGTTTTCTTTTTAGAATTCTTTTTTTCTTGACAGGTGTTTCCTATTTCTGTGTTTAATTAATATCATTTGCAGCACTTTAAGCTTTTCAGACCTCTCTTTCTGACACAAGGAATTCATACGGAGTGCTGTTACCTGCTTTTTTTTGTTGTCTTATGCCTGTGACTTTGGTTTGCTAACCCATCCTTAGGGGCCATGCTGCATCCATGCTGTTGCTCATGCTGTTAAGTAGGGTCTCTGATTCTCTCCTTTCCTCCCCATTTCAGCTGTCATCTTACAGGTGAGTTTTCCAGAACAAGAACTGCCTTTAGATGTTTGGAAAACACCTATTGCCTTGTAAAGCAGCTTGTAAAAGCAGTCAAATAGCAACTTCCGTGTGTATCTAAGTTGAAAAGTACTTTTAAAATACTTAATCTCTATGTAGATGTATCTTAATGCAATATAACTTCTGGAAGCAGCCGAGTCAGCACTTAGACTGATGCAAAGCTTATTGAAGTTGAAGGACAGGTTCCCTTTGATTTCAAAGGGCTTTGAATCAGCAAACTCTTAGTAATCTTTTGGTATTTGTGACCCTCCTCAAATAAACTGGCTAAAATTTAAGCTGTTAAATAGCTTAATTAATTTTGAAAATTTTAACTGAATTTTTTTAAGCTTACAGGGATTAAGCACACATGTTAATTGTGTATGAAGATCTTATGCATTCTTTTTTTTCACTATCGAGGTACCAAGGGTCTGGGAGATTGAAAGAAGTGGTAGGGTTTTTTGAGAATTTTAGCCATTGGCAGTCTAAGACCTCCGATTATATGAATATATGAGTGTGGAATCTGGTTGAGTTACTTCTTTTGGAGTCAAAATGCTTTAATGTCTGTCTGCTTTATAGCCAGGGTGTTGTGAACATCTGTGTGTGCTGAATGTGAAGTGCTGTACTGCAGGCACTGTGGGAAGGATTGGTCTGATTCCGAGAAAGTGAGCCAGAACCCACATGTTTAAATCTGATCTTAACCTGCATGATTTAGAAACTGGAGTTTGTTTTCAGAACTGTGTTACAAAGATCACTTTTTAGAGACTTTGGGTTCCAAACGGTTTTAAGACTGTGGAAGCGAACTTAGTTAATGACAGTGTTGGAAAACAGAAAATGTAAATTTCAGCATTTTTTCCAAGGATTAACTGATGTTGCTTTTAAAGACAAAAAGACCCATTTTTCAGGGTAAGACCGCAGATCTTTTGTAAGAAGCAGCAGTTCCTTTAATACATTGTTGCTTCCTTCATTTCATATCATAACAGTATAAGGACTGAACAAGCATGTCTTATCCAGCTTTTGTGGGTTGTATCATATGAGATTGCTTGTCCTCATTCTGTCTGCAGAAGACTAGAATTTGCCTTAGTTGCATTCAAGTGTATGCATCTATCTGCTATGACATCTAAAATATTTGATTTGAGTATTATGTATTCAGAGTAGATGATTTTTCAGAATAGAATAGTCAAGCTGTGGGTTATGTTCTAAAACTAAATATAAAAATAACAGTGTATTCTTCTCACAATTTTTAAGAACTTGGAGAAACATCTTGAGGCTTATTACATATAATCATTGCTTCTACATGTCTGTTACTAATCAAGTAACTCCATTTTGGATTTAAATTAGATTTACTGTCAAAAGGAGGTAAGTATGTATCTGCTATGAATTGGTGAAAATAAGTGTCAGATAATTTCCCTTCAGTTTTGTTAAACTGAATTAAAATGGACTTTTCTGCAAAATTGCTGTCATTTTTGAGAAACAGTGCTAGCTTTGGATTGTATAGGTGACATTTTCAAAGCTCCGTTCACTGATGTTTGGTCTCAAACTAGACTTAGCAGGCTCTACAACTCTGGCTGTGAGAATAAAGAAGTCAAAAACATAGGATGTTTCCAAGTGCTCGATATTAGTCACTCCTCCTTCCATTTTTTCCGCTTTCTACAAATCTGAATTAGCAAGAATACTGGTGCTTTAAGGGAGAAAAATTTGGTTTCATTTCTGTGGGCATATTTTCCTTTAAAAAAACTGAATTATATTTCAGTAGAAGAAAGCATTCACTCACATGTACATTCCCACTCCTTATTCCTTTTTACTGTTAAATTCTTGGAAAATCAAGCTGTAAACTTACTCAGAATCTTAGCAAAAATGGTACTTCATTGAGGCATGAAACCTTCCTTTAACAGGAGAAATGTTGTAACTATAGTTAACAAAATACTTCCTTTTTTATTAGCTTGAGATTTAGAATGTCTCTTAGATTTTCTAATCTACCCATCTGTTAATTTATATGTAATATTCTTCAGCAGTAGACCACCTCTTTAATTAAAAAATTGTGTAAGCTTAAATACTTGCAGGATCAAGATCCAGGAACAGCCTGTTTTTTTGGTTACTGACCAAGTGGAAAATTGGAAAGAAATTGTGCTGTCGGGTAGCTTTAGGGTATTACATAGGTAAAAACTTTGTGTATCTTTTTGAGAATAATAGATGTAGGAAGATGCAGGTTTTGAAGAATATTGTGGGAGAATTGAGAAAACTACATATAAATGATGTGTCTGTCCTTCCAAATATTTTACAAAACTGGGAATACTGTTTTGGAAAAGTGCAGAAATAAAACCGTTTCAAGTAAGGCCTTTAAAGCTGGTCCTGAACAGGAGAATTAAATGTTCCCTGTGGAATGTTTTCTGAATGCATTTTTTTAACAATAAGCATATCCTGCTTTTGAGTGGGAGAGAGCAAAATTACTTATACTAGGGTGTGGCTTTATTGCACGTACAGTAGTGCATTAAAGGTGCAGTTTAGAAACTGCTGTTTTAACTGTATCTCCATCGGTATATTTTATTTCCTATATATCTGTACCCAGTGCCCCACTATTTCTGCTTATAGTAACCTATAGTAACCTGTGTTACCCTGTTTTGTAATCCACCTCTTTCCCCTTGGATGCAGCTATTGCTTTGCCAGCGATTTTACTGTTCATCTCCGACTTTGGAGCTCATATCCCAAAGGTCTTCTTTTATCCATACCTAATGTGTTATCTTCTGTCCTAAACCATCTAGTCTTGTTATAGTTTAGTCTATGTATGCATTCTCCTACCACCAGCAGCCACTTCCAGGTTTGTTCCACCAGTTTGTTTTCCTTTTTATTGTGGAGCATCTAAACAAAGAGTAAGTTCCACAGTTGAAATGTGTATACTTAAGGGGATGCTGTCAATATAATAAATGTAGATTATTAGCATATTACTTCTTTCATTTCTCTGTTTGAAGGAGGACATTGAGGAAAATTTGATTTTTGTTTGTGAATTACGCATTTTGGAGTGCAAAGAAGTTGATGGAGGGGGAAAATATATGATCTCAGACTTAAAACTATTCTCTGCTTGTGTTGGACACTGCACATGTGAATCTTGGAGGCTGGGAGCTGATGAACGAGTTACTGTGAAATAATGTCAAGGGTGAATTGTCCATATAGACTAAGGAAGGACCTCTGTCTCTTGTCATGCGAGGGCAAGCATATGGCACACCACAAAGTTCACTTACCAGCTTAGACTTGTGGCAACAAGTTTATTTACCTGGACCTTTGTTATTGTGGCTTGTTAGCTTACCACTTTCAATGGAGAAAGTGCTTTCTGCTTTGTTCCCAGTTTAGGCTTTCTGCTCAGCTCTAGAGAAATACCTGGTTTAGTCATCATTATCCGGCCCTGGCTGTCTTATTTCCCAAGGTGGAATTGGATTTGAGAATTGCTTTTGTGTTTAAGGCTTTCGGCGTTGTCCCTTTCCTCCTTTTGTGAAAAGGGCAAAATACAGAGGAGTTCAGTAAGTTATCATCATAAACAAATGAGCTTAAGAAGAGAAGGTTACAGCCTCCTTCTGCTCAGTGGATTTGGTGAAAAAGACTGTGGAGAAGGCGATGGAGCACACACTCATCAAGTTTTCTGATGACTGTTGGTTTTATTATTAGATTGTAAAATTAGCGATCAAATCAGCTCTTGGTTTCTTTTTTAAAAAAACACAAAGATTCTCATTTTCCCAAACAAATAAAAATTGCAAAAATGTATGGGGCATCTACCTCTCAAGACATTCTTCTTCCATCAGGTAATCTTGCTTTAAGGATATTTTTTTTAAGGATAACTTGGATATTGCCTAAATTTTCTGTAAGCCTTCTTGCATTTTTATGTCAGGCAATTAATTTTCATTTTCTGCTTAAACAATTTCTTCTCACTTTTTATTGTTTATTTTTGTTTCCAGGCTTCCTTAAGCCAGACTTAATATCGATAGAATGAAAAAATTTAAGAGGAGACTTTCCTTAACCTTGCGGGGAAGCCAGACCATTGATGAGTCGCTGTCTGAGCTGGCAGAACAAATGACAATTGAAGAAAACAGCAGCAAAGATAACGGTAAGCATATCTTTCACTTTTTAGAACATGTGAGAATTTGGTCAGGCCTCACTCAAGTGAGTGTTGCTGGGGTTTATTTTAGTTTTCACTGCTGCAGGGACTTCCTCCCTAACCATTTCTTTTGGTTTATCTTGTATTCAGCTGCCCTGGTTATTTCAACAGGTTGATATTTTTCAAAATATCAAAAAATATCAATATTTATCAAAAATACCAAAACAGCTATTTATCAAAAGCTACCTAAATTTATCTTTTTATGTCATGTGCGGGAAGGGTCATAGATGCTCTTTCAGCAAACAAACCCACTGTATGAATTTACTGGGTCTCACATCAGCTTCATATGGCTTCAAATTGAGTCTTTTCTCAAAATTATTATTTAGTAATATGATTGATACTAATTGCTTAATTATTATAAATAAATTATAAATAAAACTGTTTATCTTCCCATTGGTGATGCAGGGCACTAGTCTGAATTCTGTCATCTCTTCATGTCTCTCAGTAGTACTTCTCTTCACCAATATGAGGGTGACTAGGAACATTCAGGATAACCAGCTTGCCCCTGTGTATCTTACATAAGTCTTTGGCTGATCCCATAAATGTACTGGCTGCTATAAAGTCCACATTAATGATGATACAGCTTTTGAATGCAATCTGCAGTAATAATGACTGGAAGTGGTTTTGTTGCTTGTTCTGTTTCCTGGGCTGAAGCATTTAACTCATATTTCATCTTCAGTGCTGATTAGTGTTATTTTTTACTCTGCTGACATCTAAGATTTTTCTCAATTATCAAGTGGTCTGAATTTTAGATTTCCCCGACTTCACACCAATGAATAATTCTGAATTTTCCCACTGAAAACTGACAGGGCTGGGAAATTTAAGCAGAGGTAGAGGCAATGGAATTTGCCTTGCAGACATTTAAAACCCCATTCCAGATAAGTTGCATACCAAGGTTTTGGAAGCTGTATTGGCAAAGCTTGGCAATAACTTGGGCAAAAGGAAATTATTTATGTTTTTTGCTTTTGCCCTTAATCCCTTGTATATTCATCACTTTTGTGCTGTTTTTATCATGGGCCATGCCCAGTATTTTGGGAAACAAGGTTTATTACAACTTTTTATGTGTTGGTACAACAGGTCTGCTCTGAAGCAACAATTACAGTATTTTTGCACTGATATCTACTAAGTCCTTTCCAAGACACTGAGTTGTCCCACATGATTTTGTTCGTATTCACCTTAGGTACTGATGCATATTTTCTTCAGACCTGTATATACTTCTGCAAGATTGATTTCATTATGTAAATAAGTGCTAAGAAAATTATTTTCACACTAAGAAATGAGCATGAAAAATTAATACCAGCATCAGTGAATGTAGTGGACTGGGTTGCTGAATTGATTAATTTGGAAACTGAATCCAGGAAGAATAGAAGCATTTTACTTTTAACTGGACCATGTCCTGGCTGTCAGCTCAAGGGACAGAGAACATAATAACTTGTTTACAGAAATGTGAGCTTATGCCATCTTAAACCATGTGTGAATCCATTTGTGGCTTGTAATATTTATCTGAGAATTATCCCAAAGAGCAATACTTAGATGTCTTCTGCATGCTTGTTGCCAAACTGTGACAATCTTAACTTCTCAGCAGATTCTTGAAGTGATAAAAATACAATTCAAGAAAGTGTTTCTAATTGCAATGTTTTTATTTAGCTTTTAGTGCTCCTTTTATTTTGCTTTCCATGTTATTTAATTGGCCAAACGGAACTTCATATGCTAGTATTATGATACATTACATGCTATGCTTATACATGCAGAATGTTGTTGGTGACTTAGTAGAGTCTTTTCGGATGCATTCGAGGTGTTGTTGGTCCTCCTCAAGGAAGAAGAAATATAAACTGTACTTTTGCTGTGCGTAATCTTTACTCATCATTTTCTGTCACCAAAAAAGTTTTACTGACACTTGCTACCTTTTTCGAATTCTTCCAGAATGCATTTATTAGTATCTGTCCTATCTTTGATCTTGCAGAGATGAACAGGATACTACATTATGGATTTTTATTTTCCTTTCCAACCCTACTTTTCTTAGAAAGTAGGGTTGGAAAATGCTTGCTAGTCTTGCTTTTCTAAAGGAAGCTCTAACCTTCCCACAGATGAAGGTATTTTGGAAAGATTAGGGTTTGGGCAACGACAAGTGCTGGAAAAACAGTCAAGTAATGAGTTTCTCTTTTGGTGAAAGACAGGTTTGATAGAGAACATAGTCTGGGAAAAAATCCTTCAGTGGGCATTTAAAATAATTGCTTACAAAGGATTGCTTAAATGAGGATGGTTTGCCTTGGCATCTTATAAAATCAGAGTGGTAAGAAGCCTGTGATAAATATCCTACTGGGACACATGAGAGGATGTAGTCTCTTGAAGAATATTTTATAAAGTGATAGCTGCATTAAGATCTTGAAAGTGCATCCTTTACTGCGACGATGCTGATCTCAGAAGGCAGCAGTAACTGTCTCCTTAGTTCTGCTTTTAGGAACAAACAGCTCCTTTACCTTGTAGAACAGAGAAACCCAAATGTGTCCAGTTTACAGGCTTTGAATCTGCTCTTAAAGAAACTTTAAAAGCACAGTTTAAATACTTTAAAAGGCGTGCCAATATCTTGATCTACAGAGAATCAAAGCCAGGGATACGAATAGCCTTCAGAAAGTGGTTCTTCATATATGCTTTATTTTCAAGCATTAGTACATCATCAACTTGAGAAGTGAAAGTTGAAGGGCGTTGCAACTGTGCACTTCATGCCAGAAGTCAAGGCTAGACCCTGAACACTGAAGACCTTTACGGCAGCATTTTGTTCCAGTGTTGTTGTCCAATTTTGTTTTATTTTTTTTCTTTCTAGCAAATTGCTCATCTTGTCTCCTGTTATTCCATGATGATGGCTGTGTTTGCTGAATATAATTTTATACATGCTAGCTTTTTTCCTTCCTAGGAAACAGCTGTGTTAATGGACTGTAGCGATTGTAGAGACTATGTCCATAGAAAATCACGTCTGTGCTGACCTAGAATCCACACTCATCTCCATCTGATTTTTACATACATATCCTGTAAAATTTTTAAAATGAAGTTCCAGTTCAGTGCTGCCATTCCAGGTGTAGATCACTTGTATATAGTACCAGGGACCTTTCCTCATGATCACCCTTTTGCAATAATCTGTGTTGTTCAGTCCCCTGTCAGATGTTTCTCCTCCCAAACAGTTGCCTGTGATTTCAAATAACTGTTACTCCCATCCAGAGGCCCACTTTGCCATTAGCTCCAGCTTTGAGTGGGTTGTTTCAAGACTGAAAGAACAGTATTCCTAATGCAGAACAGACTGTCCCATTTGTAGTTCACAGACATAAAAATAGATACATAACTTTTGATTTCTTTGCAGTACATTGATGCCACTGAATCAGCTAACCTTTTGTATGCAACCTCATTTCATACACAGCCTCCTTCATCATGTGATGTCAGTACAATCTCAGTATGCATCACTCATCCATGAGCAGCAAAATGGGATTAGCAGGGATCAACCCATATTGTTCAATGCAGTAGCACAGAGCTGTTGCACTGAATGTAGAATAACTATTAGTTTTTGGTTTTTTTGAACACCATCAAATTATTTAGTGACTAGAAACCTATATATAATTAAATCTTTCTTACAAATTGTGTTCATCATAATTGGCTTCTGGGTGAGGAAGCATTGCCAAAACAGATGCATAAACCATAAAAATAAAATGATCAAGTGAAATGCATGATAATCCATCTGAAGCCTTATGAACTGTGGACTGTATGAAGTATACTTCAGGCTAACCTTTTAGCTAAGTACAAAAGCTTTTCATGGTCTCTGATGTTTCAACATATAAAATCAGTTAGGTGGATTTGTTGTTTATTTTTCATTCTGCCATGTTTTCATTCAGCATACTAACAATGTGCCGGCTTTTTTAATTCTAGGTTCTACCTTATATATGTATTCAGATTAATATTTAAAATACTAAATGGTAATTTGTAAGAGTTGATGACTAAATTTGCTCATGAATTTTTTCTTTACCAATGTCATACTAATATAATTTGGCTAGAATTAGCATCCAAATCATGCATATTTTAAGCCCAATTCAGTGTAAAATTTATGCAAATACTTTAAATACAAATGCTCTCTAATGAAAGCGAAAAATGTGGCTGTATTGTCTAATATTATGAAATGCATTATCACGAACCCCAAGCATGCTTTTAATAATAATTGCAAGACATGTTCCAAAATATGTCCACAGCTCTTACATTTATATGTAAGTGACTTGGGAAGCATTCTATTTTGTCAAGTTTTGTTTTTATGTATAGATAAATACACACACATAATAACCAAAACAAGTGAGGTTCTGATAGAAGTGGCTACATGAATTTGTAGAATAATATTTATCCCCATTTAGTCTGTTTTAGCTCGGTGATGTGATCATAGGATCCATTCTCACGAACACTTGCATAATTTTTTTGTAATTTTACAGGTGTGAGTAATAATGGAAGGATCAGCTACGGTAAAGTGCGTAAGTGTTTTTTAGGTTTAAGGCATTAATGACTAGTTAATACTCTGATAAGAGGGGTGAATGTTTATAAAAATTGACACATTGCAATGCTGTCTCAGAACATCCAAATGCCTTTGTGGCTGTAATCATGTCATATCATTAACAGAGCTGAGAAATTCCCATTCCATCTGCTTTGTGTGATTCCTTGAGCGTGGAAGTAAAACAGTGTGTTGCAGCATATCTTCAAGACAATGTTCTTGAATTGAAAATATGAGCATAGAAATGCTTACTGGTAATAAATCAGTAAATTTTTTCTGTTGATGTTGGAGGAAAGTATCAGTATAAAAATGTGGGAGGTGGGAGGGAAGTAATCCCCAGAATTGCTAGAGCTCATTCTAGAGCTACAGATTACTGCAAGTCACTGGCAGTTGTCACAGCTAAACACTGCACCTTGTACTGTCCCTTGCACCATACTGACAGTGTTTTTATTATAGTCTGTATGTACCCTTCTGTGCTATGGTATACATCCTTTTTTTATTATTACTATTCAGTATGGTTTGTCCATCCCACGTACACTGCACAACATAGTGTTCTCTTCCCTTTCTGTTTTGTGTCTTCCAACAAAACCTAGGGGCTCTGTTCATGTGTGGAAGTGCTGATAAAGTGAAATGAGCATGAAAATTCAGTGCCTGAAAGCATGCTGCAGAGACTCGTAGTCTTGGAGGGCTGTGTGAAGGTCTTGTCCACTCATAATTGTTTTCCTTCACAAGTAGAATACAGGTTTGGCAGGAGAAGACGATGATTAGATGCAGAAGTGGACTCTCTAAATACACCAAATTTCTGTTAGCCTAAGCTCACTGATGTATATGTAGAGACTTGTTCTCAAATGGTATTCAGGTGGAGTTCTTAAGTACAGAAAAGTAAAATACACATAACTAGCCAACACAATTTATTTCTGGAAGTAGGGCAAAGAAGGAGCCAGATCCTCTGTTTCCTGGTTTGGTTGGCAGATGTTTGCATTGGGAGTTACAGGGTAGTTGTGTGTGTGGATGCAAGGATAGAGGCCAGGGATGCCTGTACTTTGGCTGTGATGCTGACTCACATTGATTTTAATTGTAGCTAAAACAGTTTTCTGAAGGATTTGATGTAGTGTGATGCTTTCTGCAGTTATGATTTTAAACTGATGGTTTGCTATGCTTATATGATTTGAGGTACAGAACTATCATGCCTGTGTTCCAGTGCAGATTCTGATGAGCAAAAATACTGTCTGAAAATTATCTTCTAAACACTATGAAATCGTGAATCTCAAAGGCAGGTTTTTGGCTTTGAATATATTTCACTTTATTGTGATCTTCTTTGTCTTGGTATCCAGACTGAAGGCAAAACCTCACTGCGTGTGAAGTCAACTTTGAAAGGCTTTTTTTAGTGTTTTTTTTAGATGTCTTGATCTCATTCCTTGCCTTGTGTTTTGTAGTTTAAACAGAAGACTTGGAAAAATTTCTGCCCTTTTTGTCCCAAATAAAAAAAAAGTTTAGAGGACAGTACAGTGCCATTTTAGTAATTGAGGCACTTTATTTCTCATTGAAGGTTGACCATGTTTCTTTAGGTTTCTGTCAGCATATTTCTTCAAATGTGCTGCCAAATATTTTTTGCTCTGTGTCGTCCAGGTGAAGCATATTTGCTCTGGACATGACTGCTGTATTCAAATGAATAAATTTGAGCAATGGGAGGAATCCCTTGAGGTTTTGCGAAGTTTTTAATATTTTAATAGTCAATAGTTCAGAGGTTTCATCTAATTATTTAATGAATAAATACTGGTTTTAGTGATATTGAGTAGTTGCTCTGTTTTTATAGTGACTTAATGTTCTGGGTATCACATATTGGAGTCCAAGGAAATAACCCCATAAAATAATGTATAAATACCATGTATTGTAATGTTCCTCATCCAGCTCCTTGAAAGTAATATATAGAAAAAGTCTTGCTGCTTTGGGTTATTTAAATATATCTTATATGGGAGCTGTCACCTGCAGTCAAGTAATTTTACTGGGTGGGTCTGACTGCCTTATAGCAGTGTAATTAACTATTGTACAGCACAGCATGCCAGCTCTAAAATGTCAGAAATTCACCTGCTTACATTCTACACTCTCTGAAGAAATGAAGAGCTTCTTGATAACAGCTTCTTCAGCAGTTTGTTCAAAATATTTTGTATTTCAGGTAAAAAAAAAAATCCGTTTTTGTTGCTGAGAGACATCTAAAAACCAAGTAATTATTAACAGAGCATACATTCAGATCAGTTAAGTGAATGTGTAGTAGATGATGCCAAAATATGATTAAGCTATATGACAGTGGCATTTGAGAGGCCTGTATAAATAAACTTAAAACGTTGTCATGAGGCATCAGAAGCTTTATGAATGCAAGACTGCTTAGAGAATGAATATTTAGTTTCACAAATACAGATTTTTGGCACTTTTTAGTTTTCTATCAAATGGAAAATTAAAAAAAAAACTTGGAAGTTTTCTGGAGCAAGGGTGAGGTCAAGGTGGGTGGAAAAGAAACTACATAGAATCCTGACCTATAAAAACCGGTAGCGGATTCTTGGGACATTTAGTGAGATTTAGTTATAGTTGAGCCAGTCCAGAGTCAAGTTGCAGCTAAGAGCGGTGAGTAAGGTTCTGCCTCCACCCTTCTGCCAGCACCTGCTCTGTGTACCCCATGGTGACCTAGTTCTAAAACCTAAATCAAAATTACACTTCTTTTCTGTGGGGGGAGGACCTTGAACCACATTTTAGGTAGCAGCAGTGAGTTGTGGCAGGCTTGCTGTCGCCCAGAGTTCATCCCTACTTAGAATACAGAACATGTCTGCATTCAGTCCCCATTCTATACCCAAATCAGCAGTCAAATTCTATGTCTTCGATATCACTTACTTTGATTAGAAAAAACTCCGCTTGTGTACTTTATTTATATGAAGTTAAAATAAATATTTATGTATTTGTATGGCTTCCATGTCCAGAATGGATAGCAGTTATGGAATAAAACGTGCTTTTGCTGACTTAATCAGCTGTCAGACATGTTTGATTTAAGGGTTAATATCGCGCTGTATGACAGGTGATTTTGGTTCTTTATTAAAGCTAGCTGAAGGAAATATCATTCCAAAATTTAGGCAGTGAAATCTGAAAACCAGCTTGGTCTTTTTGTCACATAATAGAGATACTCGTGGGACATAAAAAAAAAAGAAAGAGATAGTTGAGTATGTGATATTATATATTCGTAAAAATGTGTTTTAAAATGCATTTACATTCCTAATGGAAACACTTTCTTTCTTTAATCCACCAGTTGACTGATGTGTGACAGTTGCTGAGGCCTTGCCAAGAAATGCCAGGCAATTCTGCAGGCTCTCTGGAGCTCAGATTAAGTAAATCCAGTTAAGTAAATCCAGCACAGGAAAGAAAGTGGTAGTGTAGGTCTTTGTTCTTACAGATGGATAAGAAAAAGAAACATCATGGATTTATTGAAAAATTGCTTAACTCAGGAGTAATTTCAGGTCAGGCTTTGTGGATAATTTAAATTGCAGTTAAAGGAAAAATCTTTATGAAATAGTTGGTTTTAGCTAATTCCTCAGACAGGCTTCTTCGTTATATACACACCAGTGTTTTACTTGACTCTGTCAGTTCTCGTAATTATGAAGTAATAAAAGACAGTTCCACTTATGTTAAAACATAAATTCATGTAACTTCATAACTGAAAGATTTCAGTGTCTCATTTGAGTTATTTTCTGGTTTTGTATGTTTGTTAGCATTAGTGTTGGCATTATTTCAAACTTAGCAAAGCAGTGGTACCTTACCGTGTCCTGTATTTTCTTAAAGTATATGTGTGCATTCTAAAACAGATCAGTAACACGGTCTAGTGACTCCTACAGCGTCTGTAAGCCAGGCTGGTTGTATTTTAAACAATGTTGTCTCTGAATAGTGCTGTGGTATTTATTTTGGGTCATGCTAGTAGTAACAGAAGCTTGAGTGATAGAAAGTGAGAAATACAAGACAATTATCCAAATGAAATAAACGATCAGCTCAGCATTCACCAGACTTGAAAAGCCAGTAATAGAACAGTGCATAGTCACCATGCATTGCCCAGTCTTCAGCCTTGCTGAAGGTGCACACTTAAACAAGCTAACATGAACATGGCATTAAAAAAGGGGGGTGTGTGTGTATATATGTGTTCATATAGATAAAAATAAAATTATTGTAAAAAAGTATTTAGAGACTTTGACAGTAAATACATGTGGTCATCCTGTACATCAGTATAATACATAATTTGTGATACATAATTTATATTCTCATTGAGATTGTTAACTTTTTTCGCACTTAAAGACTAGATTTGTGTGGTAGCTTAGTAGGCTGCATAAGAAATGTAAGAGTTGAAATGGCATTTCTTAAAAGATGAGTCAAAGATCACATGATTTTTTTAATCAAAATAAGAAGAGAATATAATAACAACCGATGAAATACGGTTTAAGAAGAACCACTGAGAAGTCTCTGCTTCAGCTTCTTTCCATATCAGTTTGGAATTACAGATTATAGAGCAGGGTAAGGAAAAAGAGCTAGAGATAAATAATTAACAAGACCCTTGCTGGAATGGTTGTGGCAGCGAGAGCCAAGACAAGTGAACTGCCCAGGTGCTGCAGAAGTCTTGTGCTGTAAGGACAGCTGAAGTTCTGCTTGTCTGTTCTTCAGTCTCTGAGGATGACATTTGAGGGCAAGTCTAAGATTAGAGCTCAAAATATAACATCATTTCCCCAGCGAACTGTACTGGTTTCTAGTTCAGAGGCTTCCTGAACTAGGCAAGTCTCCGTGCGGTTAGTAACCCTGAGCAGATTTCTTGTTCAATCTCCCCTTGAGCCTTGTTAGTTCTGATAGCCATAGCATCCTGTGGTGAAGAAACACCACAGACTGTGGTGTGAAAAATCATTTGGTGTGCTGTTTGCAACCTGCCTCAGCTGGCTCTCTCACTACCCTCCCTGTTGTGCCGAAGGAGGTGGTGGATGCACCTGATCCCTAAATGCCCTCTTCAGCCCTCCACCAGGTCTGTAGGTTGTATCGTGCTTCTGCTGGTTTAATCTGTATGAGAGAGGAAGACCAGAACTGTGCATGATACCAAAATGCAGTAGATCCATACACTTGTGTAGTGAATTGTCTGGTGGTTTTTTTTCACTCCCCATTTAATTTCCATCATTCATTTTGACTGTGGCTGAATATTAAAGCAATAGCAGCATGAGAATACCTACTGTGCTGCTGGAGACACCTCTGTCATGTCAGCTAAGCCTTTGAGTGGTTACTTAGTACAGTGACACTAAGGTAAGGAATGTTTGTGAGTTTTATATAGGAGAACATTTTTTAGAGGCAAATCAAACCTATAATCACAGAGATAAAGTTATAAGAAGGAGTTTATATAGATGTATGTAGTATAGGCATTTAACTTTTACACTTTAGGCACATTTTATTCAAGACTAGACAGTGTCACTAAATTCACATCTTAAAAACTGCAATGTGCTGCTTTAAATGTAGTGATTCAGCAAATTAATAATCCTGAAAGAAATGAAGTGAATTAAATGACCTTGTAGCTTCAAAAGAAGTTTTTGAGGGTCTTTGGAGAGAGAGAGTTAAGTAGTTTTTTCAAAAGCACTTTCTTTAATGCTCGTATCTCATAAATGCATGAAAATAGTAAGTCGTGTAAATTAATTTCCAGCAAGAATTTGCTTGATCATTTTCCGTATTTGTTCCAGCTGTTGGTGGTTATTGTCACATTTGCAGGGAGGAGGCAACATGATGCGGAATCCATGCAACTGTTTCTTTAAAAGTTCCTAGCATACAGCAGTGCAAACTTAATTGTATATAACAGAAATACTCTTGCAGACCTAAGCCTACATGTTATACTGTCATATGCCATATGATCCCTCCTTTTTGTAAATGAATGTGTATTAGGATTTTAAAACCTGTAAGCAAGTAGTATTAATACTTCTTTTAGTCAGAATTATAGCTTCTTAAGACCTCCACTTCATTGTCTGTCGGTAGTTATGCCTGTCCTACTACATGACCGAAATTATTGTTGCTAAATTTTATAACAGGTTCCACAGTTTAGTACAGTACTTAGGACAGTGAAGGTAGGTAATAGTTGCCTATTAAGACAAAAGTTATTTCTGTATAATTGGAACTTATTACGTCAACCATTTGTCATTCTTTTTTGTGTAAATTTACTGTGTGCTCATTAATGTGAACAGTGTTTATCCTTATATTTTAGTTGAACTTTGCATATGTTAGGATATTGCAGGAATTTTGTTTTAAACTGTAAAATATATGCAAATTTACCAATTCATCTCTGAGTTGGCTCTCTTTTTTTCATAAAAATTTAGTTTTAGAAACAATAAAAGTGAAGAAGTATGTGCTTAATATATATAATATATTGCTTATATGAGGAGTAGAAATGAAGTAAATAACTTGGAAGTTGTGCATACTAACCACTTAAACCCACTAAGCATCAAATTTATAACTGATGATGACTGTCTCTACAAAACAAACTATGTACTCATCAAACATTTGGATTTTTAATGTTACCATTCGTTTGTTCATCACCATATGTAACTCAGTGTGAGGATTTTAGACTAGAAACTTGATCAAATTCAAATCAAATTGGGATGAAAGTTAGAAAGCAGATTTTAATTTATCAAAAGCAATATGTGAACCTGTGTCCTGTCACGTGGAATAAGTAATAGATTCTATTAAAAAATTTATGGGGAATTTGCTCCTGCTGCCCTAGGATAAATATGCTGTTGAAGGAACACAAGAAGGAAGCTTATACCGCTCTTAAGTCAAAAGGGATGATGCAAAGTATTAGAAATGTAAATAAGCGTTTGGGACAGAGATGTGCAGAGTTTTGAAGACCCTGATTGTATATATACATGGATGTGTGGTGAATTTTTCATCATGTTCACCCACTTTGAAGCTGTGTTTATGAAGGATGGTAACTGAAGGATGCAGGCAGGTTTATAACAGTGCTGCCATGTCCTTTCACATTCGGTTTTTTGCCTGCAGCATGGGTTTTTTCCTTGGTTTTTTATTTTTTTTCTGCAGCAGATGAGTTAGTCTTTTCTTGGTGTTTCTTTTTGGGTTTTTTGTGTTTGGGTTTTTTGGTGTCCCTGTGTTATACATGTTTATTTGCAAAAACTCACTACATAATTATTTTTTAAAGTCACTACCCTGTCCTTGGATAGTTCTGTGTACTTCTGTCTCTTTGCTTCAGACTAGTCGTAACAATATATCCACAAGGTTTTTGTATATGTGGGGAGAGAGTGGGTTCCCGTCAGGATCCAGCTTTTATTAGATTACTAGGTGTTTCTTGCTGTTATTTTCCTTCACCATCAAAATTCTACTTTCCGTACAATATTTTCTCCTAGCTGTATTATTCTTCTTACCTTATTTTGGAAGGGAAAGCAAGATTTTGGAGTCCCTGCGTGTGGGAATATAAGTTGGGGTGATGAAATGGCATCCCAGACTGCTCCCTGTCCCAGTAGGCAGGAGTGGAGTTCTGAGCAGATCCTGTCTGTGCTACACTCTGGGAGCGGTGGCTCCAGTAACACCTTGGTGGGTGCTGCTCCGTTCAGTAGCACTCGTGCTGTTGCTCGGTGTGTGGCTGCTGCCTTATCTGCCTTCTGAATAGTGCCAAACAACACGAATCTGTAACGTTAATAAGAATCAAATGATGGGAAAATAAAATTAATTGAATCCCAAGTGTTTTTTGGGCATATCTTCTGGTCTCTACCCTAGTACAGGGACAGTGCTTGCATGTAGCTGCCAAATGACCTGGATCTCTTTTTCTGAAGGGAGAGTATTTCTCCTTTATTTTCTTGTATGAATGACTTCATTAGCAGTTCTGATAAGCCCAGTTTTGTGACAGTCAGCGCAAGCTGACGTCTGTTCTCCTTCTACTTGGGGTAAAAAAATCCTCTTGTGTATTTACAGTTAGTCTACTTCTAGTACCATGTCAGACCTTTGAGTACTAGTCCATGTGTGCAGTGTCAGTTTGCTGAGAGAACATGAACACTCTCTGTCTGTGCACACTTGTAAATAAGATTTTAAAATTTATAACATTTCATCTTTTTAGAAAGTGTTCGTCAATAATAATAACTTTTAAAAAAATCTCAAAATCCTGGTTTTAAGTCTTAAGTACTGTGAACTGTCTGGAGTGCAATCCAGTAGAAAGCCAAAATAATAAATCAAACACATAATTTTTTTGATATCTTGTAAGTTAATATCCTTAATTATAGCATGACAGCTCTGGTAGGCATAGACAGGTATGTTTACTTCTAAGCACGACCAATAGCAAGACCTTACTACTAGTGACACTCAAGAATTTTGTGAGAGAGAATATTTTCAAAGGCTTACAGTTTGAATTTGCTCATCATAGTTGATCTAACAGCTGTTCTGTTTAAATTATAGTAAAGATTAAACATTGTGCAGTAAGATAGTAGGAAATAATTACAGTGTTCTCATTTTCTTGAAGTTCTAAGACTGTATATTGAGCGCATTTACTCATCCAGCATCAGAGTGACAGAATTTAATAAAATTAAATTTGGGTAATACTTAATGCCATGTTTTGAACTCATTTGTTAATAGAGAAATGATCTACTGCTAGCATGAAAGATAATCTTACCAGACTGGTGATTTCCTGTTTAGTAACTGGTTTTTTTTTCTTTTTCCCCTTTTTTTTTTTTCCTTCTGGCATGTTCCTGACACTCCTGCTTGCTTGTGGCAATGAATATTTTGAATTGTAGAGCCTATTGTGAAGAATGGCAGGCCTCCAACGTCTCACAGCATGCACTCGTTTCTCCACCAATACACAGGATCTTTCAAGAAGCCCCCTTTACGGAGACCGCACAGCGTCATAGGGGGCAGCCTCGGCTCCTTCATGGCCATGCCCAGAAATGGGAGCAGATTAGGTAATTTCCTATTGTTTGAATTAAGTTTTCTGTGAAAAGTAATGTTTGTATTGATTCTTAGCAAGAGATATGGTTATTCTAATGCTTTAATAAATCTCTGGGTATGCAGTAATTTTTTCTGGAGTTGTTTGAGAATTTTGATTTTTGAGGCAGCGAATGTCTCCTAAGATTTTCAGGAAGAAAGCATTTAGAAGAAAACACAGAAACCACTCATGAATTTTTGACAAGTTGCAATGTTACGAAAGTTACAAAATATTCTTTCTAAATACTTTGCAAGGAACCCGTGTGTCTATCTCAGTTAAGCATTGGCAAGAAGTACAGTAAATATAATATGTTAAAAACAGAGAGTAATCATCCTATATGTGGAATTTTAAAAGAACTGCTGTATTACTTCTCATTATTATAAGGAAAAAATGTTTTTTTCAGTGACAAATTAAGGCCACTCAACTATAATTATCTTTTTGTTGTGGTCCTGAGGTATATTTGTGCTTCTGTGAAACAAATAGGTTATGAAATATTTTCTCTTCTACAAGTAATTTGTCATGTTACTGCCTCCGGTCACCATTAATGTTTTACTCTGCTTTTATGTAATTTTAAGTTATGCTTAATTAATTGATCCTAGAAAATAGAGCAAGTCTCAGCTTAATTAGAATTTTATGATTTTTTGAATCTTCTGCCCTTTTTTAGAAGTGTGTGATAAATCGATCTTCAAGATAAAACTATGAATCTTCAAGATACTAGTCAAACCACTTACATCCTCCTCTGCTGTAATACCACTCATCATGTTCAAAAACATGCCTTTTTACTGCTTGTGCTATCATTCAAACTGAATCTCTCTTCTTCAAACTGTCCTCTTGAATTGACTATAGCAGCTGTTATCACACAAGAAAATGGGGTTTAGTGTGCACAGTTTGACTGCTGTATCAATTCCTGATTTCACTCAAGTCCTGTACGCAGTATTTTTTTTTTTTTTTCATTTTTTTCCAAGCCAGTCTTTAGTTAAGTTGCCATGAATCTAACAGGAAGACAAAGTTTTAAAAAATTATTGAATACTTAAAGAAATCTGTGTTTAGGAATATTTAGTCTTTTATGGGTTATTTGTCAAACCAGATACATATAAAATGTGGACAGGAACAGCAGAGATGTTGTTGAGTACAGAGATGCTTGTACTCTTGTACTTGTGTGTTGACTTTACCACTATTCTCTAACATTTTGAAATGTAAATTTACCAGTGACTTACTCCTCTTCAGAATTTCACTTCCTCTTCATGAACTTCAAATGAGCTTTGCAAAAGGAAAATTCATATGCAGAATCACAGAATATTCTGAGTTGGAAGGGATCCACAAGGATCATCGAGACAACTCTGAAGTGAATGTCTTTTAATGATCCTTCAGTTTTCTCCAAAGCTTTATTTTTCACCTGAAAAAAATACCAGTATATAAGTATTGTGGAAGAATGGCATTAATTTTATATTTCTCAGGTGATCATGTTTTATAAGTGAACCATTGTTTAAATAACATGCATGATTTGAATATGTTAGTCTGTACAAAGTGTTATAGTAACATGTATTAAATAGCTACAGAGTCCTGTACAGTTTGTAATTTTGTTGAAGTAGTATGGAATAGATACACAGAATATATCATAGAATCACAGAATGGTTTGGGTTGGAAGAGACCTCGAAGATCATCTAGTTCCATCCTCCCTGGAGGTTGCCGTGAGCAGGGACACCTTCCACTGGACTGGTTGCTGTTTATGTGTACATTAAACACCTCTTTTACTTTGGATATGATGATGCCATTTTTTTACTCCTTATTTGATGAAAATGTAAGATACTTGTACATGTTATACAGTGGTAGAAAACACAAGTGCAAGTATATGCAAGCATAATTACTCTTTCTACTTCTTTTTCCCATTTTTCCTCCTTTTGTTCCTGCCGCATGAGAATGGTTATTGCTCAGCAGGAAGTTGAGGTTTTGCCTGTTGGGATAATGACGTCACAAATGAAACAAGTCAAATATACTACACTACATGAAACTTTTATTTTCTTTGCTTTCTTCACTTGTCCTCTTTTCTTTACAGTTTTTCTCTATTTCATAGGTAGAAAAATGCAACCAGAGGGATATCCTAGAAATATCACAAAATGATGGCAGTTAAAGGATGATTATTTGGTTAAAAAAAAAAAGGTGAAACTGAAACTTGCCAAAGTGCATCTTCATGGCTGCTTGTTTTTGAATAAGATTATCAACATAAAAATTTTTTGAAAAGCCAAGGAGTGTTTTGGAGTTTTGTTTGCTTTTTGAGCATTGTGCTTGCGTTCCTGCGGCTGTGGTAACATGTAAAATCCAATAATACTTTAAAAACAATTTCTGCTCGGAAACTCTCTGTTAGCTTTAGGTTTTCTAAAATGCTGTGTAAAGTAAAAAATTTTGAACTGTACTTCTTTTTAAAATTTTTTAGTAATCATTTAATTTAGTATTCATTTATCAGGATGATTTTAAATAACATAGATGATTCCCAAGCCAAACTGTGAAACCACTGAATGAGGGTCTAGCTGAGGGATTTTTTTAGATCACTGGGATCTATACAGCTTCTAATGTACCTCTGGAAACATTTTAACTTCTGCAGTCCATGATGAAGCCAGAGCTAATAAACCCTTTGTGGTCCTGACCTGGATGAATGCAGAGCAAATCTGATTGTTGTCCTTGTTCCATGCTTACATTAATGGCATCTCTGGAGAGGCACCTGGAATGTGCACAGCCACCTGAAGCTGAACCTCCTGGTGAACCGTAGTAACAGCCAGGAGAGAGTTTATCCCTGCTTTTACCAATCATGCTGATACAGTTATGGAGAAGTTTTCATTGTCATAATTACTAATTGAAAGGAATGATGTTCCCATACAGCTTTCATAGTACAGTAACATTAACAGCAGAGGCAATTTCTATGGCCTTCCTCAATTTGAATCCTATTATTAGTGAAACTAATCTTAAAATGTAGTCACTTCATAGAAAAGTAAGCTTTGGAAAAGTGTGCCTTGGAAGGAACCCAGTATGCAAGTCACGTGATTATTTTTATAATCATTTGAAGTAAGGTGGAAAGATCATGCAGTCTGACTCAGTACTGACTAATTAGTGCCTTTGATTATGGCTCTCTTGGAGTTCTCCTTTGCTGCACTGTAGGTTCCCTGTATTAATTTCTTCTGTGGTGCGTTCCTGGCAGCTGAAATGAGGACAGCCTTTTCTGAACTGAGGACAGCCTTTTCCTTTAAATGTACTGCCGTAGTTACCCTGTTACGTTGTAGTCATCTACAGCTTTTCGTTACATGGCCAAACTGGATATTTAAGAAGATGTATAGAGTACATTAAAATAAACACCTGTGTAAGAGAATGGCTTGGGTATTCAGTGAGAGCAATTCAATACATTATGGAATGTTTAAAACCTCAGAAGACCATGCAAGTAGGCTCTGATGCAGAAGAACTTGTCTATAGAAAAGCTCAGTGAAATTAAGGAAATATTTGCATGATTTTTGTCATTGCTTAATCAAATGTCGTCATGCATCTGTGTAAAAATTATTAAAATGTCTAGGTTAATGCCTTAGTCTGGGGTTTATGCTATTAAAATAATGAACGTAAGGCTCTACTAATGCCTTTTTAATTGAATAAACTAAAAGGATGAATTTATATTAGATGATGACACAGTCAAATTATTTTTTAAAAGCTTAAAATTATATCTATTTAGAAAATAATTAAAACATCTGCAAACCCTTACAGATAGGAGCATTTGAGTATTTGGCCCATTGGAAAGTCAGGCATGCGCTTCATGATACAGTTTTGGATGCTACAGCCAGTATCCTGCTTAAGCCCGCTTGGTTATGGGTATGTAGCTTATCCAGACTTACCAGAATTAATCAAGTCACAAGAGTATTCAAAATCATCGTCTTATATAAGTCTGAAATACTGCATTTTTAGACTTGTGTGGTACAGACCACTTTGTCTTCACATTGCTGATTTATAAAGAGGAGAATCTCCTTGCAGCTATGTTTTCTGACCCAAATGTATGGGGTCTGTGTTACTAGTTCTTGAAACAGTCCTTAGTTGTGTGTCATTACATAGGTAATCTTCTTAGTAGAAGAATTACCTTCGTCAACTGGAGTGCTCTTTGTAGTTCTGCGTATTGCATTTTGAATTGCTGGTTTTTTACCAGTAACTTCATAATACAGATGCTTTTGTGAATTGAACATGAAAAGTATGACAGTGTCAATCCCATAATTACTTTTTAATAAGTGTTAGTCTTTTTAAAAAAAGGAAATTATGTAATTGCTCCGTGGCTTAAAATACAGTACTTCTTTAATTTTGTCAGTTTTATTTTGTGGAATTACTGCAATAACTGTCTCTTACCCAGCTTCCATAAAGAAAATAGTCTTTGGGGCCCAGTCAATGGGCTTGTGCTAACATGAGGATAAATAGATTGGGGAACAGTTGTCAGTAGCTGCTACACTTCATTTTACAAACAGAAGCTCGAGAGCTGTAATTTAAAAGGGGATGTTTATTAAATAACTGATACTGTGAATGTGTTCTTTACCAGATACAACAGCAGTGTCGTAACAGCTTTGCTGCAAATAGTGTTTTCAATGATGCTTTTATATTACTAAAAATAATTTCCCACAATTTGTTAAAGATTTTTAAAAAGACAGCTGTCAAGTCATACAGAGGATAAGAGAGATTTCTTAGAGATCTGGCAAAAGAGAGTCATATTTTGTCTGCTTAGCTTAGAAGTTAAGGCTGATCTTTAGAAACCACTTTCTGGAAGTCTTTTCCTGTGGTTCAAACTAGTATGCCTTTAGAAGCATTGATGAGTATGAAACCAAAAGATTGCTTCTTATTATGTAAGGAGTGCAGGTTAATTTTTCTTATTCAGTCCAAATCTGAGCATGACTTGCACAGAAAATTCTAACGCAGTGTGGATTTTTAATCAAAATCCAATATAAATCCACATGACTGCTGGAAAATATGCCTTGTGCATGAGATGCTTGCATAGTTTGTATATTTAAGTACACTATTTTGAGTTAAAATACTTGTTGCTAATGTCTCATGAATTAATCTTTCTTTTTATATCCATTCTGTTTTCTGTAAAAGGAAATTCTTTGTACTGAAGAAGAATTTGTTCCTTTGAAGTCTGCATGATTCTATGTGAGACAAACTAGACAAATGAAGACGTGCTGATAAAAAACAGTGCCCTAATGGCTTTTTTCCCTCTAGAAAATCCAGTTTTCTTGCTTGTTGATAGTGAAAAAACTTGCAGTTTCTCCTTTGTTTTGGGGGTTTTTTTAGTTGCTGTAATGCTTTGCAAATGATAAATATTTTCATGTGTGTTGGTGGTAAAACTGAATTGATCTCTGTGTGTTTTCCTAGTATTAGCATTTTTTTAAGGGTAGAATTCTGAGGATTTTAGTTCCTCAGGTTCTCTTTTACCTTGTACAAGATAATGCTTAATATCAAGGATCAGGAGAGGGCAGGGAAATGGGTGGTTTTTGAAGCACCTAGTATTTAATCGCTAGAGTAATTTTGAGTTCAAGTATTTCAGAAGTGATAATGGAGCATTACTCATAGTGAATTGCTTGTATGACCAATTTCCCATGTGTGTCATTTTGCAAGTCATTTGGCTCTCTGCGGTTAATGACACCGCCTTGATTTCCTCTTGTTCATTACAAGGTCTTCCAAAGTCTGGAAAATCCTTTGGTGCTTAAAAGTAATGTATATTATACGCATAAACTCTTTTGTGTGGATGAATCTAAAGGATTGTTTTAAAAATACCGATCTCAGTTGACATGAAGATCCTGCAACATCACATAACTCAGGCAGTCTGTTATGTAAATTCCTTCATAAGGTCACAAGTTTCACTTAATTGCACTTAAATGTCAGATCCTCTACAGAATGCACTTGTACGTTGTGGGCCTCTGTTTAGATGGTCATAATACATCCCATTCCTTCACACTTGGACACCAGAGCATTTTATTTCTGAAGTTCCTGTATTTGTCATTTCTGAAAATAATACCCATATCTCTCCATTTTGGTTTTTTTAAAGCCTTCTGAAGATACATTTAGGTTACTAAGATCAGGTATTCTGATTTGAAAATGGTAAATATTCTCAGTAACGTTGTATATTCAAGAGCAGCTAAAAGTGAAGAGGTACTGAGGGATTTTAGCTGGAAGGGGAAAGTGGCTTTTGGGAATTAAAATTAGGATTGAAATGTTTGTCTTATTTTGGAAAACTGAGTTCTGCTGCAGTCCAAATAAGAGAAAGAATGATAAAATCTGCATAAAAGTCCTGTAAAGTAAACTTGTTCATTTTGTGGTTATTCTTGAGCTATAAAAAGTATATATCAAGGCTATCGTGGCTGTGATGAGCCTTTGACTCTGCTGTGTAACCCAAAGCACAGTAATGATAGAAATGTTTTCCGTCTCTATGAAAGAGCTGATTAACTGTTTTCAATTCTTTGGATTATTTTTAAGATATTGTTCATGAAAATCTGAAAATGGGGTCAGATGGGGAAAGTGACCAAGCTTCTGGAACATCATCTGATGAAGTTCAGTCTCCCACAGGTGTTTGTCTCAGAAACCGGATACACAGACGAATCTCCATGGAGGTAATTTACTTTTCATATAAGAATCATTTAAATTGACAAGAGGGTTGGGGGTTGCTTTAGTTGTTTGTTATAACTGGTTGTCTTTTCAATTAACTGTAATTGTTCTGACATAAAATAGTTTCAGTTCTGCACAAAATATGTCTCTGTCACACAGAAAGATGGTTATCTTGCACTGTTTATGAGCTGTTAATTTTGAAAATCTACATATGATTTGAAACTTGTTTTTTTGGGAGCAATTTCTTGAGTGTAGCATTTGAATAGCTTTCTGTCAGATTCTGTGCAGTTCACTGAATGTATTCAAGAAGATACGTGGTTTAGGCATTTTTTTAACTTAACACTGTTTTCTGGTCTTTGCAAAACTAATGCTATAGCAGCAATGGTCCTGACTGCTTCAGCCTTTTCCTCTCTTCCTGTTTTTTTTTCATGAACGGAACTTTACAGGATGGTAAACAAAAGGAGGAAAAGTACCTTATGAATAACTGTGCACATAATTTCCTTTATTTATGAGTCTCATTATGAATACTAGCCACCCTTGTGCTTGCTTTGTTGTCGTTTCCCTTTGTGAACTAAAACAAAACACTTCCTTTTTGTTGAGTGTATAAAAGTTACGGTTATAATAATGTCTTTGTTACAGAAGCTTGTAGAATTTTGTAGTTACTGCTTTATAGTATACAGAGCAATATGCACAGTTTGTAAGATTTTTAAATCTTCATTCAAAGTCTCCTATCAAATGCTGGATTGGGAAACAGATTTGGTTAAGTTACAGTAGGGTGTACGTGCCAAAAATTTTTTATTTGTGAGGCATTCTGTTATGATTGGAATTCCAAGACTCGAAGCATCTAATGCAGATATGAATCCAAGAATGTGTGAATTAGCTGTATTGATTATTTATATAATTTCTTGCATGTGGAAGGTTTTGTCTTCAAAATTCTGAATTTGTAAGTTAATCTAAGGTTTGATCTAAAGACTTCATTCTTCCAAGTTTGCTTGTTGGAATTTACTTGGGAGAACTAAGGTGGGCCTGTTGGTTTATACAGAATACTTAAATTAAGGAAAAAAGTCATTGTAGAAACTTGCTTATCAGAATGTATGCTGGAGAAACTAAAATATCAAGGAAATCATTTAAAAGGATTATTTATTTTTTGTTCATTGTCTGTTTCCTCTGCATTTTGAAATGCACACTTAAAACAGGAAAGAAATACGGAAATTAATGATGCGTAATGAAATTAACAAACTGAAATGGAAATCTGTCAAGCCTTCCGGAGGGGGCTAAGAACCATTAAAGGATTCTCATTTATATTAGAATTCAAGAACTCTAAAACAAATCACAAAAGAACTCGGGAAAAGTCAGTAAAGTTTAGGAAATTTCTGTGTACTTTTTCATAAGGTGATAAATAAAAGCATCTTTTCGTTGGCCTCTTTAATTGTGTAACAAACCTAATATTACTGTTTAAGAGGCTTTGGGAAGCTTCTAAGTTTTGTTTATGCAGTGCTGATTTTCTCATTTTCCTCCAAATTCCAATGCTTGTTTCTGACTGCTGAAATTAACATTATTTCTTTGTTGACTGGCTCAGTCAATGAGAGCAGGAATGTTTTTTTGGCAGCTATTCACGTACGTTCTGTGAGAAGTGCAATGTTTCCCTCAAATCACTTCAGTGCTGATGTGGTGACTTCTCCCGTAAGATTTCATGCTAATGTCTGCCAGCAGTCTTGATTTTGAATTTTAAGAATGCTGCCATTGAGAGGTATTCTTGGGTGATTTGTGCCATGGAGCTGGCTCGTTCAATAGTAGCAATGTGATTAGATAAAGAAACAGTCTTTGTTGTGAAGTGTTATTTCAGTTTTATTTTGCTGACTTGTGGGGATCTGTCATCTCTAGACATCATTGAGTAGCCTAAGAACATACCCCCTTTCCAGCCCTTTAGGTTGAGTTACAGCTGTATGCCATACGTACAAGTTGGAGTAAATTAGCACGTGTGTGACAGTATGTTTTTGCTGGAGTCTGCTGAAGTCATCAATCCCACCTGAAACCCATTGTAGAATGTATTTGATTAAATATACACAGTTGGATAAATGTGGTAAAGCAATACTCTTGTTCCTCCCCATTAAGATGAATGTGCCTGTCACACTATGGCTATTTGCTTTTTTTTTTGTGTTTCGTTTGGCCAGTACGCACTGTATTTATAATGGGTTTGTACATAATTTCTTTGTTATATGTGTTTGTTTCTCCCTGCTGAATTGACAGAAGTCCTGATTTGTTTTGAAGGTAACTAATCAGGTAAAGCTGAAACCTTGCAACAGTCCTTTTTACTTGTAAGAACTTTGTGTATATAACCAGATTTTTCATGCTTAGCTTGACCTTCCTCTAGAATTCTGAAAATTATCAGCCCATCAAAGAAAAACTCAATCCTTTTTTGACAGTGCTTGCTAAAAACATGCATACTGTATTCTAAGTGCTTATTAGAAAAACTGATTATTAATATTCCTGGCATATTTTGTCCATTAGAATACACATTTTGATTTTTAGTGCCCAACCCCACTGCAATTAAATAATGCAGAGCTACAAATAAGCTACATTATCTACTGCAGAATATATGGAAGATTCTGTTGGGAAATAAAACTTGATGTTTCTAAAATTTTCATATAGAAATATCTTGGAAGATAGAGAAATGCAAAGTAGACAATGGAGAGAGAAATGGAAAACATGTTTGTTGTAGCAGAATCTCCATAGCAATAGAAAGCTGAAATTTCATAACCTTAAATTGCCCTGCTTTAGATAGGAAATCATCATACTGCAATGTAACCTAAATATGAAGCATTTTAGATATGAAGTGGTGATAGTGCAATGAGAAAGAATCCTGCTCTGTAGTGGGAAGTCTGCTGGGGTGAAAACTTTCCATCCATGGAGATACCAGCTTTCAATTTGTCATATCCTTGCCCCTCCGCCCCCCGCTTTGACATATAATTTAGGGCAGCGTGACTGCTGCAGGCAGGGAGATGGTGTGCATTTGCTTCTGAATTCAACAACACTACAGTTGTGGGTCTAAATTTTTATTTTTTTTAATGATTGTTTCTGTTATCATGTGCTTAGAAGACAAAGAGAACATACCAGAATCTCATTGTGTTGCCTAGATAAAGTTTATTTTGCCTGTAATCCACAGGCTAGAAATTGTCGGTAAAGCGGTTGCCTTTTTTTTTTTTTTCTCCTTGCTTCCGCTCATTCAGGCAGGAGCGGTGCTGACAGTAGGTGTGAGCATCTATTGTGTGAGGAGTTTGGCTTCAAACAGCTGTTAGATTTCTGCTATTCTCATGCTAATATTAATGATTACTTAGTAAATCAGTAAAATTATCATAACAGTTGTATGGAATAATTTTTTTCTAGTGTCAAAAGCAGTGCAGCTTAAGAATGACTACATGTGTATCTCTATTATAAGTGTATGTGCTTTCATCATGTAATGAGAAACACTTCTCTAGATCATGGAGCTACAACTTAAAGCATTTTTCACTTCAGTTTTGCTTGAAAAGAAGACATGGGCAGTAATGCATTAATATAAATTCATGTTTAAAGCCATAAGTGTTCGCTGGGGTCCCTGTGCCCATGCACTGCATAGTGAGTGCATCATTAAGAGCTGTGGTGGATAAAAAATATGGAGAAACAGTCTGTGCAAATTGAAACATCTGTTTCCCTTTCCCAGAAGTCCAAGGTCTGTAAGCTGTCTTAGCTTGTGAACTGGCGGAGGGCCATAGCCCACTGTTCACCAGCCTGTTTCCCAGATATTTTATCCTGAGAAACAGTTCCTATCCATCCGACTGTCACATTAGTGGCAGAAGTGCGTTCAGATCAGACAGCTCCTACCACACTGCTTTAGGGTATAATTCTCCCCTGGGAGGATTAGCTGCAGGGTTATGCTTTTAGCTGAACAGAAAGAAAAACAAAGACTGTGAACTGATGCTGTAAGCAGGTTTGCATTGTGCTGGTCACCTTCCCAAAGAAAGAGTGTAGATGAGAGAGAAGTTTTCTGTTAGCTTCACTCTTTACCAGGGGTGTGACTGGTTTGGGGGTCTTGACACAGTCTGAGTAACTCAATCTGCTGTTGGTACAGCTGGGTAAGTGTACCTTCTCCTGAGAAATCCCCAGAAAATTAATTGATGTTTCAACTGACATAGCGTTAGGATTTTGTTTGTAGACTTCAGATTAGAATATGAATCCCCATTGACATGTGCTAACAGGGCACTCTTGGGTCTGTTCAATTGCTTAAATGCCTGAACAGCAGACTGGATGGCAGTACTGACACGGGTGTTTGGTTGGGGCCGTGCAGAATTTTCTCCTTCCATTAGTTTTGGAAACAGGAAGCCACTGTATCCAAGAGAGCCTGAGCGTTCAGCCCTAAATGTCTTGCCCCGCAAGAGGCTCCCATGGATCCCCAGCAGACATTACTACATGGTGCCTTCTCTGAGCAAAGTTTCTTCCTTCCTCCTTCCTTCTGTGCCTGGCAACTGCAGAACTCTGTCTGCCTTATTTAGTGGGTTTTGTCTAATTTCCTTCTCTTTGGCTCCTGAGAATGCATAGCTCTTTCTCCGGTTGTCTCTTCTGTGCATCTAAGCATGTGATCACCTACCAGAAGATTTCAGTACTAGACAGACAGAAAGTTGAAGCTAAATACAATCAGGACTTTTTGTTGATTTTCAGTGGTCACTGTATTATCCCCGTTCAGTCATGCTTGGCAGCTGTCTCAACCTTTTTCAAGGTAACACTAGAAAATGTGTTATCATCTTTGTTAACTCCTGCTTTCAAGTTCACTGGAAGCTTGATCATTTCAAAATCCCTATTCTAAAACCATAAATGTATGTTCTAAATTAATAGTATGGTTTTGATGAAACCGATGGACTTCTTTTTGATCTGTTTGATTAGCAGACTTTTATTTCTTTCACAGAAGAAAACTGATACTGCAACAAGAAAAATAATTTCAGAGTGGATAACGGAGGACTTTAACCTGTTTTTTGCTAGATTTTTTTAAAGGATAACTGTCTTTGTTAAAAGCCATTGATACTTTTTTTGCCTTTCTGTTAGGAACCTTTGAAATCCTGGTGCTACAGTTCTTGCATTCCACTTGCAAATGCTCCTTCCTTTAGAAAAGCTACTGCACTAGGCAATACTCTTTCTATAAGGAGGGAACGTATGCTTTTTTGGTTTTGCATTTTCATAACTCAGATTTCCTTTGAAGTACCATTTAGTCTGGTATGCCTCAGATGAGAAGTCAGTAATAGGGTGCAGTTTCATACCCTGCACTCCAGCCACACTCCTATCCAGGAAGGTCAGATTTCCCGGTTTCATATTCAAGAAGTTGGTTTATTTTGAATTAGCTAGTTCCTTCATGGGACTTTCCATTTGGTACTTGAAACTTTGTTGATGGTGTGAATGCTGTTGTTAATAATTAACATTACAGAGAATTGTTTTAAAGGTCCAAGTTTGCATTTTTGCAGTGGGATGTTCTGTTTGGTTTCTCATGGTATTTTTTCGTTCCTCTTTGCCTTATTTGTCTTATAAGCTGATAAAGTTATCATAGAATCATACGAGTTGGAAGGGACCTCTGAGATCCTCAAGTCCAACACTTCATCCACTACTACCAATTACTAGACTATGGCACTAAGTGCCACATCCAGTCTCTTCTTAAACACCTCCAGGGATGGAGAATCCGCCACTTCCCTGGGCAGCCCATTCCAATGCCTTATTACCCTCTCTGTAAAGAATTCATGCTACTTTCTTTCTTGTGGGGCAGTTTCGTCTATTACTATGTTACCGAAACTGATGAAAACATACAGAAATCTTTGTTTAAAAATTAGGAGGGTGTAGTAGTAAATGAAACTTGCTTTATTAGCCTATTATTGCCCAGCACCTACCACTGAGTCAAACAGCCATCAGACCCTGGATTTCAGCAGGGTTTATGTTGAGGCTAATGCCACAGAGTGATGTCTTGATGGGTGATACTTTAGCCAAGCAAATGAGAAGACATGATCTTTTTAGAGTTGGTTGTTTTTTTTTTCATATTCTTCCTTATATTCTCTAAGTTCACTTCCTTACAAGCTCTCTGAGATACAATAAAATAATAACAAAACAAAATTAAAAGAAAAACCACAGAAGAAGAATTTTTAAGTATTTCTGGCACAGTCTGTCACAGGTTTCCTGTGTATTTATACACTTGATGAAAAGAAAGTTATTGTTTCACATTTGAGTTTCATTTCTCCTTTCTCAGATTTTTCAGAACTGCTTTTATGACACAGGTATTTATTTTGCTTTTGTTTCATTGGTTGTTCATAGAAGCTCCTGGAATGCAGTTTCTGAATACTCTGTGCTGAACAGTTTCAACTTTTCCCTCTAAAACTACTGGGAGATATGAACTAAATAAAAAAACCTGCCTGTGTTTTTTTTTGAAAAAAGAAAGAGCAGTTTTTATTCAGCCAGTCATTAGTCTAAGCAGCCTATCCAGAAAAGGAAAATTCTTGCTAAAAGTATTTTGAAAAAGAAAGTGTTCACAATTCATATATTTGACTGCTTCCATGAAAAAAAGCTATTGGCCTATAATTCTAATTGTGTGCCTTCAGAAATACTAATTGTTGCAAATACTACTGAAAAGACACATAGCACATTTCATAAGTTTTTCATGGTGGTAAAGTCAATTAAAGAAAAGATACCCTAACCTGGTTTCTGTGCTTTTTATATTATTTATTTTATGTTTTTATTTGACCATAGCTGCTGTAGATACTGGCAATAACTTTCTTCAACAACTGGCAGTAAAGTCCTTGCTTTCTTGATGATACTAGATGTGCTGGATAAATGTGACACCTAGTTCCAAAATAGAGATTAAACTTTTGAATTCTTAATAATAATATTTCACTGATTACACTTGGCTCCTTGTCTTTTCCTGGTATCTCAAAATCAAATCTGACAAACTGTTTATGTTGAGGAGGCTGAGTATATGCGTTGTCTGTGGTCAGTGGTGTTTCTTCTGGGTCTGAAATAGGCTGTGGACTCAATCTTGTGATAAATATCTGAAAGTGTTTTGTGTACTGATTGGCATATTGAAAAGAAAGTCTTGATTTAATTAATGAATGAATTCCGTATTTGGTGTCAATTATATCCCAAATATAAAAAGCCACTTGATTCGGTGCTCCAAATTGATGCTTTCTTAAATTGTGTTGCATTTCAATAGACTGGCTGAAAACCAGCATGGATTTATGGTATGAGAAGTAGCAGTGATCCTTTGTAGGCTTAAGATTATATTTTTGTTATTGCTGCTAACAGAAGAAAAGGTTGTTTGATGCCTTTTTCCTCAAGTTTACCAGAATAGTAATTGATTAATTGTGATTTAATGTTTTCAGTGAAATAATAACAACAACATATAAGTAGAAAGAAAAAAATGTAGTATTCAGATATAAATTGCTCTGCTGAAGGCACTTTATGCATCATAATGAAATTATAGCTAAACCTGTCAGTTGTGTGGGGGAATGATGATGGTTTTATACACATATAAGGAAGACTGGTATAGATAACTCATCCCAGCTGTTAAAATAGTCTTTCTGGTTACAGTAATTGAGACCTATTTATAAAGGTGTTAAAATAGCATCCTGCAAGGATGCTGTAGGTTTCTTTTGAGGGATGTGTATACTGGTGTTTTTTATTCGAGACCTCAGAGGTCTGCAGAGCTGTAACCAAACAACACAGTTCTTCACAAATATGTTCTCTGATTTGGGGGTTAGTTTTTTTTCTATTTGCTTTGCTTCTAGCAGTCTTGTTGTATGTCATAATTTTGTAGAGGATCCAGTTGGCTTTAACTGTGCTAACTGTCATTTGACAAAAATGCACTGAAATTTGGTAAAGCAACCTTTAGAAAAAACTCCACATGCTAAAATACTGCAATAAGTATATGTTTATAAGGTTGTATATTAGAGTGTTTAAATTCTCACTGCATAAGCAAGTGTCCTAAAATGAATTTCTTTGCCTTATGTATCATGAAGTAGCACCTAATACACATTTTTAGTTAAAATATGCAAGGCAAGAATAGAGGGAAAAGTTGATTGTTTTGTGTTATTTTTTACAGTAAGCATGTCATGAAGTTGAACTGCATTGCATAGAGGGTTATATGATGTAGCATCATAGATGTTATTAAGCATTCTCTAGTGAACAAAAGCACTGTGAGTTACTAGTGAACAGCTTGTGGTTGCAGCTGACACGTCTCACTGGTCCTTGCTAAAACTGGTGAGAAGGCTAATTCAGACCAGTGCTTACACAAGAGAGCATTTTCATTTATCTGTAGTGGATTGTTTGGCTGTCAGACTGATGTCTGTATACTTAGAAGAACAATTCTTTTTTAATTTGTGAGGCTGTAACGAAATTTTACAGATGGAATTTAGCAATATTAATCTTTAAAAGAAAAGGTACAGTTTAAGGGAGAGGTGGACAGCAAGTTGTCTGCTGCCTTATAGTAAAGTAATGATTGGTCTGGAAATGTAACTTAGCAATGAACTGAAGAGCCAAAGCAATAAGGATTGGTATATAATGATGTAGCTTGACAAAATAGTTTGGCATCCACTGACAGAGACAGCTTCCTTATCCCCTCGACTTCTAAACTTGTATCAGTGGATAATTACTCACTTTGTTTTGAAGGGGTAGTTAGCTGATAGTTCACCTTCTTACACCACATCATTGCACCCTTTCTCCTCCAGACCCATCTGACCACACACAAGGAAATACTGGGTTTGGAGGTACTCAGCTGTTAGGTTTGCTAAATGAAACGTTCGAGTCAACTGTGGCTGATGTTATCGTGGTTTTCCGTTCCAGTTTTTCTAACAAGTCGTTTGGTATTACAGAATTGCCCTTCTTGAGGTTTTTTTTTTTTGCATCCCACTGCTTCACTAGCAGAGGCACGAGTCTTTCTTCTCTTGTTGCAGTTTTGAGTGCAGTGCCATTTGTAGCCCAGTAGACGCGAGAGAGACTTATTGTTGCAGGAAGAAAGAAGCAGTCTGCAAAGTGGCGCATTTGTTAATGGATAAAAATAAAAGTAGCCTCGTTTTTTCTGCTTTTTGTGGTGTTGTAAAAATTGGGTTCAGGAAGACCTTAACAAATCCTTCCCTGGGGCAGTTTTCTGGTTACGTGTTTTATTTTTGGTTGTAGTTTCTCTATTTTGTCAAAAATATTAGTGTCTATTGTGTAAATGTCCTATATAAGTCAAAGATGTAATGACTTGAGCTGTCAGAAGACAGACTAAGAAGTGTGAATATTTCTAATTATTTATTTTTGGAGCAGTTTTAACATGTAGAGTTCAAGCATTCTCTGTCCTGTGTTAGATACATCTTTTTTTAACTTAAGTGAAATTTAGTGAAGAATGTAGTGCGTCTTGGCAAAAAAAAAAAAAAGGGGAGTTAAGCAAATCCAGAAGTTTTTTCTTATAATATCTGATTTAAAGTGTGAAAACAGTGTTCTTTTCACAAATAAAAGTAGGTTTATCCTGTGGAAAAATGTACTTTTTTTGACAGAGTCTAAGAGAAGTGAAAATTGATCTGTTGATCGGGAATGAGACTTTCTGAAAAGTGTCATGCTGTGACACTAAAGAATATTCTATGAGTCAAGTCAGGAAACTATAAAGGGGAATAGCTGGGAAGTTTTTATAATGGAGAATAGGAGATGAGAAAAGGATAGGTAGCAAAGGAGAAGTTTGACAGTCAGATGTGAAAACCAGAATGTGATAACAAAATTCTAGTATTAAAGTCTTGTGAATGGTTTACTATTGGTGGCAAGTCAAGAAGTTGATATTTGCAAGAGTATTTTAGGCCATCCGAAAGAGAACCGTAAGTAATGAAATAAAAAAATTTTAGGAGTTTTGGTTTTTTACTTTATGTGTGAAAAGCAGGCTAAGTTTTGGGGGTTTGGTCTTGGTTTTTCTTTGTTTGTTTGTTTGTTTTTAATTTAGAAGACATGTTTGTTTATTCTGTAATGTCAAATTCCTCAGCTCACAGGACCTATGGGATTTCAGTTGGAATGCCTGACTCCTTTTCTTGTGCCCAAGTGTAAGTAGTCAGTGGTAGACAGAACATGCACATCAAGTTACAGCAACACAGTTGGGTGCTAGCCAGGTGAAAGAAAAGGCTCCACAAAGTGCGGCTCTTCTCAGAGCATTTGCTGTAGCTGGCATTAGAAATAGATGGTAAAGGCAAGCACGAGTTAGGGTGGTTTATCTCCACAGAAAACAAAGTGATATTGGTGTCACAAGTGCTTACATGTTCATCTGCCATCAAGCAGGGTAGGACAAGTGTGATTCTTATTTCAGATATATTTATTTCAAATATAAAAATAGATTGCATTTCTCTGCCAGTAATACCAGTAGTAGAGCAAAACTGAGAATAAGCATTGCATATGAGGATAGAAAATGTGGTTTTAAGTTGTAGAAGGAGAGGGGAAATGCCACAAGCATTCTGGTTTCTAATGGTGCCTAAATATGTTCTCCGGAGTATAGACTGGAACTGGATCAAAAAATAGCTCATTAAGCAACATACAGTTAACCCTAGGCATTTGAACATTTACAGTACCACACTGGTATATTTTGTTACAAGTTGACCCTAAAGATAACTATAAAAGAATTAACTAGAAAATGCTGTGAATTGACAAAAGCTTTTTCATATATCTAGACCTCTTTTGGAAAAACAAATCTGAAGCGACATGCAAGAAAATAATATAACTTTAATTTTTTAAAACATAGTTTGTTTTACCTGAAGTACTTTGCTGTCCCTAAAAGCTAAGGTTCCACATTCCAGTAAACTTTTACTTCTTAAGAGTTATAAAGGAATGTACCCAGATTGCTTCTGCATAGTTGAGGGTCTGTGTACACCACTTACACACCTGTTATGTTTAAGAAAGGATATATAAAATAACATAGAGAGTTGCTCTATTTTACGACCTTTAAAAATTAAACAAAAATTTAGAAAATTTATAAAGGGATGCAAAATTAGTGTTAAAAATGGACATTTAACTCTGTAGTATTGACAGTCTCATAATCTTAAGTATCTGAAGTTAAAGAGGATAGGAAAACTCAGTCCTGCCGTTAATTTTACGTGCTTCCTTATTCTTTAAACAGCATTGTAGCAAGATCTTTTAACAGCCTGCATTTTTAACAGCCTGCTAGTAGTTTCCATTATAAAAACTTTCTCAGTTTTAGCGTGGTTTTTTCTCTTATGAGAAATGCTAACAGGTCATTGCATTCAGTTGATCATTGAAATTAGTGTGCACAAAGTCCTCTGTCCAGAAAGTCTCTTTTTCATTGTTTCACGGAATTCCCCAGAGATTTAAGAGAATTAGAAAATCTTAAAAATCACTGTTTCCTACTGTTGCTGGCACTGCAGCCTGGTTCACACCAAAACAGCAGCAAGCTGTGGGGTTTGGAAGAGCAGGTTTTGCTGCTAGTAAAGGTGGGAGCAGTGTGAGGGAGCGGAGCTGGAGATTGCATCTAACATGTACTCTGGGCTTCATGCTCCAGGGGCAGCCTCTCCGCAAAGGCTGTTCAGCACCAGCAGGGAAACCGGCCTCCCTTGGGCCCAACAGCCAACCCAAACTGGCCAAAGGGCTATTCTGTACCATCTGGCATGGCACTCAGCAGTAAAAGCTGGGAGTAGGAGGGAGGAAGGGGAAGCATTTGCAGGAATGGGGAAGGAAGGGAGGACATTTGTCTCGAGCCACTGCCGTGCATGCTGAGGCCCAACTTTCTGGGAAACAGATGGACCACCTGCATGCCGATGGGAAACTGTGAATCAGTTCCTTCTTCCACTCTGCTTGGGCACACAGCTTTTGCTTTTCCTATCATTACCTACACCCACAAGTCTCCTCACCACCCTTCTGTCTTCTCCGCATCTCGGGGGAGCAGAGCGTGAGCGCTCCTCCGGGTGCAGGCCTCACTGTGCCCTGGGGTCAGCCCACAGTGGGAGAGTGTGTCTTGTGCTGCCATCAGATGACCGGGTTGCCCAAGTATCAGCAGACTGCCTGGTCTTGAACTTAAGGCTCCAAACTGGTGGGTGTGTGGTCGAGTTTTTGCTTTTCTTTTAATGTTATCTCAGTTAAATTAACTGGGCTTTTCAACTGTGTCAGATTGATGTGATTTTAGTTTCCAGTTTTTCTGATTAGCCACTAGGAAATGTTGTGCTTATTCCTCTCATGCACATCAAATGAATTCCCTTTCATGTTATCATATAGCATTTAATTATAATTGCTTGCTTTTCCCAAGAGGTGGTTGCTTCAATTATTGTGAAAACTGGGAGGAATTAAGGTGGTACAAAGAAACAAGAAACAATAATTTCCATTTTTGAGATATTTGGGGTTCCAGTCTAAATTACTTTCTTTAATTTTGTCTATTTTAGGCAGTTAGGTAAAGGACAGTTGTAATACAAAGAAGATGTCTTATTTATGATTCTGTGATCTTTCAAATATTGGTGTCATAAAAGGTTTCTGGCTAGGAGATAGCAATTTTAATACATGGTTTTAAAAAAGAAGTCTTGGCTCTATTGACATTTCAACACAGTCAAATGTGCATGAGTATTTCAAGTAGAATAGTAGTGTAAATCATTAGGAGGAAAAATCTATAAAGTACCTGCTGCAGTTTCCATAAAATCATTATGTTTTTGTCACAGAAAAGAACCTTTCTTCAATTCAAAGAAGTTAAGGAGAATAGATAGTGTTTTGATTAATCATTTACAACATGGCAAAAATTCAGTCTTCCAGCACTTAGTGCTTTTTTTTTTAAGGGGAAAAAAAGAACGATTTCTATCATGTATTGTCCATTATATTACAAGTGTAAGTAGAGAAATTTTATTAAAACCAGGTATTGCAATTCTGAAAAAAAATTTTCCCTACTTTCCCCCTCAGGTTGTGGTGTGTTTGTTTATTTTTTAAAGACAGACATTGCAGGGGGTGGGGATATGAGGGTTGTTGTATGGTTAAAGCAGAGTAGTGTTTGTGGGGGGTTTACCTAAATTGAAATAGATTTTGGCCTTTGCAGTTGTAAGTATTTACATTCAAACAGTATCTGTATTACCTACTCTGGAGCACTAAATATAAGTTTACAGCTTAAGCTCAGTGTAGAACTGAGGATATCACATAGATCTCTGAAGTAAGTCATGGGGGCTTTTGCAATTGCCTGTTGCAAAAATGGCATAGGCAGAGGTTTAGAGAATAAAGGAACAGGAATTACGTAATAGATTTACAAATACCTCCCATTGTAATATTTTCTGGTACCCAAAAATATTATCTCTAGTTTTTCATGGTATCTGGGCTTCCAAGTAAGGAATTCCTTGGTACCTGTAAAGAATCTTAGACTTACTTTATTTCCCTTCCTCTCCATCTATGAAGTTATGTGTTTACTGATGGCAGGTGCTGTGCACAGTTAATGGCCTAGTTTTCAAATTGCCATCACAGCTTAAAGGATACCTTTACTTCCTTTGTCATATATGCCCATCGACTTTGTGTGCTTGGAAATGCTTCTTGGAGGCTGTGGAGCTAGGTTTGAAGCACCACTTTGGCTGCGCCAAGGATTAGTGCTGTGAGAGGAGAGAACATGCAGATTGAAAGCTTTGGGGTACAGTCAGCTCAGTGTTTCATGAGGCCTTTGAGTTGTGGTCTGTGATTTCAGTGTCCCTAAAAAACATTCTCTGTTAAAATCCCTAGAAACAGACTGTATTAAAATACATATTGTCAAACAAGCACTGTGGGACAGTGAGAAAAGAGCACTACATAGCAGCTTTCTGTGCCGTAAGAGATGGAAGTAGGAGAAAGCTATTTTGCCACAAGGTATATCAGATAATGATGATATCTGCTGTGTTCAGAAAGTTATGTTGAAAAATTCCCCTCAATGCTCTTTTCTTCTGCTGTCTTGGTATTTGCCAAATTGTTCTTGAGCCATCAGAAAATCAGGATATTGGCCCAGTGTTGATCTGGGATTACAGTAGCAAGGTGGAGTAGAGTGATGCTGCTCCTTCTTCTGTCATCACTGTTTTGTTCCAGCAGTCTCATGGATTTACTCCGCAGTGAGATGTCAAAGCTGCTTTCCTTAAGTCGACATGGCATGCCTTCCTTGGTGCTCAACTGTTTGCCCTTCAAAATTTTCTGAAGAATGCAGTAAATTATAGGATGAAATTATTTATTTTTCATGATCTGAGGCCCTCCTCAGTAGGAGAGAGGCATTTCTCTTTTCAGATGACTCCACCTTCACTGAATTTTAGTTGCTTGTTACATTTGCAGAGCCTGGCAAAAAGAAAGAAAATACTGTAGTGGAAAATGCCAGCTTACTGTAGGGAATACTTCTAGCTCTTGTTATGATTAGTTAGTTCTACCACTCTCCCAAATACCACACAGGCAGTTTTACAATTGCCAATGTTTTGAAAAATTTGAAATACTCAAGTTGAAAATGAGTTAATAAACTTAAACTAGAAGCTGCCAAAAACCAAGCCATACGTTTTGTTTTCTTTTGATTTAACTTCATAATGTTGGTCAGAGCTGTCATTCTGTGAATGGCACTTTTTTGTTTAAAGTAAATTTAAAAATTCTGTACCAAATGAGCAACAGACACTTTTTTCAGTTATGCAAAGAAGCTGATGTTGGGCAGCAAAGCAGAAGCTAACAGACTTTGTGCTGCGTACCTAAGGAGTTGTGAGGAGCAAAAGGAGAAAAGGAGGATCAGCTGCCAGAATTTGGACCTTTGCTGGCATCTCTAAAAATTTCTGCCTGTATCCAGTGGCCATAGCGAATAGCATATGTAAATCATCCTGGGGAGATATATATTAACACTTTAGTCCTACCTGAGATTCAATTAATTGCCAAATTGTATAGATTTTTTCAAAGTATATATCTTTCACTGATACTTTTTGCTTAGCTTTTGCTCCAGATATGTGTACAGGTCATGCATATACATGGTTCAAATACATTCTCATCGCTGAAAGCTTAGCAAGTTGTTCCCCAAGATCTCGAGTCTTGAAAAGTCTGATGATCTAGTTCTTTTGTCAGCCTAAGCCAATTTGGCTGCCAGCTTCCTGGGCTTGCCATGCCTCTCTTGCCCTGTGTTCAGGCTGTGAGCTTGTGTGACCTTACACTGAACCTGTTTGGAGCACAAAGCTGGCAGGAAGCTTTTGCACTTCGCCTGAGATAGTTTCTCGATGATTTAGCATGCTGAAATAGTTCAAAGCTGCTGCAAAGACATGAGTAGAAGCACATGGTCAAGCCTGAGGGG
This sequence comes from Cephalopterus ornatus, assembly GCA_013396775.1. Classification (NCBI taxonomy): domain Eukaryota; kingdom Metazoa; phylum Chordata; class Aves; order Passeriformes; family Cotingidae; genus Cephalopterus; species Cephalopterus ornatus. The sequence continues at coordinate 45,362 of VZRE01011035.1, forward strand.
AACTGAACTGGGATGTAGCTGCCAACATTAGCTCAGGATACCCATCTGGAGGTGATAGGTGAGATAGAAAAGGGTAACTTCCAGAATGCCTTGCTGTCCTCAAGTCAGTATTGATTAAAACTGAGCTCCACCAGCAGAAATCTGCAGTTCCCCTCCTGTGCTGGAGAAAAGTGTGAAAACAGTGGTGCTTCCAGAGATGTCCTCTTAACTTCAGAGTAGAATCTGTGGGAATGGATTGTATACTGTGATGTTGTGCATTATTTTCTTTACTTGGATAAGCTACATTCACCAAAAAACAATCCTGCCGTTTTGGAAAATACTTCCCGTGTTTTGTGAGTCTGAATATGTTGCCCTTTTATTTCTGTCATGGTGACTTGCCATTTTAAGGCAACATTTGATATTTTGTTTTCTGGCATGTTTGAGATTAAAGCCAAACTAAATACAAAAACAGTAAGAATGTGCAATCACCCCAAAAAAAATCTTCTTCTCCCCACCATTTGCTGAAAGGTGAAGTGGTTTTGTTTCCCTCTTGCCTTAGAAATAATACATGCTGTTGTTGAAAAAATTTACTAGTGAAAAACAGAATCTGATTGAAGGAAAACAGCTTTTTATATAATGGTATTTTCATTTTCTAAAGATCCTATAGTAAAGAGTTTGAAATAGAAAAAATGTAGTAATACTTGTTATAGTTGGCTCTAATAATGAAGCAATTATGTTTTGTAAGACTGGAAAAACGGGAAATTGAAGGAAGTCTGTAACTTCCAGTAGTCAAGAGAAAGAGAGGGTGATATATTTTGAATCGTGGAGATCTCTTGTTATTCTTATGTTAGTGCTGTAAGATATGCATTTACAAGTATCTGAATTCTCAGTCTCTGGTATTCAAGATATGTATAAGTATCCAAGTCAACTCAGTATGTTTGTCCACAGTGTAATTAATTACATTTTAATATTTCATTCCTCTTGTTAGATTAATGAATTTGCACAGGGTTGGTTTTTTTAACCTGTTACCTAAGCAAGTTGAAGTATTGTTAGAAGAGAATATGTTTTGAAAGCAGTTTCTGTGAGATTATTTTTAATTGTGTAAATATTTCAGTTTTAAACAGTAACACTGGAAATCCAATAACACTACAGGTGTTAAAAAATGTTTTAGAAAATTCTGAATTGTATTTGACCCTTCTCTTTTCAACATTCATTGCTGCAGGATTTGAACAAGCGCTTGTCCCTGCCTGCTGACATCAGGATACCCGATGTCTATCTTGAAAAGTTGCAGATCAACAGCCCGCCCTTTGATCAACCCATGAGCCGACGTTCTCGTAGAGCATCACTAGTAAGTGTAATGCATCTGCCTTTCTAAACCAACCTCTCTGGTCTTCAGAATCCCTTTACTATATGTGCCTGTATTCCATAGGTAGGTTTCAGCTTCATTTGCACCTTGGCTTTTATGTCCTGAATGTCAGCATGCACCTGTCAAAATCCAGTTAAGAATTTCACCCTTTCTTTCGTTTTTCTCCTGCAATCTTGGTCCTGTCATTTCCCACTGAAGGTCTTGACCCATGGAAATCAGTGGCTAAACTCAACTCCTGAAGTACATACTTAAATCCTTTTTCTTTTTAGAGCAGGGATGATCTGTTTGAGTAAATAGGCCACACAGTCTTAGGTCAAGGCTGTGGCCTTCATGAGATTTAGTAGGAAGGCCCTAAAGCAGCATAATATGAAGGCAGGTTCTCCTTACTGTTCTTTTTGTATTGGATAACAAATTTTCTTTCTCAGAATTGCTGTTGAGATTACAGTGGGTGTTTTGCATTTTTGTTGTTTTTATTTTAAAGCACATGTGATTTCCTAAAAGAATGAATGAATAAATTAATAAATTCACATATACCTTTTTAGATTATTGGGTTACTTTAAGAAATAAATCGTTTTCTTGGAGATGGCAGAATGAGTATTTCTATACTCTAATTAGAGTGTAGGTCCTAGAAATGCTGGCTACTTGTGCATATAAAATATGCACATCCCTGAAATAATACAAAAAGCACCATTATTGCCTTATTTTTACAAAAATTGCTACATTTGAGTCATAATTTGATCTATCAGCTTTCCTAATGTTAATTGAGGTTCTAAAGAGTTGCTAGACTATTACTGAATTCCTGAGCAAATTCTTTGGTGAGAAATTCTTCACAGAGAAAAACTGAATACGTTTTTGAAATGCACATTGATGTTTTCTCGATTTAATAGCTTATTTGCTGAAAAATTAAAATCAAAGTACGTGTAGTGAAATAGTTTCATTAACTGTGAAATATTTTTACTCATAACGAATAATGGTTTTAACAAAGCAGGGATTGAGATTTCATGTATTTTTACCCTGAAAAAAATACAATTTAGTGTGCCAGACTAACAAAGCTCTGATCTGCATGCCACCTTTTACAGGAACATATTAAAGGAAAAGAAGATTGGAGCAAAGCTCTGGAAGTAATAACAATGTAGCTAGCTGAAATATTTATGCCAGAATTTTGTAGCTCATTAACCCCTTCGTTACTGATGTAGCATTGAACTGAGGAACAAACTTCTCCAAACCTATCTTCAGATACTGGTGAAATAGCTGTTCAGTAGAACCTTTTCGGTGGAGTTCAGTATTTGGGGGCTGGGGGAATTTTCCTGTGTGTCCAAGTCTCCTTTTCTCATTTAACACTGAGCCCTGAGAGTAGCTGAAGTTCTCTGTTCCTCCTGGAAGACTGACAGAAAAACAGTGCCCTCTAATGAATGTGGTTTGTGTGTGGAATCAGCGTCCTGTCACAAGGTTGTTTCATTTCACCTTTTAAAAATGCTTTTGTTTTTAGAGGGCTTAAAAGTCCAAAATGAAACCTGCCAGCAGTGCTGTGGAATGCAGGCATGCATTTGCTGCATTGTCCTTTCATGATTTCAAACTAAGCTTTACAGAAGAGAAATTCAAGGACTCATTATTCCAAAATTGTCATTGAAAGCCTGGTAGCAGACTGTTAATTACAATATATGAGTACTATGCTCTGTTTCTTTTCAAGGCTTAATAGGAATCAAAGGAAAAAGGCTGTAAAAAGTACCAAGTGAGGACTTGTTGTACTTTAGGTCTGGTGGTTTTCTTTGAAATACAAGAAAAAAACCTAGCTTTTACAGTAATTGGCTTTTGTGCATACATGTACGGTATTGCATGCACAGTGGCATAGGTGTAAATTCTGCACCAGTTATTAGAAGTCAAAAACCAAAAATGCAGTGCATCAGTGTTTCTGTGTAAGACAAGGTAGATGCATATTGCAGAAAAAAAAATAGTTCAGAAATTATTTTGTAGGAAAAATGAAATTGAACTTAGCTTGAGGAATGTAAAAATTAGTTTTTCTTAGGAGTGATAAGCAACCAAAATGTGATCAAAAATTTAAACACATAAAAAAGCAGGTCTTGGAGAATATTTATCTTCTGTATGTAGGATATATTTTATGGTTTTATTGTATAAAAAAAGATAATTAATTTATTTAGTCTTGATGAAATCATCAAGGTTTCTTAGTAATTAGGCTTTTTAAATTGTATTCCAGACTGTCTGGCAATAATAAGACCAATGGCTAGGAGCTCTCCTTTAGTTTCTCCTATAAACTAAGTAGCCTATCTTTTTAATTCTAATACCATCTAATACTCACTTCAAGATATGTTTGTTTAAGTAGGTCAAAACGTATTTATTTTGCTGACATTGTACCTGTATCCGTGGTATGTTTTTAAAATCTCACTGGAGCTATAATCCCTAAGGCTTGCCACATATCAACTCTGCTTGTATTTTGAGATAAACAGCTTTGACAAGCTCCTAAATATGTGTGATGCTAAAGTATCACTGCTTAGGCAGTTAATTTCTAGCAATAATTTAATAAAGCAGAATTACTCTCTATGCTATGTTGACATAATTATATGCCCTTTTTTTCTCTTACATACATCAAATATGTTTACAGGCAAGATCTTACACTTACTTCTGGTGTATTTTCTTGCATGTGTTCTGAAAATTAAGTATTAATCTAACTTTTCTTACCTTCATATTGTATTGTTGTTAAATCTGAATACAGTCGTCAGTATTTATGTTACACTGTGTTATCATGTAATAATACAAAACTTTAATATCCATCAGATTTTTAGGTGCAAATCAGTGTGTTCTGATGTGTGAACCTGAGTGCTAAAGCCAGTCCAAGATCAAGGGATTGTTCCTTAGAAATAAATAGCCAGTGGAGGGCTATGTTTGGAAGTGAAAGGTGATGCTCGGGGAGAAAACCTGGTTTTTTTGTCTTAGTATATGTCCAGTTGTCAGTAAAGCATAATCCCATGAACCACAATCCCATGAAGCCTAAGAATTTTGGGGTTTGACAGGGTACAGCCTATATGCATGTTTTAAATTGCTTAAAAGATTTACGTGCTTACATGTTTACTTTCAACATTCTTTACTCTGCAAGAACAACAGAAGGCTTTGGTGTAGTTGACTGTGGTCTTATGGGAAAATAACTATTAGAGACAACCATGTTAAATATGAGAGTAGCAGTGAATTCAAACAGGAAAAGAGCAATGATCTTACAGTCTTGGGAAATAAAGGAGTTACACAGGCAGGCAGAGCCTTCTGGCTTGCATTGAAGAGCTAAGCTTGTGACAAACAAAGAGAAGGTGAATAGATCCAAGTAGAATACACAAAGATGTGGAGTTACGAGGTAAGAAATGTAAATTGTTGAGACAAAGCTGAAGCTTGTGGAGGAATTATGTTTAGGGATTTTCCTAGTGAAGTTTTAGTCTGAAAAGCATTGAGAGGTCAGAATGGGAGAGGAAACGTGGAGCTGGGATCTTGAACATAGCAAATAAATTTACTTTGAAAGAAGCAGCGGCATATGGTTATGCTGAGCAAGAGAATGGACTAGTTAGAGGTGACTTCTGTGCTTTGAGCTGTAACAACCTCATTAGTAGTAATAAGATCAGAAGAGTGGAGAAGACCTAAGTAAGAGGTAGGTTAAAGTGAGGGTTTGGTTTAAGTGTAACTCAGTATATAGTCCTTCCAGGATACACAGGAGCCTGGCCAACAAGCTGGATGCTGGAATGCATTTATATCATACCATGCTAAATTGTTTTTAAAATAACAGTTATGTGGTGTTTACTATCGGGTAATTTTCTGAAATGACATTTAGCTTGCTCATTAAATGATGTATAAATGAAGTGTTCAGTTTTAGTCATGAATTTTCCATTTATTTCATTGCAGTCAGAAATTGGATTTGGAAAAATGGAAACCTATATCAAGTTAGAAAAGCTTGGAGAGGTATGTATAGCATTCTTTTGGAATGGTTACTGCTTTGATGACAATGTCTTATATAAAATTTTGTATAAGTGTTGACTGAAATTCTTCATATCCCTCAAAATAGCAGTTGAATTCATCTTTTCAGTAAACCAAACGTATTCAACACGTATAACAATTTCACAACCACACAAATGTTCTGTGCATATATAATAAACAAAAAAAAAAGGAAACAAAAAGCAGGAAAACTGTCATAGAGCTGAGGAAGAACAAGACTCCATTAGCAAATGAGCTGTGACCTTCTTACATAGGCTGGCTTTTTGTAGTAGACAAAATTCTTCTGTTGATAATGAAACTAATTAAGTCTGGTGTCTTCCTGCCAGGAGTTAGGGAACACTCCTGATGGACTAGAGGCCTGTGCTTGCAAGGAGCAGGCAGTAGCTGTGTGTGTTCTGGTAAAGAAGCCTGCACGGCTGAGCTGGGCAGCCAGCCAGGTGCTGCCACTGAAGTACAGAACACTTAGATTTTGCCTTTCCATCTGGGAGGGCATCAGGCTTTCCAGCTCTACTCAGCCTCTGACTTCCAGAAAAATAGTAGGTGGGGCCAAGTGTCAGTCCTATAGCAATGGGATCAGAAATGGACAAGGAGCGTAGGAGAGGGATGCACAACATTGCAGAAGGAGGTAGGGCTGGTCAGCATCTCTGCTGTGAATGTTGCACTCCTCCATTTGCAACATTTTAATTTCCAAACACATTTATTTTCTTGTTTTGCCTCTAGTACTTGTTAGGTGGATCACTAGACATGACATAACAATGCCCATCTGTAGAGGAATGTTAATTTAATAGCACTCAAGTGATAGATGTGGGTGCACATAGTCTCACTTGCTTAAAAAATACAGTGGACACACCAGTTTTGTAGAATCACGAAATTGTTTAGGTTGGAAAAGACCTTTAAGATCATCGAGTCCAACTGTTACCTAGCACTGCTAAGTCCACCTCTAAACCAGGTCCCTAAGTCTTTTATCTGTCGTCCACACATCTTTTAAATACCTCCAGGGGCAGTGACTCAACCACTTCCCTGGGCAGCCTATTCCAATATGTTTTCATTGAGTTTGTGGGAGAGTACAACTGCAGCCTTTGGAGACACAAGTGCAGCACAGTGTAGAGATACCCGAGCTAGCTATCTGTAGTCAGACAGAGACTTTCAGGTGCATAAATGATGCCAGCAGTGAACTTCGTGAACTTAACGCCACCTGATCTGACTTCTTTGGTAGCTCTGTGGTATATAGGTTTCCACATAATTTCCAGAACTGTTAAGCATACACATCACTTGTGTCTTCTGTGAGTTCAGTCCTGTGCTTGAAAAACACTTTTGTACTTTTACATAATATCAAAAGAATATAGTATAAAAACTATTCATATCCAAAATAGAACCTCAGACCAGAAGTTCATATTTTTTTATTTAACTAATGAAGGAACAACTTGTAAAAGTTTCCTTCTTTTTCCATTTTATAGGGTACTTATGCAACAGTTTATAAGGGGAGAAGTAAATTGACAGAGAACCTGGTAGCTCTGAAAGAAATTCGCCTGGAACATGAAGAGGGAGCACCATGCACAGCCATAAGAGAAGGTGGTAACTTTTTCTTTAATTCTTGGAATTTCAGATACTTCTGGATTTGCTTTTTGACCAAAGTACCATCAGTACTTGGAAATACTTAGGCTACATGGGAAATTAGTGAAATTGGTATTAGTATAGATCAGGAAAATTTTAGTCCAAACGTATTTAGTTGTGTTTCAGATTTATTTACTTTATGGGAAGTGATTGTGATCTCAAATGCAGTGTTATAAATGGATGATTTGATACTGAATTAGACTACTATTGGTGAGTAACTTTGAGGGACTCAGAATACATTTTTATCAAATGCCTTCTGTCTGAAACGTATGATTTGCAAAATACTTACAGTTTATTACTGAAGTGTATCTTTGGTGCTTTGATTAAATATCTTTCTTATTACCTTAGCCTATGAGAGTATTGTGTTCCTAAAAATAGCTTTTTAAGTAAAAAAACTCAAATAGCCTATAGAGATGAACTTGTTAGAAATGCATTTAATGCTCGTGTGTTTTGCACTTATTTTTTACTTACTATTCTCTTTTGCAGTGTCATTATTAAAAGATCTGAAGCATGCAAATATTGTTACATTACATGATATTGTGCACACAGACAAGTCTTTGACTCTTGTTTTCGAATACCTGGTAAGTGCTTTAACAATTAGTGAGCTTTACGTTCAATTTACTATTTCTAAGAAACAGAAACATAACGAAATTCTGTGCTCTTTTTAAAAATACTGGGACTATTCTAATTTTCTCCTGCATCTACAGTCATTCAGCTGAAAAGGAGAAAAGTGCATACAGTTCTTAAATTTCTGTAAATTAGTAAATGCTGTTGTGATCATTTCAGAGCTTCATTAATAGCAGGTAGTTGTAGTTTACCTGAGCAAATGGGACCTACTTGTCCAAAGTCATTAACTGTAGAAAAGGTTAATCACACTACTGTTCCTATGATATTTTTCTCTTATGATGTAGCTTACTTCCAGTGTAATTGGAGAATATACAAATTTTATAAAATACTGTGCCACACACAGATGGAGGAGAAGGGAGTAGCAAATAATGTTGCCTGAGCTGATGCAGCTTGCTGAAAAACATGGGTATTTATATCCTGTGGAAAGCCAGAGTTTTCTGTGCCCAGGCTTTTGCGTTTTCTATACTTGAATATCTTTTACAGAAAACTTGTTTTTCTGATGTATTATTTTAGATTGCATGAATATTATTTGTTGTTAGAACTATTGTCCATAATTTGACTGAACAACGATGATGGTGTTTTGATAGGACAAGGATCTGAAGCAGTACATGGATGACTGTGGTAACATCATGAGTATGCACAATGTAAAGGTGAGTGTTTTTAGTGACAGTGATTGCCTTCAGCTTTGTCGCAAGAATCTCAGAGAATTTAATAATCAGGAGCTATATGGTGTAGTCTTTTTAAAAATAGAATAAAGAACTTCCTTTTTGACCTTTTGGTCTGGCTTAACTGCATTTGGCATCAAATGGAGTCTTTATGATTTTGATGGGTTTTAAGTTGAAAAGAGGAGATTATGTAACTTCATATTGTTTTCATTCCCTTTGATGTTATATATCTAAAATTTAAAAATTCCTAAAAAATAATACACTCATAACCTTTTTGGCCTCTTCTTATCCTTCTATTGTTTTATACTCATTTATTAAGGCTGTAGTTTATAAGAAGTGCAGTTAAAGAACAAGCAGAATCTGGTTGTGGCAATCCGAGCTAAGCAGAGGAACTGGGGGTTTTTTTGCCTATGGTTTAAGCTGTGCTCGAAGAGCAGATTTATATGGTCACTACCTTTGGCACCACTAAAACAGCTTAACTGTGGTAGCTGTAGGTGCTTACCTTGCAATAGCCGTGGGAGTTCGAGTCATCATTACCATTTGAGAGACCTCCCTATCATCACTCCCCTCATGTTCCTCAGCTAATTTTAATTTTTTTGTGTTTCGACAACATGAAGATGTGTGTGATCTCTGCAAGTATTAGTTTCAACCAAAATTTTGAACTAATGGCATCCTGTGCATTTCCAAAAGGATCCCTGCCAACGGTGGTGAAAGTTCACAATTTCTGTAGAATAACCTGCTTTTCATTCTTGACTAATCCTTGCAGTCCCAGTGTACACTAAAGATGGCCATCAATTTTCATAGCAGTCCTGCTCATATAGCTTGGGACTGACTACCCCTGCAACAGTAGGGACAGGAGTAGATTGAACTCAACTTGTTGCTCCTCATTCTGCTCTTAAAAAAAAAAGAAAACAAGGAAAGAAATCAGTCCCAATTCCTGTTTTTCTAGAACAGGTAAATCCCGCGTCAGTAGACTGAGAACAGATGGATATAATTACACCTGCTGGGTATTTGCCCATTTTGGTGTCGCTTGGTACAAAAATAAACTGATGTGTTAGAAAATGGTCATTCTAACACATCTAAAAACATTCTAGTGTTTTCTCTCAAAGATCCTGTTCCATGATGAATTTTGTTGCATTGGTAAACGTTGCTTTCAGTACTGCTGTATATTTTTTCATTGTATATTTGATCACCTATGCTGACTGAGGGCCATTGCGTGGTAAATGCCAGCAATGGCTACCCAGAAGTTCCATGGTCAAGATCAGACCCCTTATACATACAGAAACTGCAGAGTAGTTCTTAATGCAGTGATGTAGTAAACTTGCTTGGCTGCCAAACCTTTCTTCCCCCCTTACTACTTTAATATCTATGTATGTGCAGCATTAATATGCACGACTGGAACTGCTTGCTCGGCTTGCTGTTGCAAAGGACTAAAATAAGCCTGTGTGCCTCAAGGTGAGGCGATGAATGTAAATGCCAAAGGCTGTTGGGCTGTTTTAGTAATCCTCATTTCCCCATCTCTCTGTGAGCTTGTGAATCTAAGTGTATTTTTCCAGTAGCATGCCAAAACATTCTTTACATAGTTTAGCACAGTTGGATAGAAAGGATGCTGAGCTGCATTTTCAGAAGAGATTCTGTGGCAGAATGGAACTTGAGTATATAGTCAGAGACAGTTACCTTTAAAAACATCAGCATGTGGAAGAGCAGTTGTAAATGCTTACTTTAAAAATAAACAGGCCTGTGATTCTCTTCAGTTAAACAGAACAAATTGCTCTTAAAAGTCTTTGTTGTAAAGTGTGGTGCTAAAGCAATGCATTAGCATAAAAGGATTTTAAATCTCTGAACAATAATGAAGATGTTCAGAATGGGTTCATGTGGAAAAGTAACTCACTTTTTGAGAAGTGTTTTTGTCCTGCTTACAATACAGAGACATAACTCTCCAGTACCCAGAAGGGCTGTTACATTCAATTAATCTATAGACTAACATTCTTTGTCTAATTTATATAAATGTTCTCTTTTGTAGCTATTTTTATATCAGATTCTTCGTGGTTTGGCATACTGTCATAGGAGAAAGGTGTTACATCGAGATTTAAAGCCGCAAAATCTACTCATTAATGAGAAAGGAGAACTGAAGCTTGCAGACTTTGGTATGGCCTGAAATTATTCTCTAACAGATATTTTTATCTCTCAGCAAAAGAAACACTTTCTTCCTTATAAAGGAGAAATGAGTACATTGGGTCTGTAGGGAATTTGGGTGTTTTCAGAGGGAAAATGAAAGTCAGTCTTTTACAGGGTATCAGTAATCAAAGTAATACCCGTATGGGTAATACTGTCACTTGACTTGTGGTTTGAAAGTAGTCTTAACAGCTTCCTTTGAAATTGATACTTAGTCAAATCCTTAGGGTGGAGCTCAAGTTGCTTCTCCCAACACTCCACAGTCACTCTAAAGCAGGGTAACCGTGACATGAGGTGAGAAAGAAAGGGTCATATCCTAAATTGTCAGGTGTTGCTCCATCACTTGATACACCGAGTTCCTGTGGGATTTACAGTAGATGGGGCATTCCCGTTTTCCTGTTACCTTCCATATCTGGAAGATCCTTCAAAAGTTATGATACCACTGGTTGTTCCCCTTGTGTGTGAATGAAAGTTGCTCAGAAGATTCCATCTAACATGATAGACCTGAATTTTATTGAAGATATTACTGACAAATTGATGATGTAAGGATGGAAGAACCCTGCTGATCCAATGCTGATTTGGTCTGTTTCCACTGTTTCATTATTTGTTTGTTGCCTTCTGCCTTTTGCAATGTAATTTTCAAACAAATAGCGCAGAAGGGGTTTTGCAGTGGGGAAGTGTCATACTGATCTAGTGCTTTGTTGATTTAATGAAATATGTAGGATTAGCCCAGAATTTGATCTGTTTACCTGTCTTCTGTGCTTAAAAATGCTGACCGTGAGATAGCCGTAAATACCAAAAGGCAAGTCACAAGTTGTAGAAATGTATTTATTAGGGCCTTTAAATGAGCAATAAGGGAAGTTATTTAGCAAATATAATAAGGTTGATTTAGTTCTTAAAAATACTCTGTCAGTTTCATGCTAAAAGGATTTCCATCAAGCTGCATATAACTCTTCATTTCCCTTTTCGTCAAGGATTGGCAAGAGCGAAGTCTGTTCCTACGAAGACCTATTCCAATGAAGTTGTCACATTATGGTACAGGCCACCTGATGTTCTCCTTGGATCTTCAGAGTATTCAACTCAAATTGACATGTGGTTTGTATAGCTTTGTCTCATTTAAAGTTTTGTTCTGAGGGAAGTTGAAAAAATGTTTACTCTGCTGTTATATAGTAACATTCAAATACTCATGTACTCAAGTCCTTTGAATTTTTGTAGGCTACAGCTGAGTTAGATGCTTAGAGAAAGAATTGGTAGATTGTTCTTCTCTGAAAATGCAGAGTACCTTTTTATTGCTCGGAGTAAGCAAGCATTAGGCCCACAGTGTTAAGGGAAAAACAAACCTTGTTCTCCTAATGACATGATAATCTGGTATTTTACTGTGAACTTTAATACAGTTGATTAACTTGACATCTGAAAGAAGAGGATATAATACAGCTATGACACACGTTTTGTTCAGTCTTTGACAACTCTTTTGTTGCTACACATCTTTCTAAACAGTATTTTTAATAGAAACGTGGGGCTAACAACTACTTTAATAATTTGCTTTAATTGAAGAGAAATTGCAGAAGTCTTTAAGAGCTGAAATTTTAGGATTATTTCTGCTTTATCTTTTTCCTGTTTTTATAAAGGGGCGTCGGATGCATATTTTTTGAAATGGCGTCAGGAAGGCCTCTTTTTCCTGGATCAACTGTTGAAGATGAACTGCACTTAATTTTCAGACTTCTTGGTAAATGGATACTTTTAGCAGTAATGTTGATGCTTTATGTTTGTATGAGAACTGCAGATCTTTATCAATAATGATATTTTATATTGCATTGTAATCAAGGTGATGAAAAATTATTCAGCTGAGTGTACAGCTGAGTTTGCAGAACATAGACTTATTGAATGATTTTTCTTCTTTTTTAAATTACAAGATGAATGCTTATTTATATCAAAGTTGTTTGTTTACATTTTTAAGCTGAATTTGTTGCTGCTTTTAAATGCAGGAACTCCGTGTCAAGAAACATGGCCAGGCATTTCTTCCAGTGACGAATTTAGAAACTACAACTTTCCTAAGTATAAACCACAACCTCTCATCAACCATGCACCAAGGTACTTTGTGTTTTATTAATAGAAAATACGCATCCCTGTGGCTTTGCATATCCGTAAAAGGGAACGTATTTCCAAGTACAGTCTGCTACTGAATTCTGTAAAACTACACATCAGTTGTGTTATTGTGGGCAGATGCTAATGTAAAGCAGAATCCTGGTACTATGTGATCACTTTGTCTAATTTCATTCTAGGAACCACAGCTCCTTAATGACCTATAGAACTCTAAACTCCAATTAATAATATCTTTATAGTAGGAGTATTCACACAGCATTTCCTAAATAACCCAGATTCTCTTCTGGTTATATTATTATGGTCCAGGCCATTTGTTTAAATAGCCAGGTTTTCTTGGGCAGTTTCTTGAAATAATTTTAAAACTATAATGAGGGAGTTGAAGGATCTGTACAGTTATTGTAAATAAAGCTTATAATATAGACTACAGCATTTTTTTGTTGACATTGAAGAAAAAGTGTTTCCTAGTAAGTGAGTAATATTAAGCTTTAAAAAATAATTTTAAAATTCCAAATAAATAATCCAGGTCAACCTACTAAATTGCAATCCAAACTCAGGATTTGGTCTATCCCCAGTGTTTTTCAAATAGTCTTGTTCTGACATATTGGTACTCATATGTATACAGTTTAATATATGTAAATGTTGTTTAGGTGAAAGCATTTCTATGTTTCAATTTAATTTTCAGGTTTGATATAATTTAATTAAGTTAGTTCCTCAGCAGTTTTACTTTTGTAAATATAGTTCAATAACTGTTTTAATTTTTAAAAATGTTTTTGTTTTTAGGCTAGACACGGAAGGAATTGAATTGATAGCGAAGTTCCTTCAAGTAAGATATGTTTTGTGGCTTTACTTTATAAAAGTGCAAGTTTAGAGTTTTAATATATTATTTGCAAAATGTACTAGAAGCAATAGTATCTGGTAGATCTATCTCAAAGTGAAATATGCAGCTGAGTCTCTAGTGGATAATGTGAGAAGAATGAGTTTTAGGAAGCCAGTGTACTGTGAGAATTAAAAAACTGATCTTTTTTTTTTCCCCAGAACTGATTTCTTCTCATGCTACTTCTTGTAAGAATAGAATTTTCTGTGTTAGCAGTACCCTGAAAAAACTAAATCTCTTGTGAAATACAGCATTAAACCAGAACTTTTAAATACAAATACTATATTTCCATAACAATGACCTGAGTCAGTACTAGAGAAGGAGTTACTAAGGTGTAACTCTTCGATTTGCAAACTGTATTCAAAAGGTGGAGTGGTATGTGGGCTTAATCTTTTAATCTGTATTAAAAATGAGCCAGAAACAAGATAAAAGGCCAGCTCCTAAGTCTTTGAGTACATGGAGCACCGTGACTTCACAATGTTAAAAATTCTCATTACCTAAGGTGGAGTGCACTTTGCTTTGCAGCCCATGATTTAAATTCTGCAACAGGTCTTCTTCTATTTACACATTGTTTTAGAACAGTACTTGCAGTCCAAACCAGGACTTTGTTCTTGTTTATATACATCTTTTTAAGTGTCTTCATCATTGTCCAGAATTGCATGTATGCCTAGCAGGAGACATCTAAGCATTGTAACATCTATAAATAAAGTATATTTTTGACTTGCATCCATTTATAAAAGTTATTTTGACTATTTTAGCAGTCTTGTTATATGTTGGCAGTACTGATTCAGATAACATCTTAGATTTTTGTGCATGCAGTGTAAGTAATGAAAACAAATTTGTCCTAGTGCGTTATGGGAAACAGTGAGCAAATAAAACTCTGTTTCTCCCTTTGATGAAATCACTCAATGCAAAGAGATTTTTAATGGAATCCAACACGCTTGTATGCTTTTACATTAATAGTATGAATCAAAGAAGAGAATTTCAGCAGAAGAGGCCATGAAACACGCATACTTCAGAAGTCTTGGAACAAGAATACACACTCTGCCTGAAAGTAAGAGGAGGAGTAAAGTAGAAGAGTATTGTTAAGATAGTACATTAAAGATAAGTATGTTGCATTAAGGAAAAACTCTAGTCTATTAAAGAAGTCTGATATATATTGACTTAAATATTTGTTAATAGGAATCTTTTTTTATTCTAAACTATGTAATTAAGAATATAATTTTGTTTAATAAAACATAGTTATGCTTGGATGTGAATGAATCTTTGTTACATTCCAGGTGTTTCAATATTCAGTCTAAAAGAGATTCAATTGCAAAAAGACCCTGGCTTTCGAAATTCCACTTACCCAGAGACAGGTATGGAAAGCTTGATTTTTTTTCTCGTGTCTGCTAGAAGAATGCTGTGCCAGAGGCATTTGTAATTGAAAAATGCTTTTTTAAATTAGTTTGTGTGAATGTACTCAAATAAATATCAAGAATGATTTGCTGAGATTCCTGTAGAGACATACAAGCTAAAGGCACAGAAAGAGGTGAGTTTTGCCAGGGATGGGCAGAAGGACTGTTAATCTGAGAGTATCTTGGAGATTCAGACCATTACTGTGTGGGTGTGCATGTGGCAAAGTGAAAAAAAATGCATTAAGTGCAGTTAAAAGAAAGATGCTGATACTGGTTTAAGCACAAAGGATATTCTCTTGACACGGAATGAAGACATAGATAACTTAGTACTTCTCTTGTGCAAATGCTTAGCTTTCTAACCATGGTCCATGCTCTGTTGTAGGACATGGGAAGAACAGAAGGCAGAGCATGCTTTTTTAAAGGGGGCAGTGCAGAGTCAAGCCCAAGGCTATCCTGTCGATCAAGGACTCGGATCCAAAGGCAGTGCTTTCTGTTGGTGGACTTGGAATTGCAGTTTGTCTACACTGTCCTCTTCACAGTGGAGTCTTTTTATTTCCAACCTGCAAATTATGTTTTTATATTTGTTGTCACAGTGTGACAAGTTTTTGTACAGTTGGTTTTAAGGTCTCCTCTGCCACTAGAGCCAGTAGGTTACAGCTGTTGATGTAACTGTAGCTGCAGTTTTTGTGCAGGACTGAGAAACACAGTGCATTATTTATTGCGGAATCATTGCTGCTAAATAACTACTGTCTGTATAGTTAACACAACAGTTCCATGCCTGAAAAAGTTGCAATGGCTTTATAATATGTGAATGCATCTGTTTCTCTTGATAAAATGTTCTACTGCTGCGGGGTTTTTTTCTATTTCTTAAACTGCAGTGTTTCCTGGAATGTAAACATAGCTTTGCTTGGCTATAGGTGAGCCATCTTTAATGCTCTAAATTCTTGGCACTTAATTCCTTATTTAACATTGGAAGTATGTGTTGAAATAGTTGAAAAATTATAATGCATATTATGTTTCTGAAAAGCACATGGTGTGAAAGTTGATTCCAAGAAGTGAACAGTAAACTATGATTTGCTCTCAGATCCTACGTTAGTTATTGATAAATTAAAGCATGGAGGCTGGATGATAAATTTTGTCAGGCTTACTCCAGCATATAATATTTGCACATTGTTGTGCATATGGGGCCTGCAGAAACGATGACTTTTTTACCTTATTTTTAACTTAGAAACACAGATAGTAAAAAGAGAATCCATATACGTTGGACCCTAACTTACTTTTTGTTACAGAGGAACAGGACAACTAATTACAAGAACATGGGAATAATGTCACACTTTTCCCACCTTGTTGCTCTGCCATTTGTGCATTATTCACTTGAAATCAACTGGAAAGATGCAAGTTTGTACTTGATAAGAACTCACTGTGCTACAGAGCTTTTACAGTGGGAACTTAGGGGGTTTTTCAGATCTTAGATGTTATCTGTTTTCCAGAGATAGTAAACATATTACTACTATGCTTATGCATCTCAGTGAGTATCATAAGTACACCTTGGTGATGGTTACAGTATTTTTAAGCATTTGTGTTCACCTTTATGAACTTATTTGTTTAGTGCATCTTAAAGAGACTGTAAATCTTTATTGGTATATTTTGAAATGTTCATGTAAATCTTTGGCTGGTATATCATGAAAATAGTCATAGGTAACTTAATTTTTCCTGACATTCACTGTAAAACGTTCAGGGGTCCTACCATTTCTGTTCAGGAAATCTTGTAGTTTATTGTTATTTAACAGTATTAAGTGAATTTTTGTATATTTCATTTTAACTTTATTTGTGAATAGTGATTGTGGCATGTTTGGGGGTGTTTTATTAATATTTCATTGATACTGGTAAATTTGAATTGGGATTTTTTTTATTTTCTGGAAGAGAGAAATTCATGTGTAATGGTGACTATTGGACCACTACTGCTTTTCAGCATTTGTAAACCGGTTTTACGTTAAATCTTGTAGACCTAACAAACTGCTGTTATTTCTAACTGACCGACCTGTATTAATATTGTACTTTTGAAAGTATAAATATTATGTGGAATTCTTTGGTTTTGTTTTGAAATTTATAATAAGAAAAAGCCCTGTGTTGTTAAAAATACAGACTAAGTGAGCTTGCGGTTCTTGGGGCATTGTTGGAGATGTTTAGGTAGATCCCTGTGTTGTGGGAGCTGTCAGTTTGAGCTCTGGCCGCTTCTTTGATTGATGGAACGCAGAAGTAGTGGCAGTAGAAAGTAACGTGGCTCATTCGTGACTGAGGCCGCTCAGGATCTTATCGGAAGCGTGGCCCACAGTCTCATTATTGGTGAGCGAGTCCTGCATGTCACACGGTGTCACAAGTCTTGCCTAGGTCTGGGAGCATAATATGTGTCTTGGACACACGTGTAGGTCTCCCACTCATTCGAGTGGGAGTGTTTATGCGTGTGTCGGAGGCAGACATGGCACTGATGAGAAACCTTGTCCTGAAATAGTTGTTATATATTTTTTTATAGTTGCTATGGATATGATCTAGATTTTATACTGATTAACTTTGTAGGAAATACATTGTAGATGTGATGGTGGTGAAGAAAGACGTATCAGAAAAAACATCTCCTTTTCTACAGAAGTAGTGAAGATATAGAGTAAATGTTCACTGTGGATAAATGTGGGATTTAGCATTTCTAGAACAGTAATATTTTATAGAGCATAAAAGAACAAGTAATGATGTGATACTAATGAGTAAAGGACTTAAAGGTTTAACTGGTAAAATGAAGTGCATTAATAAATTTAGAAAGGGATCCACTGCAGCTAACAAAAGGATGTTCCATTTTAAGTAGGAGCTCGGCTTTTTTTGTTACAGATGCAGATCAGAAGATCTTCCATAAAATTAAAGCACTCCATTTATAAAGAGATTTTTTTCTAAGGACCTACCTGTTTTCTTCATTAGGAAGTAGCTTTAAAGAATGTACTTCTTAAAAAAACATGGCATCTGTGGTCAAGCCAGCTTGGGGGTTTTTCTTAATTCTCTAATTGAAATTCCTGCATCAGCAGAGACAGTTCTGTGGCAGCTGCCTATTTGGGGCAGTAGTCAGCAAGTCTGAGGTTTCTGGGCATCTCTCTGACATCCTTGTTGTGCAGTTCGGTGTTCTGCCTCCTGTCTGGCAGAATCAGATACTATGGACTTGGTTTCACTGTCCCAAGAACTGTAAGGAGTTTTGGCCTTTTTGGGAGAAGACCCCAAGTGTGACAAAACCCAAGCAGATAGTCACCAAAAATGGGTGACTTTCAGTATTTGGTATGACCACCTTTGCTTGAAGGTGAGTGATCAGTTTATGAGAAATGGCCTGCAAGTTGTGGCTGATTTTAAGTAGTTCTTTTTAGAAGGCACCTGGTGTATCACACCTACCCTAGGGTAGGAATGCCAGGGAGTGGCTGCAGGTGCGTGTCGGAGTAAGGTGGGCACGGAGACAGGACAGAGGCAGGTGGTGGCGATGCGGGTGTGTGCACGCACGGGTGGAGCTTGGAGGGGAGACAGGGTGGCTGGAGGACCGGGGTTGACAGGACAGGATGGGAGAGGGACAGGGCGGGGCAAACCAGCTGCTCAGCAATGCTCTAGACGAACATGCATCTCAACATGGCTGTGTTATTTTTGTGCTGCTTTACCACAGCGTTAAGTAGCCAGAGTGTATCCCTGAATTGGGCAATAAAAGTTAAAATAAACAATTATTAAAGAATCAACTTACTTTGTATTTGCAAATCATTTGAAAAACTTGCGAGGTAGTGTTCTTTGGGTTGCTTGCCTGTTGTTTGTGCATGAGTTTTTTCAGTGTAATAAAGGTACATTGTTTCTGTTTTGCAATGTTGAGATGGAATTAAGGTTAAGAATACTTTCGGTTATTGTGGACAAAATATATGAAAGGTATGTTGTAATATCCCCAAGCTAAGTATTATAAACCCAGGAAATACTCGGAATTAAGGTCAGATTTGAAAGAAATCCAAACAAATCAGGGTATGGAAATGTGCAGCTATTACAGCACATGGTAACACTGAATTAAAATCAGAACTTACTTTGTCTGTGACAACATGATCATTTTGTCTGGTTACTAATGAGCACAGTTGAAGTAATTCTTGCACCTTGTTAGTACATTTCAGTACCTTTTTTTACCATAAGAAATTTTGGCTTTGAAACAAATATAACATTTCTATGAATTGCCTTAATTTTTGGAAGGAACTTAAATGCTTACTTTGGTTTTTGTTTTTTTCCAGAGATTGGACTGCTGGAGGTTTAATGGTCCAATTTGGTCTTTGTGTTGTTCAGCAACATCCATGTATCTCACCAGCATCCATGTCATACCAATTTAGGAGATTGGCAACATGTATAAATTATGAAACATCAAGCAGCATGAAAATGTGTAGTTAGTTGGAACATTGTAAGCTCTGGCTGTACAGGTGGGGTGATTATGAAGAGTATAAAAACCAAGTGTGTATATGGGCTTTGCAATTCCTACCATGCACCTGTTTCATCCGTGGAGTTCAGCTGCGCAAAAATCATACTCTTTTTCTTGGCCACAGTGAAAATTCGGTTTTTCAGAACCGGGATGAGAGTTTAGGTATTCTAGATTGGGTTTTTTAATCTTTTGTGTGTGATTTTTGCTGGGCAATACTGTGCTTCTCTCATTAACTGAAAGAAAAAGATTGATGTCAGTGGAAAACATACAATTTTCCATAATTTTTGCATGTTTTCTAAAATCCCTTAACTCATTTAAGTTCTGTAATTTTTGAGCCAGTTGAAACTGTGAATGCACACAAATACACATGCTGTTGTGGTAAATAACTTCTAATTTATTGTCCTGGCTGCATCCTCCAAACTCACTCAAGAAGCAGACCTGCCTGAGCACATTGCTTTTATGACCCTCCTAATGAAATGTGAGTCGTACTTGGCTCAGATGCCCTGCCTTGAACCACATTTTTCCCCAGAGAGCTATAAAGTCTCTTCATTTGATGCGGTGGGATCTCTTTGCTGATGGAATTAGCATTGCTGCAGATTGCAAACCAGGGAGAATGCTCTTCCCTGTCTCCTCTCTGACATGCTGTCGCAGAACACCTCCCTCCAGGCCCTGCGTCTGCGCTGCCACCTGCCCCTCCTCTTTCACACCCTGAGCTTGTTTTTCAAACACTGTTTTTTCCTTTCTTCCCTGTCCTTTTACTTAATTTGCAGGAGGAGGGAGCAGGCTTGGAGCCATGTAGGAATAATTAAGGTTACATTTATTCATTTGTGCTTCTTCACGAGTGAATATGAGCTGATGGGAATCTTTCACCCAAAAGAATCAACATATCCCAACATCCTCTATTCCAGGATGCTTTTCTACAAATGCCAGCACTTACCCAAGGCAGGCCATGATGCTGATTGTTCCAGAGTCCTTGCTTGAGGTTCATTCTACTTTTTTCATTTAAATAAATTTATACTGCTCCTCACTAGTGCTGTCAATCTCTTTGCCCTCAAGAAGTAGGTTTGCACTCCATCTGTGTAGGCAGAGCGCTCACACATTAATTGGTGAGAATGGTTACAGTTTGGGGCTAAAAGGGATTTCAAAAGTTGTAGTTTTCTGAAGACTCCATAAGGATCTGAGGGACCTTTGTGTGTTTGTCCTACAGGATATACAGACAGCCGCAAGATCAGAAGCGAACAGTGATGCCCTTACATAAAAGACTACCTGTGCTTATTGTGCCTTTTCTAAATTTGTTTGGATGTCACGATGGTTTCTGAAGATTCTTCCTGTAGGCACAAGATCACACAGCCTCTTAATGTTCCTTAAATACTATAGCCTGTTTTAAAGGACCATCTCCCCTTCAAACAGTCATCTTGTTGACAGTTATTTACTTCTTTGGTAGGTATTTCCACATAGGCAAGTGCCTGTCTGATGAAACTAGTTTTATTCAGACAAAACAAATCGTTCTTTGTTGACATAATGGACGTGTGTCAAATCTTTTCCTGTAGTTTGTTATCACCCACCACTGTTTTCCCCACCTTGAAAGTTTTCTTTAGAACTGAAGCCACTTACCGGTGCCAGGGCAGAAGATGTGCACAGTCTCTTGACAAAGCTGCCCTGAAGCTGTGGCCCTACTGGTGGATACTTGTCTTTTCTGCAAAAACAATTTACAGGTAAGCCAAAACCAGCTTAATTGTGCACCCAGCCTATATAATACTGGAAACATTTTGTGTATTGCTGAAGCATGAATAAAGTGTAAATCTTAAGTCACTCAAGTTATGATCAAATTGCAATTACTACCAAGAATACTGAAGAGAGAATAACTCCTGGTTTGTTCCCCAGGATTGTTGGCTTGGAGCTCTCCATGCCACTAGAAATACTGACACTTTCACAGTATTTATTTTAAAAACATTTATTTGATTTTTCTCTACAGTTAAAAAGATATCTGTTAATAAAATTCAGTAGAAGATTACCAAGAGAGCGTTTTCTTCAAAGCGTAAGGCATAACCATCTAATGTTTTATATAAGTGTTAGATTGAGAGGCTGGACTTTATTTGTATAAGTTCTTCCCAATTGGAAAAATGTTTGTTCCACTTTATTGACCAGTTTAGAAGGCAGATTTCATTTTGACAACCTGTTTTTTTTTAATTGACAAGTCAATCAGCAAAAGATGTGTTCTTTTGCTATTTTTATTCTCTCAAAGAATAGAGAAGAAGACAGCACTGTTTCCCAGTTGCTGTGTGTCTCCCATTAAGTTTTACTGGATTCTCTCAGATCCTTTAAAATAATTTGTTGAAATAGGATTTTTTTTCCCAGAACTGCTGTTTCCTGTTATATTTAAAAGAAATCCACAATCACTCAAGAGGCAGGAGGGTAGGAGGGAAGGTGTGGGTGTGTTGAGACTTTTGAAAAGAAAAGAATCTGCATTCTTAATAGTAAAACCTTGGAAGAAATAGAAAATCATGAGAACCTGGATGCTTTTTCTTTTAAGAATCTCTTCTCTGTCACATACTCCCTACTCTCATGTTTATCTGGGTTTTTTGCAGTGTGAATATTTAAGTTTTCAGGAGTATCAGCCTTCACTGTTTGAACTCACAGTGAGAAACACTCCATCTCTGTGCTGTGTTCTCCCATTGGCCGTACCAGCTGGTACAAGGTGGGACTCTGTTTGCTGCCCGTGCCTTATAGGTATAAGTAGGCATGTATGCTTCTTTAAAAATGAGGCAAGAGTTGGCTCTAGAGGGTGAAATATTTGCCTCCCTGTAGCTTAGTTACTGAAAAATATTCCATGTACCTGGGAGGAATGCATTGGAAGAGAAATGTTTGATCTGTGAGCCCTTGTCATTTATCTCTACTAGCCTAGTCAATCCCATCAGTTACATTCTGCCCTTTCTTCCAGCCTATTCTGATTTCTCTTTGTATGAAATTCGCCTTCCCTCATAAATTTTGTGTCGGTTCATCTTCTGGTTTTAACCCTGTGTGGTGGTACTTGGAGCTGAATGGAGCAAATGACTTCCCAAGCATTTCATCCGTTCTCCTCGTGTCTTGCATCTAATTGCCGTGTTTATCAGCTGGTACTTCATAGAGATAGACCAAGTTTTTATCCTGTTAATTACTGCAGGTGGAACTGAGGAGTCGTTTTTGATTGTGCAATCCAGGCGCCTGAGGAAAATTCTTGCTGTCTTTTGTCAGACCACCTCTGCCCAAAAAATGGCTTTTCAACATCAGAACTGCATTAATAAAATGTTTATTTAGCACCTTTCAGGTTGAAGGATCCAAAAGCACTTTACAAATTAACTACACACATCATCACTGAAATGCATCCAAGCAGAAAATCAGCAGACAACTCACTGCATACATTTCAAAAAGAACGGTCTTTTGGCCAGAAAGCAAAGTAGAGGCTCTAATGACCTGTCGCAAACAGGATTCTGATTTTGGTTTGGTTTTTGAAGGTCTCATCTGAAAAACCTACACGGTAAAGCTGCATTCAACCCAATTTAGCCACCTCAGAAAAATGAAGATTTGCATCAGCCCTGCCAAGATTAGAATCTGTGGTGCCAGGGAGTCTGGCCTAATCCTAACCTGACATTTAGATGACTAAGCCATCACCTCAAGGCAGAGAACATACCCAGAAAGTTCAAGTTGCAAATATATAGTAACACAGTGCTGGTTTTTTGTCCAGAATTCAGCTGTTTATACATAAACATTCCACATGTACAGTCTCTGCCTCTTTGCAAGCACCAGGCATTAATTTACAGAGCTGTAACTTTTCCAGCTTTGAGGGAAGGGGAAATGTGACCTTCTGAGCTTGAGTAGCTACAATAATCATTCCAGGAAAGTAGTAGAAGGCACTTGGCATGGCTGAACAAAGCACCTGGAAATTCTGTATCAGGAATGATCCTCATTCCCTAGGAGGAGAGAGGTTACCTGCAGTCTTTCCAGCTGTACTGTTGACAGTTCATAAGAAGTATAGGCCAAATAAATTTTGAGCAATGTCTCCTTTTCTACAGAAGTATTCTCAAATGCTGGAAACATCTCGAACATACACAGCCCAGTTCCTCCCTGTTGCAACTCGCCAGAAGAACTTGGGCATAAGTGTGTAAATGTGGCTTTGTTACTCCTAGCTACATCTCCTGACTGTAACATGGATTACATTTTTCATTTCTTCAGCAAACAAAAATTATAAGGCTATTTTTATACAATTTGAAAGCACTTAATACAAAGTTACATTAATACACTGTATCATATGGCCTATCCGTGGAGAAAATACTGAAATACTATCATAGGGCTGTTCAATACTAGTTTTTTTCTTTCAACTTTTTATCTTAATACTAGAAAATATATAAATCATTTACATGACTTTATGCAAAAGAAGGCACAGCCGGTTATAGTTTACACAAGCACAATGCATAATATGCAGAAAAAGGGATTAAAAAGAAGCTTCACATCCCTATTAGATACATTGTTGCAAAACATTAAGAAAAGTACTTCATCAACAACAGAAGTGTAAGACACTTGAGAGCTATGATATAAAAAAATTATAATTCATTTAATGCATAACAGATTTATATATACTTTTATATATAAACACTGTTGAAAAATGCTAACATATTAAAAGTAGATAATCCATGTAATGAAAAGTGCAAACCAAAGTAATAAAGGGTTTCACGATGTCCTTCTCATAACACAGGAAAAACTAGCCCATAGGAATGAAGTGTTAAATCCACCAGTACATCCTTGGCATGATGAGGCATCATCAGGATTTCTGAGCATTTGGAGAAAGCAGTACTGGTGAAGAGGCTCTGTCCAGACTGGGGAGTGGCACTGGTATGTGACCATTTAGCAGAGTTGGAAACTGTAAGAGGCCGAAAGGTAAAAATTACTGTTTATCTCAAAGCATTCAGCCCAGAAGCTCATGGATTTAGCATTAGCAACTGGCTCCAGATGGTTTCAAGACTTGTGATGTCTATACACTAAGATATATATCCAAAATACCTGCATCAGCCATTAGGAATGCAAAATAGAGGACAAAACACGAACAATTTGTAAATGTACGGGGATATAGAAATCTATTATTGGCTATATTTTATATAAAAGTTCACATAATACATTTATTATTGCCCTGGGAAAGTAAGCATTGTAGAGAAATCTTTGCCATGCATTCTATTTCCAAAATGTTTTTCAGCCTACAGCCTATTAATTACAATACATCCTTTTTGTCTGCCCTTTAATGCTATGCAGGAAAGACCTTTGCAAAAGTGAAAACTGAGATGTAGTTTTAGGGCAGAAAAAGTACAATTGGGAATACAAAGCATAGGGAAAATTACTCCCAAGTAATTACAATTTCTCTCTGTATTCACTAAGAAGCTATAGCTACGCCAAATCATTCAGTATGTGAAGCAGAATATATTATTGATATTAATATGCACCCTCTGAAATACCATGCAAAAAAATACTTATTCAGTGCAGAAGCTGTAGATTCCTAGTTCATTGTAGCATCCTGACTGTAATGTGCCTGCAGTGATATGTATTGACTAGTTCTTAACATCTGACCTGAGAAAAAGTAAAGCAAGTAGGTGAAATAAACTTGCCGCAGCATGAGGCGAGAATTATCCCAGTGGTAAATACTGATCTGGCCTCAAGGCCCAGCTCCATGAGCTTGAGAGAGGCAGAGCTGAACAACAGAGCTCTCAGCTTCAAGCATCTGGTGTATTTTTACCTCTTACAAGAACAGTCCTTCAACAGCCAACTCTGGTGTAAGCACTCTCTATACATGCACATAATCTGCTCGTAACAAGTTTACTCTTCCCCTAAGATGTCAGTTAATGACACCTGTCTTCCACCACTCTGTTGAAAACCAGGCAGAGCAGCATGGGCTCAGCAGCATGTGCTGCAGGGGACAGGCTGGCACCACGCTCCTGGTGTGGCCAGGACTGCCTGATATCTCTCTTTTAAACAAACTTCAGGAAATGTTTCCCTGACTTCTGCCAAGATTCATTAAAACACAGACCTTGATTACAAGCTCTTCCCTGTCTTGCTGCATGGAGTGTGGGCTGGCTTTGCAAGCAGCCTGAGGAGAGCTCTGCCTTGATGCCCACACTGCTGACCCATCAGTTCTCAGTGGGGTTGGCTGGGCTTCAGGCCATGGTTTTCATTTCTGATTTGCTGTTAAAGTAAAGCTTTGTGCTCTACAACTTGTCATTGTGGCCTTTGCCTGAATCAAACATCATTTGTAAGGCCCTTGATGTCTCTCCGAAGGGAAAGCCCTCTCCTCACTTTCAGTTCCCACAGGAGATGGCCAGTGTGTATCCATAGCTGTCCAAGCTCATTCCAGGCCTTATCTGACTGTTTTTAACCACGTGTGCAAAACTAAGGTCCGATACGAATTAATGAGTTTATCTGAAACACAAATAAGGAGCCCTGAGCTCCATGTGCAGCTGTCCCAGTGGAGGCAGAAAGGCTTACTGGCCCGGTGCAGACTGTACCTGAGCAGAGCACTTGAGCTGAAGCCCAGCCTTAGATTCAGGCAGTCAGTTTCCCTGAAGGGTCAGAGACTAACAACAGGGTCCCTGTCTAGCAGTTCCCTCCTTCTCTGTTAGTGCTGGCCCTCCACAGCAGTTGAGGTGTTCATTCCAGGGGTGACCCTGCATTCTTCAGCGGCACAGATAGCCACTGGGTTCCTGTGCCTTTTGCCAATCAGCAGAACAGCACAATTTCTTCTGTGACTTTAAGGAATCGGCTGTTTTGCAGCAGCTACAGCTGGAACTGCTAATATCATCCCCACCACCTTCTTCCTAAGCCTCAAGCAGATGCTGCAGCTGAGTGCTGTGGCCTTCACGGCTTACTCAATAACTTTTGAGATGTTTACTCTGCCAATACCCATAAGAGAGTGGACACCAAATGCTGCCTTGCTGCTGTTATGGAGAGGTCATGCTCAGCGGTATGTCCTCAGTTAAGGACACGTGGATAATTTGCAGGGGACCTGGAAATGGAGCCTTCAGGTTCAGAGTGCCCTTAGTGTGAATACAAATATGTCTTTCTGAGTGAGAAGCAGCTAATTAAGACAAGAGGATAAACCTACACACACCTTACTGTGTGAGACCCAAACTGCTTTTGGTTTTCCCAGAGCCATGTTCCCTGCTCTCCTGGCTGGTCCCTGACTGGTTTTCACTCTCTTCTGGCAGCTCTAAGAGCTCAGTTACCTTCTCTTACTGGGGTCCAGCATTTACTTCTGTTTCCCTCACACAGCATGTGTGTGCTTGCTGCAGTGGACACTGCCCTGTAGGTTCTGACTGCGCTGCCAAGGATTTAAAGAAGGTCCAGGTAAGTAGCCCTCTCTATAAAAGTTTCTGTTAACTCCTGTATTTTCTTAATCTGTTTGAAAAGCTCCTGACCAGTGTGAGGAGATGTCCCCCCGATGTCTCTTCCACATGTGCACCTTTAGCAATGTAACCTGTGCACTGGAAAGACCTACCTGGAACAGAGTGTTTGGTCCCTGCAGCCTGGCAGGACTCAGAGGAGCAACAGGGCTGAGGCTGCTCCAGAAATGAATGCTAGACAGCAGCGGGCTGGGGGTCAGCAATAATCCATTGGGGGTCTGCAAGACAAAAAACACCCTATGACACATGGCTCAGGAGTTACAGCTCCATACAGCAGTCACCACCCCTGCAGTCTTACACATCACCTACTGGCTCTATTTCCCAGTGAATTCAGACATACAGCATGGTCAGCAGCAGCTGCCCATCCCGCCCTGCATCCTGTCTCCTCAATAGTGGATAACCTGCACATGTAATATTCTTTCATATGCAAATTGATTTAATTTCTGTTTCCTTAAGGAGAAGCAGTTATTGTTTATGTGAACCAAACTCATGCAGCTGTATAGAATAATATCATGTGTGCCCCAATGCCTGCCAACTCTGCCTAATCTCTTTACCTTTTGAAGGGCAGCAGTTGCTTGACCTGACTACAGCTTCTGAAGTATTAATGCAGTCGTGTGTGGAGCCAAAAGAGTCACTGCCAGCCTTTGAAGTTTACTCCCTTGATGGCACCTCGTCATTATGGAAGAGGCTTCAAGAAACTGGCAGTGCCCAAGCTGACGTGGGGAGAGGCAGGTGTATGGGCTGGGTGCCCAGAGGGACAGCGGAGAGCACAGCTGATTGCTTGAAAAGAACCAAAATGGCAAGAACTAAGAATCCAAATCTTTTCCCAACTCAGAGGTGTCTCATTCCAGTGCCATGGTACCCAAGAATTGCTGGGAATGCCCTCAGCATTTTTAAGCACAATTGGAGGAGAGGGAGAGTTAAAGCACATGCAAATCTTGATTCAAATGAAGAATCACTTGAATTATTCTGTATACAGAGTAACTTCTATCATTCCAAAATAGAACATGGAAGCGATGTGACCGTTTTGAAAAAAAGTATTTGGCATAATGAGTTAATCTCACCAGTAATCAAAATCAGTCCTATTTACCAAAGCACTTAATGGATTTGAGCACACACTTAGCAAATAAACATGTGCTTTTCTGTGTAGGACAAGTGCCTCAGTGCTCTGCTGAACTGGGACACCCATTTTTCCAGACTTTAAAATATGTACAGAGAAGGTAGAAGATAGGGAGTATTTCCCATAGTAACCAGCACACCACGCATTCTGGTATCTGCTAGCTTCCCACCAGGACAGAAATATAAACTCCCCCATGTGGCAGTTGCAACCGGGGGTCTCACTTAACAACTGCTCACACCACGGACCATCGCACCCCGTTACCAGGGCCCTGCAGTGAGCAGGCTCACACAGGCAGCACCACAGGTCATGTGGATTTTCAAGTACGACAGACATTATTTGCATAGCAGCACCTGAGGGATCAGCTGTGGTGTTTGAGGCTCTGTGTGAACGCACAGGAATACAGACCTGCTGTGACGTGTTTGCACTGGAGTTCACAGCAGGGTCAAACAGTTTAACGCTAGCAGCAGAGATGGGATAGACAAGGAGCAGCAAACATTAAAGCCCTCCCAGTGATTCAGGTGTCTGAAAGGCAGTTTAAAACAAAGGGATGGTTTCTCTAAGGAATCTCAGAAGATGCAGGGTTTGTGGAGAAATGTGTGCAGGGAAAGGAAACTGCCACCTTCCTTGTGCTGAAGAAGGTGGATCAGAAACACCAAATCCCATGGAAGAAACCACAGTTATGTCCCAAGGAGTAATAAACCTGTGGTATCACTGGGAAAGCAGAAGGTGTTGATGCAGTGAATCCCCAGGTGTAGTGGTCACAGGAGTACCAGTGAAGTCAGGGTTGGGATATATTTGCATGACAACAAAAGGGGCAAAGAGTGGGTGGAGGCCTGGCAAGGAGAAGACTTCTGTCTTGATCTCACCAAGTGACAGCTCTTGTCAAGATAGCTGAAAAAACAACCTTGACAAGCAGCCACTTGTGAACAGCTCCCTTACAGTCAGTCTCTTCCCACGACCATGGTGCTTTCATGAGGCAGGAAATCAGCAGCACCAGCAAGAGCCCCTTTCCTGTGCTGTATTACAGGCTGGTGCTCCATTGGCAGGCAGCTATTGATGGAGATTTACGGGACTGACAACACATTGAATTAGGTCAGGATAAATACTCAGATCTACTTACAGAAGAGCCTACTAACCTTAAAACCAGAGATGTAAGCAGCAAGACCCAACAACATGCAACTAAGGACACGGTACTAAGAGCTCCAGTGACCAGCCTCGGTTCTTTACATTTTTCTCTAAGAAACTGCAGATAACCAGAACTGAAAATGCTGTTCTAGAGAGGGTCTTTTCAAAATAATGAGGAAAAACTGGAGGTGTTTATTCCTACCTAGATACAGCCAGAGAGGGTCTTCAGAGGGAGAGATTTGAAACTGAGTTGCCCTCAATTCATCTCTGGAAGCATGCTAACATGCCCAACAGCAGTGCTAAGCAAAAGCTCATGTCCTCTGATGAGGAGAGCACTAGTGTCTGCAAGTTCTGCCAGAGCCAAGAGCCAGCCAAAGCAAGCCTCCAAATCTGTTTAATATTTAACGCAAAAAGAGCAAAGAGCCTCCCAGGCTTGTTCTCAGCTTGTTCATCAGCCAATCATCAAAACCACCAGAGGAAACATGAGTGTAAACAACACCACAGGACAGGCTATCCCTAAATTACATGTGGAAATCGATGTGTTCCTTCATTTTCTGCCCTCATGCAGCTGTACATCTGGTAGTAGATGTGGAACCCATTGGGAAGTTCCTACTTAAAAACATCACTATAACCTAAATATAGGAACAGTTTAGATAGAAATAATTCATTGCACAGAGAGGATTATGTTAAGTGATGATGCTCATGGCTCCTGACTTCTGACAAACAATGTGTGTAAGTACAATCTTGTCACTTCTAGCTGTTAGATAACAGACAAATGCTGTCACACATACATTACTTCCCAGGTCATTAGGCATGTGCTGGAGCCTGGATGGTGTCTGTGGATACACAATGGAGCTGGCTGCAGGCACACTACTTTGTCCCTAAGGAAATGGCATGTTGTAAATGTAACAAATGCTAAAGCAGAGGCCTGAAGAAAAAATGTGAGTCAAGATTTTATATCCACATTGGCCAAGGGAGAGACAAAAGTAACAAGTATAAGTAATCCGCAAAAGAAGCAAGTGCTGAACAAAACCTATCTCTCTTTGAAGCTAACCAAATGGAAAGCTAACATTTCTCTACCAAAGTAAGGCACTGTACGCTCTGACACCCTCAAACCTATTTTTCTGTTCTGAAATTGATTGTGCTCACAGGGCTCCACCCTAGAGTATTCCTCGGGACCAGCAGGTGCAGTGGAAAGCCACCTGAAATACTCTCTCAGGCCACAGGATCTTCTCTGACCCTACATCGCTGCTGGAGCAGACATCCTGTTCTGCACTTTCCCCATGGCAGCAAGTCTCTCCTACTAGGATCTGATAAACCAGAGAATGTTTGCGATATGATGCATGTTATTCCTTGGATAACGGGATGAACGGCAGATCCAGCCTAAATTATGGCTTTAATTATCTTGCATCATGGTATTACAGTCATCATGGCCTTAGCTAGCCATCCTGCTAAAGGAGCACCACAAGCCTCTACCTAATTCCCTTCTACATCTTTCAGGGCAGTAAGTACACTAGTTTATAGATGAATGGGAAAACTGAATGTTTAAAGATATAATTACAAAATGAGGAAATAAATCTCTGTTCATACTTTGTTTTGGGGCAGCAGTAGATTAAAGTGGGTTTCTAATAATTCATGCTGTCATTGTGTCTGGTTGGCATCTGATATGATTTGTCAGATTTTCTCCCTACAAGCAAAATTAGTGGGGTTACACCACAGTTAGAGGTTATATGAGTTTATGGGTGCACCTCAGTTTCGGTTTGCCACACTTCTGTTCTTCCTGCCAAATGTAACTTCACTTAAAGGCTTTATGATGTCAAAAATTACAGGTGGCAGCCTTTCTTGGTGACACAACTTTGTATCTTGGTGGTTTACAAGTTGAGTCTGAACTGCACAAACTTGCTCTGCAGCCAGCTGAAAAGCTCAATAAGAGCCAGTGCTGTGCTGGCCAAGAGTACTTGCTGACACTCTCACTTTTGCCAGGCCTTTGTGGCACACAGGCACACACCAAACACCTCCAACACCTCCGAGAGGTGTTGGGTAATGAGCATGGGATTCTGGATACAATACATCTCCTAGACAGCCTGAAGTGAGTGATGGCTTGTAACACACCTTTGTATTTATCTATTTGCTGTTCCCTTCGTTCCATTCAATGCAACTATTTGCATGAACTGTTATTTCAGGGCTGAGGATCTTAAGGGGTGTTCCTCACTGGGATAATTTTACTCTTGGAATTTTTTGTCTTATTTTGCAGTGGTACTGTAAGACAAAACTCACTGATGAACACATTGAGTCATATCTATGTGATTTTCCTCTTCTGCTCGGAATTTCTAGATTTTTTTTTTATAGACCTCCATGAAAATGCAAACTCACTCTTGACATTACCACAAATAAGTGATTAAAAAGCACAAAATAATCTTCTGGTTATTTAGTAGATCTGTGCTGAAAAGAAGCTCTGGCAAGTACTCTGTGGATCTGCACAACTTTGGACATCAAAACTGCCTTCAGAGGCTGTCTTAGAAACCACTTCACTTGCTCCATATTCAAAAATTAACGAAAAGGTTGCACTGTTTGAATGGATACAACATCTAGAATAGGAATTTAACCAAGCATCCCATAATGCACATGCTCTAGTTGTGATCTACAAAACCCCTGTGGTTTTCTTTGTGGCTTTTTCCTGTTTGTTTTGTAGACCTGGAGGCTGGTGTGAACTGATAAACAATTCACTAACGGTTCCCCATCTCTTTATTCTTTCAGGCAGGTCTGTCAACTGTGATGGCTTTTCCCACACTCAAGTAGGAACAAACCCCAGGAGGAACCTACTTTCCACCCCTTGTTCAGACCACTGCTGTGTTTCACTCTTTCCCATATGTTTTTTTTTTCCCCATCAGATGATGACAGACCAATAGAACTAACACTCTTGGCCACTTGGCCTGAATGCCTGGAGACAGGCAGGTGTTACCTGTGCAGTGAAGAAAGCTGGAGTCAGGGATCCCGAAGGAAGCGCAGGGCTGTTGAGGGCGATGGAACCGATGTCAGTGCTGGAGAGAACCATAGGTGGGGCGGAAATTTCCAAGCCTTTGGGTTTTTTAGCCTTTGGGGGAAGAGATGGAGATTTTGCCTTGGAGCCTGAGGAGAGGTTCAGAGGCTCAAGGGAATCTGAGTCATGGCAACTGGACTCAAGGAAGAAGCTCCTGTGTTCTGTAGGCAGGGGTGAGGTGGGAGACAGAGAAGGCGACCTGGAGGAAGATGATGATGAAGATGAAATGCTGGCACTGTTGGGTAGCATTAAGGAAGATATTTTAGCTGATACTGAAGAGCTGAGGAAAGCAGAGGCAGCTGCTGTTTCAGAAGTAGAAGGCAATGACACCACAGGCCTCGTAACTTGTTTGTCTGTTTTGTTTGTCACAAATCTGATAACAGTCCGAACTTCTTCGACTGGTGTGTTTCCTTCTGACTTCTCCTCCGGTTTTTCTGTTTTGATTGGCTTGTAAGGGTCTGGCTGGTTTTGCAGAGAGTTGATAGTGAAAGAGGAGTACAGGCCAGAGTGGATATATTCGTTACGGCTTGTGCTTTTCAGTGCTGACAAGCTGTGCTTGTGCTGATCCCTGCTCTCGGAAGGCATCTTACAGTCGCTGTCCTGCAGCAAAAGGCTCTCTCTGCTGATTTCCACAGCATGTGGATCCATTTTTAAAATCTCAGGAAAGGAGACAAACTTGTATACAAATTTTTGTCCAATCACTTTCTTGATGATGTTCTGCAAATACAAAAGAAGATGCTAGAAATATCAGCATTTCAGAGGCACACAGTATACCAAACACAAGGGTAGGAGGGCACTGCCCCCTCATCAAGTTAAGCAGGTCATTTCTTGGGGCTCCTAATGCTGATCACCTTCAGCTCATTCCAATACCTCTGCTCTGCCAGGGAGTCCACCCCGTGCTCCTCATGTGTCCAACAAAATCTCAATCACTAGGTGGTCTGTTTACTTCTGCTTCCTCTGAAGCAGCTTGGGAATATTTTCTTTCCAGTAAAAGCAGTTCTGCTGCCTTGCAGACTTGAGCTATGCCACTATCTGCATTCCACAACAAAGGCAAACTCCTTCATTTATGCCTCCCAAAACTGACACCAGCTACCGGGAGTATGAAGTACTTTCGGAATGTCCATAAGGGACAAAACCACCTCAAGCCTCCTGGCTCCAGTCATTTACCCTATGTTCCTTATGCCATGTGGAAGGATTGAACTAAAATGACTGACCTTCTTTCAATGGTCTGTGAAAAATGCAATCAATTGTATGGGCTGGAAAAGCATTTGCATCCTGCTGTATTCCCTGCACTATCTCCAGGCTTGCATCAGGCTCACGATGCTCACTGGTGCAGGCAAAAGGTTTTCATCAGTCTAAACTGACTACTGAAATTAATTACTGAAAAAATCCCAAACCTCTCAAAGGTTTGTACAACTATTTTTTTTTTCTGTAAGTGTCCCCTTTATGTAAAGAACTGATTCCCTTTGATATCTTACGTCCAGTCCGAGCTCTCCTCCTGCAAACCCAGGTCTGCTGCCGCCTCTAAGACAATGCTCGCTGTCACCGAGGGTATGTGAGCTTCTCCACAGAGGCACTTCCTGGCACCAGGCTGGGCCTAGGAAAGGGACTGGAACACCTCATTTACCACCCTAACCCAAGTGCTGCAGAACAAAAGAAGCAATATGTCCTGAGGTTCCCATGCTAATTTCTCTCTTCTTGAAGCCCCTGGTGGAAAGTTTGTCTTTGAGTCACCTCTGAAAAACCCTTTCAAAAAAATAAAAGAGTTAAAAAAAGGAATACAAGCATCATCCCTTTTTATATATGGACAGTACACAATGCTGGGTGCTTGTTGTGCCTGCACTACACCTTGTTTTGTCACAAAAGCAAGGCTCATCTTGTGAAAGAAGAATCTGCACTTGAGGATCAGAACCTCTTCTGTCTTTCAGCTGAGCTACTGCACTCTGTAATTCATCTGTCTGACTGTCCTGGCATTTCATTCAGGGCACCTTCTTGAATACAAAACTAATCCTACAAAGAGCCCTGGGATGTGGCTTTGCATCACAGGTCAGGAGCAGTGGCACAAATGGAAAAAGTTGTTTCCCAAGTTAATAACAAGGATCTGTAGCAAGCAGGAGAATGAAATTCAGCAAACTCAGACTAAAAGCACAAAGCTGCCCTCTTCCATGCTGAATTGTACACACATCAACCCACCTGACAGATGCTGCAATGCCTTTTTTCTTCCCCTTCAAAGGTTCAGGACAAATAGTTAGCCCACAGGATCTCAGTTTGCACGAGCTTCACTTCCCATGGTTTTGGGCTTGGCCTAGATTTTTTTTTTCCCTGTTAATTAGGTGAAACATTGGATGGGTGCACATTTTCTGCACTCTCAATATTACGCTCTTTTTCAAAGAGGTGAAAACTCCAAACTACTCACATATGAAAGGAAACACCCCAACTGGATTTTTGTTTTCTTTTTTTAATATATGTATTTTAATTCAAAATAATACCTCCCCTCTGCTCCTGGCAGCTTTGAGTTACTGTTACATCAAGTACTGGCAACTGAGAACCTCCATGGAAAATGTGACTCCCAGCAGAAAAAGTGTATTTAAGGGTGGCACTTTTACACTGATGCAGGCTTGAAATGGGGGAACATTGCTATAAAAAGCAACTGAACAACTGAACAGGCTGGTGAGTTTATACTTCCTTTGTTATTATTAAATGTAGTTATATTTTAAGAAGGTCGCAGTGCCTCTCCTCTGACTCCACCAGCCTGCAGCAAAGGCCCACTTAACGATGGCTGGAGATGAAAAGGATTCAAGTGCAGATACCTCAAGCACTTTGCAGGCTTCTCTTAAATGTGTAGCCTGAGGAAATCTCCCTCAGTGTGCAAGAGAAAATAAGGACACAAATTAATGAAGTGCCTCTGAAAAGCCACTGCCTTTCCTGTATTTTTTGACAAATAATTGAAGTGAAGGTAAAAAGCAGCTTATTTCTACCATCACCTCAGTGAGCTGTCAGAATCGTTCTGAACTGTGATGGGTCAAAGCACAGAAGGCAGTGACAGGCACCATGACAAGCAGGGGTTTTCCTCCTTCAGTTTAAAAGGTCCTTATATTAAGGACTGCATTTGCAGGAAGACTAGACCACTTGCTTGGTAGCAGGACAGTCTGTATATGTGCACATTTAGCCCCTTTTTGTTGTTGTCTGAATTTTCTAGGTAAATTCCCTCATGAGCAGGCTTGCAATGAGTGCTAGTGGCTGGCAGCCAGGGCTGCTGGGAGCCAGGGAACGCTGGGGCCGTGCAGCTGGGGAGGAGAAATGGGTAACCAGGCCAGGAGCTGGGGCTCCAGTCCAACAGCTTAAAAAAAAAAATCTTACCAAGAGACAGCACTCTTGGATACTCAGAGAGAGGGCAGGGAGCAGGGAATACCTCTCTTCTGTTGACTTCTTTGTTCTTCACTTGAACACTTTACACTTCCTCTCCTCTGTCCCCAGTCTGCAAAACAGTGACTACAGAAAACACAACCACCCCACCCCACTGAAAAGTGCTTTGCAAGCTGGGTAGAGCCCTGCCCGGTGTCTGCTCCAGCACATCAGCCGTGTTAGGGAGCTCAGGCTTACTCACACCCCAGCACTTCAGGCACTTGCTTCATGAGCCCTTCCAAAGACAGTCTCACCCAAGAGCTCTGAATCACCACCTGGAGGAATATGTCTCTCCCTGTCCTCCACAGAGCAGCTGGCTGAGCTGGATGCCAAAGGCTCGGTGGCCTGGTTCACCCTGCAGCTTAAACCAGACTATACTGTGGGGGTGTTTGTGTCAACTGTGCATATGCACTACTACTTTTGGAAGCCCTCCTGAAATCTATCATGTGTTTGTGTTTTATTTTCATCAGCTCTGACTCCTACTCCCTGTTTGAGCCATTTAGAGCAAAGGCATAACTATACTACCAGCGTGACTGAAGGATGTTAGTGGCTTGGCTCAAAACTCTTCGCTAGCAAGTTTGCTGGCTGCAGGAGCCACTCAGGAAACTGAGCTGGGAAATGGGATCCACTTTCCAGTTGAAGTTCAGACTAACGAGGGGTCTCAGGAGCAGGAAGACCAGATTGGGACTTCTTCCCTCCATACCCGGGAAGTGACGTATAATCAGGGTGCCTGAGATCTCAAAATTTATGGCAGAGCAGGATGAACTTGTCTGTAAGTACTGAACATCCCTGCTCAGGAAAGAAGAAAGACCACAGCTGTAGCTGCTGCTCATAACACCCACTTGGATGTGTTGCAAGTTCCCTAGATCCAAGAGTACCAAGGGATGCAACACATACAGGGACACTTAAGCTACAAATTCCTCACAGGACTCTGTCCAGGCTGTTTCCAGCTATTGGGATCCCTGCCCAGAGAGAGGGCTGCTTACACTCCAGTGTCTGAAGTACGTAAGCTGGCAGGAGTTACCTGTAGCTGCATGGTTTGCTCTGAAAGATGGGGGTGTGTCCATGTCAGCATGTGCAGGCAGGCAGATTCTGCTAACATCATAGATTACGCAGTTATGCTTATTATACCATGTGTGTAGAAGCTGGATTTGTGAAATTTTTGATGGAGACACAGGTGCTACTACACTGGGCACCTATACTGACCTTTGGAAGATCAAGGCTCTCATTTAGCTGTATGTTGCTCTTTCCTCACCCACCTCAATCTAGAAGACAAGGCCATTTCTCTGGCTGGCACCTTTGGCCAGGTTCTCTGCTCTCTACTGCACTTCACTGGACATCTCTTTCCTCTCACATCAAACATGAACAATTTTATGACTCTTTTCAAGGCAGGTGTTCTTGGTTTTTCTCCTCTACCCATCACCTCTTACTGAGTATTAAATTCTTTACTCCCATCTCTCCATATGGACAGCACTATATAACCACCTTTATGCCATTTCAGTCAAGTATTTTCTTGACTTCCACACACCACCCTCAAAAGAAGCTCCTTCCAGTTTTCTACAAAGGTATTTTCTAATGCTCCTTCAAGTATTTCTTCGTAACACCTCTGACCTGTGCCACTACAAAAGGAATAGCCAGCACCCTAGCACCATCACACTGCTATTGTTTCTTTGCAGGATTCTATTTCCCCTGAGTTATCTTAAAGGACGACCTTCCCAAAAGCAAAATAATAGTTTCCATAATCACTTTATATCCTGAAGTTCTGTAAGCAGACAAGAAAGGGACTCTCTTCCCAAAACAAGTCTTCCATGCTGCCACCCACACTTGGGCATTAAAAATAGGAAGCCAGGCTACTGGGTTTGACCTGTTATAGGAGGGGAGTGAATGTGCTGGACACCCCTGAATCTTGAGGGCACCCAAGCAGCTCTGTGCCCTGCACCATCATGAAGCAGCCGTATTATTTATATACAATACATCATACTGCCAATCCATCTAAACAAGTGGGCAGCCATTAACTGAAACTAAAACTGAAACAGACTGAATAGCACTCACTGAGTAAAGCCTGGGGCCACATACTGTTCAGAAAGGATGCAAAATTATTGAATAGCTGCTCATCACAACAGTATGTGGCTGTGTAATTAAAGATGCGGCATAACTCATGCAAACATTAAGGTTACCCAGGGAACTGTGATTCTTGTATTTCTTAACTTCTGAGGGCTTGACTTCCATAACTGCGACATCCTATTAAAGTCGGTATCTGCATGTAATTTCCTGGATTTGCCCTCCTTCCCTCAATAAAAAAGCCTCATGGGAAAAACTCACTAGCTTCCCTCTTGTGTTCTATCTTGAAATATTCATGGGGACTTTTAGTAGGCCTGAAACCCTTACAGACTTCCAAAAGATATCTGCCACCACAGCTATCAGAAAAACAAAGTAACTGGGCAACTTGAACAAAAAGAAATTTACTAACCCTATTTGTAAAGGTATTGTACTTCTACATATCAAACTAAAGTGCTCTGCATGGGAATGGCACTGAAAGGTTTCCTTCCCTGAAAGCATTAAAGGGGATTTCTAAGCAGCAGAAGCGTGTGACGTGATGGACACAAGCTGTGGGTAGAGAGAGTGCAGGAGGCCTTTGGCCAGCACTATCTGTCATCTGTTCTGCTGTTCTGTTGAGGCAACAGGGGAAACGCATTAAATAGAAATAAGGGGGAGGGCGGGGGGCAGAATTTGGGTAACAAATGAACCAGGAAATGGAATCTTCCGATTATCTACAAACCTTTAGCAACCATAATCATGGTAGCAAATAACAATCAAGACATGCCATACTCTGCATTTCTTGGGGTGCTTTTTATGTGAATTTATCATAAATTTAGCCATCAGCCTCAACAGCATGTCATGCTTGCTTTCAAAGCCAGGCTAAGGAACTTGTCCCAGTTGTGTTATTTTTCTCCAGTACTGGAATTAATTTACTTTTAAGTTCAGATGAATCAGATGATGAATTTTAACAAGCCAGTGTTTCCCCCAAGCAAAATGCAGAGCTCATAAACCCCCATTTATCCAGCAATCAGTGTTTATTTCTCCATGGTGAATAATTCCAAAGACAGACCATGAAGCATAAGCTCAGTGTCAGCTGTATGCAGTAGGAGCAGAGGGCAGTCAAGAAAGAAAGGCCCAGTCCATGTGCCTCGAATGGACAGTTTGTGTCCATCATTTCTAAAAAATCACTGCTCTTTGTCTCAAACTCACATTTTGCCAGATCACTTGGGTAGAGAAGTCCCTGTTCATAATTCCACAAGGCAAACCAAGTCTTGTCCGGAGTTCTGTCTCTTGTCTTTCCTGCTGCAACACAATGTTTATCCCATTTGCTCAGTGCGCAACCCATTTGCCCCAGCACATCCAGCTGCCAACACATCCATCACTGCCAACAGCTAAGGAGGGAACAAGGATCTCAGAAGGCTCCTTAAAGCTACCTCAGAGTCTAGACTGCTCTTGGTTTATCCCACAAATTGGTGAATGGTCCTGAGGAGAAGAGCACAAAAGTCTGAGAGGCTCTTTCATCTCACCAGCCCTCCCGATTTTGTTGCAGAGGGGAAAAAAGAATGTCAAGGAGCTTTTCCTTCCCTTCTGTGCTATGCAGTGTAGACTGAACCAAAGGCAGAGGAAGTGTTTAGGACTGAAGCCACTGCTAAGCACTCGGTAAACTGCCAGTCTACTAGGATTCATTACTATCTTATGCCACTATCTCTCACACTTCAAAACCCACAGAAGTTGCCCTGTCCCTCTTCACTCTCCCAGTAATCCGTCTTTTCCCACTGTCTGGGAACCTACAGGACACAACACACTATATCCACACACAAAGAGTGAGAAGCTCCCATTGTTTTCTATTAAAGGAGTTACTCCTTCAATTTAAGTAGCAGTAGCCATAGGTTTGGTTTGGGGTTCAAACCCTGATCACAACACATCTAGGAACTACGACCTCCACTGGGCTGCAGAACTCCTGGAAAAATAGCCAAAATCCTTGTGCCACACTTAGATAAAACTCTCAGTCAGAAGAGAGTGCACAATCCAAGAAAGCATCTGTAGGAACGGCAATTGCCTCAGCCAGAGCCCTGATGAAGACACTCCGGCAGATGCTGCACGAGCAGAGACAAAACAGATGACAAAGGTGCATGTGTGCTGGGAGGGGGGGACTGAAAACAGAACAGGGGTTAAAAAAAAGGTTAAGGCTTACAAGAAGCAAGGGAATCTCAAGTAAGGAGCCATTATATTCCATTAATTCAAAGAGATCAGACAGATCTCAAAGGACAAGTGCTACAAATACCTCATCCTTTGTTCTAAAGTGATGTCCGTTCAGTCAGTAACTGCATATTTGGGCTCTGCCTGGCTATGCTGCTCGTGCACCAGCAAGCACTCTGTTTCCATTGATCCCAGTCAAGTTTATTATCAGAGGGGTTGGAGTAATATAATGAACCAAGCTTCCCCATGCTGAGCAGAAGCCTTTTTAGCACTTAGTGAAGGAGAATTCATCACACCAACTGCTCAGAACAGCCACCTCACTGTCCTCGTTGAATCCTTCTGTGCCTCCTCAGCCAGGCCACCTTTGAAACATGTTAAGTGGGAAAATCTGTCTTCTAGTGGACAAGACACTAACAGCTCTAAATCTGAAACTAAAAAATTCTTACAGGAGAAGGAGTCCTTGTGAGTAATGAAAAGTCTGATCATCAAATTGTTCATAGTTAATTTGCAGTCAACATGCTTTTTGATTGCTGTGTTTGACTGCATAACACTCAGCCCAACTGTGCCCTTCAAGAATTAGTGCACTACAAATAATGCACGACAACAGTACTCTGAGCTCAGTCCAGAAACAATATTTAGTTTCCTCTGCCTTGTGCAGGCAGCAAACATGCCATAACTGTGCTGAACACTGGTGTTACTCGCTGTGTAAATCTCGTATCACCACCTTCTCTGAAAATCAAGATGAGAACAGACCACTAAGCATGGATATGAAGCTCTCCTTTTTAGCATAAAAAAATCTGTAAAAGTCTTTCTTTTTACTATTTAATCTACAAGAACACAGGAAATAGTAAAACCTAGTAATTTAGAATTTAGATATATTTTTTAAAATATCCATTCAAGGGGAACTAATCCTGAAAAAAATTAATATTGGTGAGTAAAAGCAATATAATGTTCATCCAAAAAAAAGGCTGGAGAAACAGTTTGGAAACTCCTTGAATTTACCGGAGTCTAAAATTGAGAAAGGTGAATATGCAAGATTTGTGTTCTACAAGATTTGTGTACTTGTGTTCTACAATTTTTTCCTTCTAGGATCTTGACACATCTGAGAGATTTCCTTTCAATATCTTTCTGTTACAGCAATCTAATACATATCCTGGCTACTCCCTGTTCCTATTTTTGCATTCTCTGTGGTACTGTTGTCACCTTAATTCATGCTGAAGAGTAAGACCAAGGACTAAATATCAAAGTGAAGGACAGCTTCATGAGAGTGACGGTGATCTTATGAACTCCCACTATACTGCAGAAATGCTATTTTCAGAGGTGCTAGCTACCAGCAACCTCTACTGACCTCTTCTAAATTGCGCGCATGCTTGTGATGTCTGATATTCAGAAGCAAATAGAACAATCTAAATGATTCCAGATTACTATGTTCATATGTTATTATTTCAGATTTCAGTTTTAAATAAAGAGGTTGGAAATGGAGCTGCCAGTAGCAAACTGCTCTGCACTAAATGCATGCCTATCCATCTACCTGTAACCAGCTTCCAAGAGTACATAAAAAACCACAGCTTGCCAGTTAGTTAGGGTCTTATTAGTTCTCTCAAACCCCAACTGATGTACCTGTGGAGGAGGGCCAAAATCCAGTAGATCCAGCAAGGGAGAAAAATTGGATGAAGAAACCCATATCTAAGCACATTTCACTATTTCAACTTGAGACATCCCGAAGATAAGTTCTGAAGTGAGAGTAAATTTAACATTCTACAGCAAATACAGTCTTCAGCTGAGATGAGCTCAGCATGAGACTACTGCCTAGAGAAACAAACCCAAACATATCACTGCTCTGACACCCACCATCTCACCAGCCACCTTTTCCTTCTTGCTACTCTAATCCTGCACCGTCATCCAGTAAGACGTCACATATATATTGCTGGTAATTAAATGACAGAAACATGTAATTTATAGTGTTGAAGCTAAGTCAGATTTTGTCCCAAAAGTCAGATTTTGTCCCAAAGTGACATAGTAGAAAATTTGCAAACTCTTAGAAACACCAAGCATTACCAGAGGAATAGTTACAGTGAGATTCTGGTGAGGAAATACTGCGCTGTCACAACTGTAGCAGTGTTTCAGCACTGTATTTCCAGCAAAGACAATTGCATTAAAGATACACCAAAAAGCTCAGGCAAGGCTAGCTAAAGCGCTGGTCAGCAGGTTCTATGGTCCAAAAAAATGTGTCCCATGAAAACTCAAGCCCACCCTCTATGCTGTTGGGTTGGTTGGTTTTTATCTTGTTTCTGACTCAGGCAATACTTGCTGGTAAAGCTGCCACTCTGCCTG
This sequence comes from Cephalopterus ornatus, assembly GCA_013396775.1. Taxonomy (NCBI): domain Eukaryota; kingdom Metazoa; phylum Chordata; class Aves; order Passeriformes; family Cotingidae; genus Cephalopterus; species Cephalopterus ornatus. The sequence continues at coordinate 87,304 of VZRE01011035.1, forward strand.
CTGCACTGCAGAATCCCTGCTTTCTACCATTCCAGAAGATCCTATGCAGGCTCTAATAATCAAACAGTTCTCCATTATCAACAGTTATTTTATTGTTGTCAAAAGCTACAGAAAATATCGGGCAGCCAAATGCATAAACACATAAAAGCATCAGTAAGTGTAAACACAGGTCAAAACTCCTCTCCTCAGGAAATTCGATGTACAGTGTTTTCCTGTGCATCTTTTAGCCTCTTAGCTGTGATCACATTCAGTACTGTTGTCTGTTGTAAAGGCTAGTTAGAGGAACTTCTGAATAGCTTCCACTGAGAGGAGAAATATTAACTGGTAGTGTTTCAATTTTCTTAGTTTGCATGAGAATAACAAAATTTACCTTGTCATAATAGTATCTGAGCGCTCGGCTCAGCTTGTCATAATTCATATTAGTTTTGTTTTTTCTGAGTCCCCACAGCTTAGCCACTTCTTCTGCCTTGAGTAGCTTGAATTCGCCATCATTAGATGTCCAGCAAATCAGGTGCTCATGTTTCTGGTCTAGCAGCAACTGCAAAAGGAACTGCCACAGTGTGATTGCACTCTCCATACCTACAAGGGACAAAGGAGAGCAACAGTGTGAAAAACATTTGGGAGCAAGTGTTCCACCCAACACTCATTTTAGTAACAAGCTCTGTGTAGAAGTCATCCTACGTAATTGAGAAAAGGGAAGCTAGTATATGATTTACAACCAAACATCCACAAGACCTACAGGTCTTCCACTCCTCTTTCAGTATTTTTTCCCACTGCTATTTTCTGAAGGAACATATAAAATAGAGGAAGTATTTTAGAAAAGCATTGCCCACATAGTTCACATGGTACAAAGTCATCTCCAGTTGGTGTCTTCCATTCAATGTACGCAATCACATTTCAAAGGACCATATGGGAGAGGGAAAAAGACTTGATGTAACTATCCACTGAAATGGGATTAAAAACCTGCTGTTTTCTGTCATGGAGAGTTATACCGAACTTGTTCGGGTACATCACTGTCAAAAAGGGGCAGACGAGGGAAGACCAGAGCAGTTGCCTTTGATTAGAGGACCAGAAACCACACTCATTCCCCCCTCCCACCATGCACACTTGTCTGCCCAGTGTCATATAGCCTTTGCCTGTTTTGTTTTTTCCAGGGCCTGAAATTACTCGTTCTGCTTCTGTTTGCCAATTCAAATAGCTCAAAAGATATTATTTATTTTTCAGGAATGCTGAAAGTTCAGTACCCTTAAGCACAGTAAAATAAGTGATATTTACCCTGAACTCCTCTCTAACAGGGATCTTTCATTATCATACGTTCCCTGAGAACTATATTGGAGGAATATTTTTAACAGTGCCTGAGTCTCACGTCTAAGGTTGTTTGAACTTTTTTTTTTTTTGTCTGCTAACTGCCTGTGCTACTGAGCCCTTCTTAGAATAAACCTTTTGTTCAGGCACTGCAATAGAAGTTAAAACTGAAGACTCACTATATTCAAACTCAGCACAGGTATATACACAAAACTGGGGATCATCATCACTGATAACAATTTATCATTTTAATGAAGACACAGCTAAAATTGACCTTTTAAACTACAGAACTACAAAAATAAATTTTCACCCACTTTCAACGTTCCTAGCCTTTGCATATTAATGTTAGATCAAATAATTTTTTCTTGGCCTCTACTGATTCTTAATTTGGACATGTTATGTTGCACAGATTTATTGCTGGGATTGCTGGGTTAATTGATTATGGTGCTAATGGGGCTAATTATTACCTAACCTACCTCTCTGCATGTAACAACGGATATTTTTGTTTTTTTCTAGACAAGCTCACGATTTTTAATGCCCTTGCTCATTTCGTTTACCAATATATTGTTGTTTGTGCCCTAACAGATGACATGGACAGGATGTCCATGCTTGCTGCCTGACGCTTCCCTGGATGTGAGGACCACAAGAGGGCACAAGACTTCTAACTATCTACCACAGGGAACAAAACAGCGGGCGGCTGCGGGAACAGCTGCCTCTCCATGTCTGCTCCAGCACAAAGGAAATCACGGTGCATAAGGTTCACTCAATATAAAGAAAAATAAACTGCATAAGCTTCACTAGTGTAAAACAAGGTAATGATACTAGAGAACGCTTTCACCAGTTCTACAGAAAAACAGGATTTGGAGCTGTGTTTTGGTCCAAATAATTACTAACTACACTGGCGAAACAAGGGTTTGCAGAATTAATGATGTAGAGTTTTACTATCCCTGCAAAATCCTCAGTTCCCTAATTAACCGAGAATCCCGTCTGCATGACAGGGACAAAAGCACCTATTCCTGATGCCCAGCTGTATGACAGAGTAACTATACAGCACCTCCAAGGATCATTAGAGGACTCCCAGGACTGTTAGGGATCCTTGAAAAGGAACTGCCTATATGGATGGTTTGGCACTTTCAAAGGTTTGCGTTTGCTTCATTGTAAATATAAGACAAATTATACAAAATTTATACAAATCCTTTTCCACATAATGTAAGGCAAGAAAAAAAAAGGTATAGGTAGAATTAAATATATCTGAAAATTACTCGCTTAACAGTCTTTAAAAGTTCCTTTAAACTATACCATCTGAGCAAGTATTAACTTCTTTCACAGATAATTTATCTAAACCTTCATAGATAATAGTGTCCCTATACACAGATACACATCACATACACATACTTTCTAATTTATATTTATAAATTTTGCAATTTACTTTGTTAAAAAAGTGTAGTTATACACAACCATACTCCTTCAAAATAATTCTAGTTTCTGTACATAAAGTATTATGCAGCGATACCCTGCACAATCTCAGCTTGCATCATACAACACTTCCAAATAAGAAATCACAAACAGAACTTTTTTTGCTCTGGAAAACCATTAGTAACTTATAAGTATCTTTCTTCAAAATTTTATTAAATTGTGTACAGGTGTTCCATGCTACAAAGACTTGTCAGTAGAACTTCAGCTAGGAAAATAAAGATGGAAGAAAATTACAGAAGGAAGCACCAATACAAACTTCAGCACTACATCATTAACCAAAATAGTATAATGCCTCAGAGACACAACTCTCTCATCCAGATCTTAAACTACACCTTCCTTCAAATGATCAGCAATTGTGGCTCTTGAGAGAGTTTAGGTGCAAATGAACTCAAAGGGAAGAGCATTTTGCTGCAAGCTCTTCCATCCCAGTTCACCTCTGCCTAAGAACACTCACAGGGTAACTACAGCTAACTTTGTGCTACATTTTCTATTATAAGCTTGTTTTCTGATGCTTATCATTTGTAAAATGTAAACAGTTTGGGATTTCATTTTATCTGCTGAGCATGGGCCTCAGGGTGACTCAGCCACAGCCATAATGTAAAACACATGAACAGCACAAGACTGGGTGAGAGCATCCTACTGGAGTACTCACTCTACAAACCACACGTCCTGGTGAGTAAGGAGATGTGACTTCTATCAGGTTACTACATAAAAGGTTACTGCCACCTTTTTCAAAGTGGTTCATTTCTTCAGCCAGCTGAGATGCACACATACTCTCTGGGGGTCACTTCAGGTGCTGGATCTAGGGCAGATGGCTGTGGTGGGATTAGATTTAGGCAGCTCCTCACCACCCTGCTTGCCTTTACAATCAACTCTCCCAAGTGAATAGCTCTGAACGGGCTTTATAAAGGACCTGTGTATCTCAGAATTCAGCATCGATGTGCTTAGTTGGTATATGCATAAATCTTCTACTGGGTATGACCTAAGTCTGCCCCTACAGAAATGAGATTAAAACAGCTCAGTGCTGCATTGTGCTTCATCCCTCCATCTGCCACCGAGTTCCTGCATAAAGCCTCCCATATTGCTGGTATAGCAACTGCATGTATGGTTCCTACATGAGGCAAATCATGCTAATCATATTTTCAGTTGATCATTAGTTGTACGGTCCTTCTCTTCTAGGCATCAAACTTGAGGCATTCAGGTCTCAGTTGCACTGAATATTCACAGCTGTAACTACCTTTGACACAAGCCTTGTGCTAAGCATATATGGTGAAGTAAAATCTCAAATTCCTTAAATTCTGTAAACTGGTGTTAACCTTTGCATCTCATTTCCATTCTGTAAAATGTTATTTGCAGGGGAATAGTTGTAGCAGGATGCTCTGCCTGGAATGGGGTAAAACAAATAGAACAATGCCCTTTTTGCAAATCTATTAGTGGTGAATAGAGAGGGGGGCTTCATGCTGCTTTTGGTGTTGAATAATGCTGAAACCAGCCTGTAGCATCAATCCCAAAGTTAAACATCTTGATAGTGAGGTGAAAATGTGGCAGTACCCAATAAAGGAACAAACAAGTGATACTACTGATAACTTACCTAAAGCTGCTGAGATGACAGAGCTGGCCTAGAGACATCTGATCACTTTATACTATAAAAGCCCAGGCACACCTTTTAAAGGAGGGGTTTTCCTTCTTGGAGCGTGTGTCTCTTGAGTGGGATACCCCTCAAGGTTACTCCTCAAGGCAGAGCAAAAGATAATTGACCACAGGTGATGCTATGGGTGAGTAACTTAATTGTTTAACTGTTTTTTGCCAGCTTTAATATAAGCACTTCAATATTGCTTCAAAATAGTGCACTATGCCAGCAGTTATAGCTTCTATACTGTGTAGTAAATAATTAAGATCTTTTTGTCTAATTGGTATCATAATATATCATTTTTTTTCTATAAATATATCTAGTATAAAGATTATATACACCTATATAATCCTTCAGAAATAAACTGTTGACAAAGTCTGGGCCTGAGACTGGATCCGGTCATACCTAGACTCTTCTCTGAGGAGTTTAGAAAGCAAGGTGGTCCTTTCTGCACCCTGTGACTCAGCAGGAGGGCTTCTCTCATAAACTTTGCCTGAAGCTCCCATTCTGCCCACAACCAATGTCCATTCTTCCTGTGACAACAGAATAAAATCTAAGAATCTGTGGTGACAGGATTTTTTTACTGACGCAAAATATTTCATTTCCAATCAAGTCAATAAAAGTATTAACCTGTCTTTCTCTACAGGCACCCTTTTGGGTTCCACAACATATCAACTATCCTGGGAGGACAGCACGGCCACACAGTGTGCTAAGGCTTAACTTGTGCCTCATTTGAGTGGTGGAGCAAAAGAATCACAACACGTATTAGAAGACATGAAATTTAACCAAAAATCTGGTACCTGTATTAAAAGTCATTATACATTATGATTGGGAGGAGTTGGGAATCTTCAGCAAACACTGAGTTTCATTTATGCATTTTCTAATTCTTTTGAAAAAGAGAATTCAGTGTCTTGCCTTAGTTTGACAGAAAGGGGTGTTAGCATGTGGTCACTTCCTACAGTGACCACATTTCATTCAACTCTTCATTAATACTAAATAGTAATAATAAATATTCCTGTTACTTCTGTGCTCAGTACAAAACTCAAAGGCGGGGCAATAAATAATACATGGAACCACACACTGAATTACATGGATTAGAAGAAAAAGAGTTTTATAAAAACCCTTATTTACATAGTGACACCCATCAGCGGTACAGAATGAGAAAGACAACCTATGTCAGGAACATGTATTCTGTGTCATGGAAAGCCTAATCAAAATTCATATAGACAAAAGAGTCAATTTTTTAATCCATTAACTTTGACACATCTGATTTTGCAATCTTACCACTTTTTAAATACTTATACAATGCCTTTGACAGCCAAAGATGCTTTCTAAGCCATGAAACAAAATTTGCTAGTTTGACCTGACCTAGATAGCCTGGTAATTTTACTTTGTGATCACTTCCATTGATCCACCGCTGATGTAAATAATCACAGGCATAGTTAGAAGGAATTATATTTGGAAATGCTTGTGTTAGACAGCAAAACAATATTTCAGGACTGAGTTTTCTGAAAATACATTTCTCAGGCAGCTGTGACAGTACACTAACACCATCTGCATTAACAATTTACATTCCTTCTAGTGTGCTTCCCCCCATACAAAGCCTACCAACTGCACGATCAGTGTGATACTACATGCTCTCCACACCCCACATTTTAAGTCCAGATTCCAGAAGGAGGCAACGCAGAATATCTGTGCTGATAATACTGCCTCTATGCATTTCAACATCACAAGCTCCTCCTGAAGAGGATAACAGGAAAGAACAGAGACATCCACAGCAAGTGTTCCGTCTGAGAAAGGATGCTCCCGTAAAAGGGGCACCCAAATTCCTCACTTAAGCAAGGGGCCTACATGCCAAACACTGTCTCTCTCTTTAGTGCATGGAGACTGCCCTCTACCAACATGAACAAACACTATGAAAACATTATGCAAGTTACAGTAGAAATAGTTAAGACACATGTGCTGATGAGCTGCATTAATTTTTATTATTTTTTTTACCAAGACGATACATATGAAATTCTATATGAAAAAATGTCAGTCAGTAAAGTGGCATTAAGGTCCAGAAATACAGTCATTAACCTGCTGTGCAAAATAAAGCAAATAAGCAAGCCACCTTAACTCCAGTGGAAAACCAGGAGGCTCAGAGACAAATCTAGCTAAATAAAAAGCTCAGTATTAGAAAGATTTATGGCATGAACTGTGAGATAAGAAGGATAGTCTTTGAGGCATTAAGTTTTGTAGGACTCTTGCTCAGGAAAAGCTAGATGAAAAGGGCAAAAAGCTGGAAAGCAGCTCTGTAGCATTCAAGACTTCTGCAGAGGTCCCCAGCTTCCGTACAACTATGTTAGAGCTCTAATATAGTTCTGTTCTCCCATAAAGTCCAGGTTTCCTACTTGGATTCTTTCTCCCACTCTATGCTAGCTCCCCCATAGCCTTTCTAAAATAAAGAGGTATACTGCTGGTCCTGGATAATCAACATGAACAAGTTCTGAGGGCTAAAACTAGGAATCCCCCTGGCATTAGGATCAAATCCAGTCCCTTTTGCTTTAGAGGGTCTGCAGAGGAACAACATCTGGGAGTCTGAGCTATAAACCACGTCATGGGACTTGGGGCAGAGGAGGGACAGCTGAGTGGGACAAATTGTCTGAGGAACCCAGAGGCTGGAAAAAACCAGCTGGAGATCAATTAAATCAGGAAGATATGAAAGGTGTTAGCCAGCATTATGCTCTATAGGTAGTCACAGAGAGGTGGTGATCAGACTCATACATGAAAAGGATTAAGAGGCTGAGTCAGGGCAGGGAAATTAATTTCCCTTAGCATATGAAGAAACTGCTGATTCCTTCTGTAGCCAAAGCAGCTGCAAAAGACTCAGCTCCTTTTTGTACGCCCCATCACAGCAGGCACACACCTCCACTTATATTTCCTTTACAAGCACATGTGCTTTTGCAAGCACGCAGCATTTCTCAGTATCAGGCACCTCTTTTTACCTCTTTGACTACTCTGGAAAACGTGTGTATACTTTTTGTATGTCCATGTACTGGTTTTGTATCCTAATTCTGTCCAGCACGTTTCTCTGAGCAGTGTGACGTCGGGCATTGTTAAGTTTCTCATTCACGTTAGCATTCGGCTTCCTTTATTTCTGCAGGTTGCAGCCAGGAAACTGGAAAATGGGCCACAGGAAACCTGGCCTCCTACATCTGTCCCAGTTTGTAATAGCAGCTCTGGTTTTATTTTTCTAAGTGTCTCAGGTTCATTTTAACCCTTGAGGGGACTACTGCAATAACATGTGCAAGAATGTGACTGTTCTGACATTATTTTTTTAACCATCATTTCCCAGTACTAGAAATAGAGATTTTGCTTAACTAAATGCACTTAAAACTATATTAATACTTAAAAAATAAACAGTTATGTGAGTTTTTTTAAAAACTCATGTTGGAAATTACCAAAACCATTCCAATCCATAATAACAAATATCAAAGAGTTTATCTGGAATAAGGCAGTCTCTATATACATTCTAAACATGGTTCTACAGTCTGTATGAAAAGTTGAACAGCTTATAAATGCTCTACGACAATTTTTCTTCCCATAAAAAATTGAAGCACACTGGTTTTGCTTTTAATTACAGAAGCAAAAGAGTAGCAATCAAGAAAAGAAACTTTCCTAAAATAATCAAAAAATCTGTCAGCCATAACATTTTTCACTGAAAATTCATCCGTATAACAATGAGTGTATCATGAGAGGTTAAGGACAATTGCCAAATCTGCCCAAATGTTTGCTCAGAAACATTTGAATGAACAAGGCAAAAGGCTGAGTCAGTCCTAACACTTTATTTCTCAACAGAGATGCTTCAAGGGTGATAAATAGGATGTGGTTGGTGAAGAGTTAGTGATTCTGCCAGAAAGGAGGAAAAACAAATATCAATTTGTTTACTCAAAAAGTTTTCAAATACTCATCAAAGGAGATCTTACTGCTAATTTAATTGGGGTTGAAAAAATACGCTCGCTACTAAATGTGTAAATATACCTGGTTTCATTTGATGCAGAACTTTCTCTGGTGAAGGTAGTAAATTAAACTAGCAGTGTAATCCATACCCAGGACACTTTAGGGAACCAACTATGTGTATGATACAGAATGCCAGTAATTTTTCCACATCCAGCAACCAGGACATTTCCTGTCAGAGCATCCTCCAGGTCCTTCCATTGTGTTGAAACTGCAAAACCTTTCTAAATCAGGACTTCCTCCTATTATATTTTAGAGGCGTCTTTCTGGGAAATGCAGATTCAAGTGAAAAAAAAAAAAAAAAAAAAAATAATTCCTGCAGCACCACCCAGTGGAAACATCAGAAAAAGCTACAGGGGTGCCCCAACACATAAGTTCCAATTTACTGCAAAATTACAGTAATACTGCCACAGAAACCCAGACTGGTTTAAGGACGAGCCAAAAAAGCAGAGAGGATTTTGCTGGCCAATCTACTTAACAGAGCCACACGAGGTACGCCTACTCTGCCACTCCTGCATATTAGTCTTCTCTTAAGTTTAAATTCTAATTTAAAAGATTATTTACAGCAAAAATCTACAAGGTTTCTTTCTCAAGCGAGAATACCCACTGTTATGGCCCAGCACATTTAAAAAAATAAACAGACTCCTGTGGTTAAGAGCAACATAAAAGAGACAGCAGCAAGATCTAGCAAAATATTAAGGAATAACATCAAGTTCCACTGCAGAAAAGAAAGCCTTCACACACATGTCCAGTAATGCTTTCAGTAGGTACATTTGGTAATGAAATGTTTGCATTTTTTAATTTTTTAACTAAGTCAAAGAAAGGTGAAGGAAGATGTCCAAAGGAAGAACCTTTAAATTTGCAACCTTTAAATTAATTACAACAAAGGACTGGTTGCCTGCCAAGCAGAGGTGTGATGACACCGCCTTTAAAACATGAGTATTTTCACAATCTCTGTAAGGATGCACTTCAAGAAACAGTTTTAATCCCACTGGAGGGAAAGCCCTTAGTAGGAGGGAATATGGCTACTTGCTTCCCTGTAAAAGGCTTAAAAAAATAACCTGCTCAATTATTTCTGAAGTGAGCTGTAAACAAAACTACAGAAATCTGTAATGGCTCCAACTGTTCACCTTGGGACAGACATAAAATGAATGCAGACTCTTCACACTGCTCTCTGTCTGCTCATGTGGCGCACATCTGTGGCATGCTGGCAACAGGCTACGCTGCAATCCAAGGGACTCCTGCTTTCAAAGCCAGCCCTGTATGGGTTTTTTTCCCATATGACTTTCTCTTATATTTTTGTCGGCATCAGTAGGACACAGGTCATGATTACTTGACTGTCCTGTATAAAATTTCTGATGGTCCCAGAGCTAAAGAGGGCAGAGGTTATAACCTGCAGGAACAGTGGCCATTCTGAAAGTTTACTTAATCATCAAGCGATGATTACTCCCAAATGTAATTGCTTTTTCCTTATCTGTACTCCCTTCTTTAATTGAAATATTAAAATTTTCAATTTTGTGACAGCAGACTGAATGCTTTGTAACTTATGTTAGTGGCCCTAATATTTTAAATAGTGTATTAATACTATCTGCTGTCTCAAATGTTGCTTTATTACCTTTCATATTCAGATGTTTAAACTAATCTTCTCCCTGCCACTGACTTTTTCCTAGACTAAAACTTAGACAAACACACAGGTCTTTTTCTGTACTGCGAGCAGAAAGGAACCTGGCCAAAAGGACAGGAAAGAGTCCTCGGAGTTCTGTTCAGACAAACCAAGGGGGCTGGCAACTTTCAGGAGACCTGAAGCACAGCAAGATCATCACAGCTTAGACTGGCAGTCAGAGCTTGCCTTACGATGCATGCTGAATTTTCAGAATTTGCTGGATTAGCAAAATGAGCCATTAAACTACTAAATAACATACAGGCTTACCTGTATATTGTCATGTTGCAAGAAGTCATAGCATTACACCGAAAATGGTGTAACAGTTCAACAGATGGTAACCTACATATATAGAGTCATTTTACCCGGACAGTTTGTTCCCAAAACAGTAGTGCTATTGCTCCAGTAGTTCTTGGAGCACGAGCCAGAATGTAAGTTCTTTAGTCCTAAAAAATGAGCAACTAATCACAGCACTAGTCAAGATCCATATTTTTCACTTTAAATGCTGTTATTATCTCATAGTAAAAACCTAAATTAAGAATCACTCTTACGTGTAAAAATCTCAAAGGTCTGCTATTCTTCTTTCTCAGCGCTAATCCAAGTTCTGATACGTGTGTTTATCATGCACTAAGCTAAACGAAAATCCAGTTAAAAGATTCTTACCTTCAGTCATTATTCACTTGCCTCCTACACCAACAAGAACCTGTAGGTCACACCTACACATTTCCCCTAACATCGTTCTTTAAGCACAGGAATACCCAACAAAATGTACCATAGAATATACAAGGTTTCAGCCAACAGAAGATCTGGCTGCTACTCTCCTGTACTGTCTGTGTCTTGTATACTTAACCTATACTGCTGCAAACTATGGATGAGACACAACACTATTTCCATGATTACAGAAAACTTTGTTGTATACAAAATGCTCCCTCTCCTCAAATTGGATGAGACTTCACAGTCAGTATTATTGCACCCTACTCCCAGGGAATCAATCCAGCCTTGATACTGCTCTGTTTGGAAGAGTGTTCATCACAGAATTTCAGCACTGAAGCAGCAGTACTGAAGGAGTGCTGCAGTCATATCACAGAATCACAGAATCAACCAGGTTGGAAAAGACCTCCAAGATCATCGAGTCCGACCCATGACCCAGCACCACCCTGCCAACTAGACCATGGCACTAAGTGGCACATCTAGTTTCTTCTTAAATACCTCCAGGGATGCTGACTCCACCACCTCCCTAGGCAGTCCACTCCAATGCCTGATTACTCTGTCTGTAAAGAATGTCTTTCTAATGTCTAACCTAAACCTCCCCTGGGAGAGCTTAAGACTGTGCCCTCTTGTCCTACTGCTGGTTGCCTGGGAAAAGAGACCAACCCCCACCTGGCTCCAACCTCCTTTCAGATGGTTGTAGACAATGATGAGGTCTGCCCTGAGCCTCCTCCTCTCCAGGCTAAACAACCCCAGCTCCCTCAGCCTCTCCTCACAGGGCCTGTGCTCCAGTCCCTTCACCAGCCTCGTTGCCCTTCTTTGGACACTCTCCAGTGTCCTTCCTAAACATACTTTCTAACCCTATTCTACACTTACAGTTTACTAAACTAACCACACATGCCAGTTGCTCTGAGTTTTCTCTGAGTCACTGGACTTCACAGAGGTCTATATCTAAAATCTGAACACACATTCCTATCTCAGCTATGTTAGTGTAGCATGGAAGAAATTCTCTGAATGTAGTCAACTTTCTCCAGATTTTGCTAACTGAGCTGCAATAGGAATTTGTTCTGACTTTCTAAATCCTTTTTAAAGATTGTTTCTTCTCATGAATTACTGTTAATTGCCGGGAAGAGATAATGGTGGTACTTCAGCTATAAACTTTTTGTGCTGTATTGTGACTTGATACAGCAAAGGTCTCTCAACATTACCACAACATAAACATTTAAAAACAAAAGCAGTCATTAGCATCCTTTTCAAAAAGCTTAAACTGAAATACATTTGATCAATTTTCATTAAAAAAAACACCAAACAACAACAACAACAAAAAGAAGAAATATACAAAGATACAGTAAAGAGGTGCTGTCACCACATTAGAGGCAAATGGATGCAGAATAGAAATCTGTTTTCCAGATGAACTATCAGTGTGTTGCAAAATGAGGATGGGAAACTTACAGGAGGACATTTGATTAAAAACATTTCGATTCTTTAGATGAAGTACATATTCCCAGTCTACTCTTTTTTGTACCACTGCGGAAGTGCGTCTTACACAATATCTTTGCTGGTTCACTAACATTTTCAGAAAAAGACCCATCTTGTAAAATTGTATTAATGGGACTTAATGCTTAGGTTAGTGCCTAGAAGGCTTTTCCTTATTTTGAATGATTGTTAAGAATCATAAAAATTACAAATTATTCATAACATAATTTAATGACAGCTAAAACTAAAAGACAATGTGTAAGATACAAGTTTTCCTCTCACGGTAGTTCAAATGATCTTCAAGTTAGGATTCACAAGGCAAGAAAATTGTGTGCTTTAAAGCTCAAGAAACTAAGACAGGGGTTTTGCATGAGAGCCAAAATACATTAACATGTAGTAAATTAGTATTTGTAAAGATCATCCAAGTTATATTCTGAATCTTCATATAATGAGTAGTGAATTGGCACGCAGAGACACAGACGTGTGAATTGACTCTCTGAAATGGGTCTGGGAGAAGCCATAGACTTGGCAGTATTGTTCAGACAGTACATCCTCACACTGCAAAATTTAAAGTAAAGCTATGGAAGACTAGGAAGACCCTTGCAAGAGCAAGCAAGAGCTACTCCAATGCCTTAGTTACATTCAGCATGCAATTAGTCTCAGAGCATTAACAGAAGTGCTCACACACTCAAAAGTAAATACACGCCCAAGTGCTTTAAAAGATCAAAACAAAGTAAGTTTGTGGCTTCCTACAGAAATTCTTCTCCTGAAGATCCTGAGCTGTACCTAACTGCTCAGATGTAGACAGATCACATGTTATATTCTTCAGAAACCTTTCTTTACATTCATTTTGATTGGTATTTATCTTAAAAGTTCATAGGTGTCATCATACAGGTGAGCAGTTTTAAACACGTGGCCCATGCACACAAGGGTTGATGGACCTTCCTGCTGAAGGCAAGGTAGAAGTACCCCAGCGCTACAACAGAAGGCACCACTGCTCAGAAATAATTATGGATCCACAGACACAAAAAGGACAAACTGCTCTCGGTAAACACAGCAATGCTACTTAAGCAGCCCAAAATCACGTTGTTGGAAACTGGAACTCCATGAGAGTAAAAAATGTATCATTTCATTACCTACCTAGGGCATGGCAAAATTTCGCCTCTGATGTTCTTAACTAAAATATAAAATATGACTTAAATATTTAGTTGTTCAGCACAATATGAGACACTGCCCATGAATTACATTGATTAAGCAGATCAACAGCTCCAGTGTACATTTTTAGTACTGCAAAAAAACTGCCACAGTATTCATACAATTTAAGAAATGCAGAAGGCCTATACAGCTATTAACTGGCAGGTAGTGCCTCTGTGATATTTTCATATCAATGCTTATGGAAGGTGTTTTCTTTAGTTCTTGCTTTTATAAAAGCAGCATGTCTCCTTCAAAGAGCTTTTGAATTAAAATCCACTCTTAACAGCAAACTCTTAAGAACTCGAATTCTGATATAATTACGGACATACAAAACCACAATGAGTTAAAGAAAGTTTTAAGGACAAAGATGAATTTCTTCTTGTGAAGTGCACAGATGAGAGCTACTTAGTGCTTCATCTGCTTTGTTTCCATCCATGCTGCTTTGTATTTTGTGGTGCGATGAGCTGGACTTCCTGTGCCTACACCTTGACATTCTCCTCAAAATCATGACTAAATCTTTCATCATTCATTATTCAACAAAATATTTCAACACGAGAACAGACATATTCTGTCTTTCAAGAGCTCTCAACAGCCTCCAGATACTCGTTGATTCATTTAACAAGCCACAGACGAAGTAAACATCTGCCTAATGATTCAAGACTATGAGATTCCCTATTGTGGGAAATACCGGGGAGAAAGCCACAGTGAATCAATCCCGGGACACACAGCGCAACACGACTTTCACAGGCCCGTCAGTGACAGCCTGTGGCATGAACCATTGGGTGTGGTTGCCAAGGATAGACAGCAGCTCAAAACCAACAGCACTCTTTGAAATTAGCCCAGGCTAACTGTCCTATAATCAGTGTCACAGCTCCAAAATGGATTCCAGCAGCAGCATGCTGCATGTTGCAGCCACCCCCACCAGAAGAAAACCAGGGACTGATAAATCACCTCAACTGCACAAGTGAGTCCAACCTGCCACACCTTTATGGGAAGTAGTAGTTAATTTATAAGCTCTTTGCTCTCTTAGATAATTTAGCACTATGACAGAGAACCACTCACAGAGATAACTACATGAGCTTACAAATTTTATACAGCGTCACCAAGACACACTAGCTAAAATACTTTTTTATAAAAACATGCATCACAAATAACCATGTGTTGGTGCTTCCACTCTTATTCCGTGCTCCTTTATCCTTAGTAGCCAAATGTCTGTTTATTTTGGCACCTATTTCTTTCTTCTGAAACAACATTTTGTCATGTGATTGCAGTTCCAAGGCTAAGATTTGTATTTTCTATACACTGATGGACCTCCATGTCCATTTTATGTATACCTACCTTCCTACATTTAAACATATGAGCCTCAGAGCAAGCAACAAGCTCCAGGCACATTGGTGAACCTGCAAATCGACTTTCATTCTGTACTAAGTCCTTCAGAACCAGTTTTGATCAGTATTTGTGATCACTTGATTAATAACACCTGCCCCTAAGGATACCTCTGTCCTAAGAATGCCTCCATCCCAAGAAGGGCATTGCAATGAGTAGGTAAAATTTACATAATTGGACTTTCTGCACAGCAAAGAGGGAATACCTCAGTTTTTGGAGTGAAACACTTGATTTCTTTTCATGATTGAAGTTTAATGAAGTAGCACTATGTAACAAGAGCAAAGAAACACTGAATCAGTAAGCAGTGAGAACTACTAATGAAAAAAACAAAATACATTTTTGTTTCTAAATATTAAAGTGTCCATATGCATAGTGTTATAAACAGTTACAAGGAGAGCTGTAGATAAGTTTCTTCCCTGAGACCCTGTTGCTTATTTCAGATGTTTCATCCAGGTAGAGTCAGTGGGATCAGAAAGGATATAAACTTGTAGATTTTTTCTTTTTTACGAACAACTCACAGAGGTGATTTGAAAAATCAAGATGTAAGCAATGATGATAGCATCTGAACACTTAACAGACAATATATATTCTTCTCATACACTTCTATACTTTGTAAATTAAAAGAGGTAAAGAATAAAATCATACTTACAGTAAAAACACCTTTAATACATTTTTATTATTTGAGTGGAAACCATTATGCATTACATGATATTTGGATTTTTTTTCCTATTTCAAATGGAACTGTCATTTTTTTAACACATCTACAGATTACTTCTTATTCAATCTTTCAAATTTACAGAACACACAACCAGTACACTACTACTACATCTGTTTTTCTATAGGACATCAAGATGTTTTATACTTAAATTGAGTGAACACAATATATGAAATTTGTGTGGATAGACTACATATATATGTATAAGTATGTATGTGTGTGCTTCATCTACACTGATTCAGTAGATGGCACACTGAAATTCCAGCAATATTTAATGCATTAAGCGGACAATTAAATATCCATATTTCAAAGAGAGATAATAACAGCTCAAAGAGAGATAATAACACTCTTCTTTAAGAGTTCTAGTGTTGTACACCACACTAATTGTTCCATAACATATTCAACAGACTTTTGAGCATTATGCCCAGTAATGCACCTCTTTCTTTAAAATTCAGAATTTTACAAAAGAAATAAACCTATAAAACTGAAAAAAATCTCTGACTTCATGATAACTGCATTTGATTGAAACAGATTAGGCATTTTCTGGTTTGTATACTATTCTAAAACTTTTTCACTGCCTGGCCAGAAAATCAAGAGGCATCTGTGTCTGGATATTGTGTCACTAATCCACTAATAAAAGTCCTCTGTAAAGTGATGTTAATGAAGAACTTTACTGTGCTGCTTGGACATAGGATGTACAGGAAACACTAAAGATCCTCAAAAGTAAACACGCGGTATACTGCAAGTACTACTTTTTTGCATAATATTTGCTAGTTTAATGTTATCACATGATAATTCAATTAAGTAGCTAAGTGTTATTTCCTGTTACATGCCATTTTATTCACATTTATTGATATTTCCTTTAGCTAAAACCCACTTGCAAGCAAGAATCCATTTTCTTTGTTTGTTCCAGTCTTTTTTTTTTTTTTTTTTCCAAAAAGTTTGGTGGGGCATGGCAAAAATCTTACTAATTCTGAACATGGACTTCTTTCATGACAGCTATGAAAATACATCATCATGAAATAATTACACAAACCACTAAATTAACAGTGGTACGCGCAAAATCACTTGAAAATTAGACACGTAAAGCACCAATACAGGAAGGCTACATGAGTGAATACCCTTTTCAAATATACCCTCACGTCAGTATCTTGGCTCAAAAGTCTTTTAATCTTGCAATTACATACAATTGACACAGATATATAGAACATGTTTCTCATAACACAGCCTTTTGCATACCCCATTTACGTGCTTCACCCCATGGAAATACTTCTGGATAAATTATATTAATCCAAAACAATTGAAAAGTCTGTATGAACAAAATACGAGATGAACCACGACTTTCCGCTTGAAATGAAATGTAACCATTGACTTCTGATGTTGGAGTCCTCATGACTGAAAAGATGCTGCGTCGTATAAAATTGTCTTAGCACTACAACCCTAAGTAAATAAAGATGTAACTTGTCTCCCTTTCAACTGCAACGTTAGAAAGGCTGACAGGGCTTCACAAAACCCTCCTGTGTTAGGGAACGGAAACTCCTAATGAGATTAGTTGGTGTGTGTGCAGACATTACTTAGCCATGACTAAATGGGCTCTCTTCCTGCAGCCAGTGGAAAATTCAGGGAACTTTTTCCCCCTGCAGCATCAGAGTCCCTCTAACCTTCAGCAAAGCCAGATCCAACAACAACTCTCCACTTTCTCTCCCTTTCTCTCTGTCTCTCTTTTTTTTTTTTTTTCCTTCCCTTACAAACATTTTTTTGTGTTTCCTTTTTTTTTTCTTCTTTTCAGTTGGTCGTGGAAACTATCCACGTCGGCCAAGGGGGTCTAGGGGCAGGAGGTGGCTAAGGAAAGCGAGGGGGAAGGGCCGGGGAGAAGGCAGAAGACTACAAAGGAAACTGTAAAAAGGAGCAAATACATAAACCTGAGAGGGAGAAAACCACAGAGTTTCTTTGTGAGCTGCAGTGACTCATTTTCAAGATGTTGTCTGCTGCCAGTTTCAAACCGGAAGCGCATGGCAATTAGTCTTGCTGTTTCCAGACAAGCCAGAAACTC
>VZRE01011035.1:105561-150630 GCA_013396775.1 Cephalopterus ornatus
CCCTCTCCGCAGCCCCCCGAAACTTTGCGGGAGCCGGGGCGGGCGCAGCAGCACTTGTACCTACCCAGCGGCTGAGGGACTTTTCCGCTCTCTCCTGGTAGTTTAGAGGGAGCTGGGTAAAATCCCCCGGTTCTCCATGCTGACAGTCGTCTGCAGACGCTCGGTTGCTCTAGTAATGAGATCCTGATTTTTTTTCCCTTTTTTCTCTCTCTCTATTTTTTGTCCCTTGGGCCGGTGCGTGTGTGTGTGTGTGTGTGTGAGCGCCTGCCCGTGTGAGGGAGCGAGCAGGAAGCCGGGGCAGTCAGACAGCGGCCCGGCTCACTTCCTCTCCCGCACTATTCCCCGGGCGGTTTGCAGTCTGTGTAAACAGCCTTTTCCTCCCCGCGCCCCTCGCTCTGGCCGCCGATGTGCAGCATGGCTGTAACACAAGACACACGCATAGTAACACGGGCAGCGGCAACTCCGCCGGCTCGCAGGGAGCTCCGCGACTCCCCCGACCGCCACCTCTTCCTGTGCTACACCCCTGGGAGGAGCTTCCCGCCGGCCGCCCCAGCTGCTTGGGACAAAACGGACCCGCGTTGCCCCGGTGGACACCGGAGGGATGCTTCAGAACCCCTTACGAACCATCCTGCAGGATGGTGAGCGCCCTCGGCGAGGCGCTGGCCCCTGGAGAGACGGTCGCCTTTGTCCCACGGTGCTGGATCTGAGGTCACGGTGGAGGGGAGCATCTGGTTGGGGTCATTGGGGTCTGATGGGCTGGTGGGGTGCAGCAGCTCACTGGATGCACTGGCCGTCTTCCCGAGCTGGACCTCACATAGATAGTAAAGTACACGAGCAGTGCAACACGGCCAACACCTTAAATTGAGGGAAATAACATACTAATAGTCACAGGACACTCAAATAATAGAATCATAGAATGGTTGGGGTTGGAAGGGATTTTTAAAGGTCATTCTGTCCAACCGTCTTGCAATGAGTAGGGGCATCTTCAACTAGATTAGGTTGCTCGGAGCCCTGTCCAGCCTGACCTGCAATGTTTCCTGGGTTGAGCATCTATCACCACTCTGGGCAACCTGTGCCACTGCCTCACCACTGTCACTGTAAAAAATGTCTTCCTTATATCTAATCTGAAACTGTCGTTTTTTAGTTTAAAACTTGTCCTATCACACATAGTAAAATCCAAGCTGGATGATCTTCTAGCTCCATGTCATAGCTCAAGAGACAGACTGGTGGTAGTTTGCTGATTGGGATTTAGGTTTTGACCCTCAAGCTGTAGACCTCAGATCTAAACTGTTGGTTTGGACTTATTAAAAGGGACACATTTCCAGTATTTGTAGTTTACATCAGTTTTGTCTTTTCTTGTGTCTCATATCTTTGCATTGTACTATTTCTCTAACTTCAGTTGGAAATTCTCAGAATGAGTGACATTATCTTCTCTCTTTGTCATACATCAGTGACGTTCAATGAATAATACTTCAAACTCAATACTGCTTTTTCTTTTAATAGTCATGAGATTTATCATCTCAGCACAATAACCGCAGTTCAGAACGTTCTTGACATGCAATGACACAGAAGCTATGATTATTTTTTATGACTATTGGGTTATTGCTTGCGATGTCATTGGGAAAAACAGTATGTTTTGATGAAGCTAAAAAGATTGTCACAGTTGGCCGCTAAGCACCAATCAATAGCATCTGAACAGCTGAATATGAGCAATTTCAGTCTCCTGTGGAAGTCCTTCAAGTTTCTTCCTTCTTGTCTTCCAGCATGCCATGGGGGAGCAAGAATAATATGTTACCAGCACACCAAATAATGTCATTTTGTTATTTTTCTTAAATCATTCCCTTTTAGAAGTCATTCTGAATTTCAGAATGCAGATCTGAGGTCTGCTAAATCTTCTTTTTATGTTTCCCAAATAAAGAAGCATTAAAATGTTGAATGTGAGATAGTACATTTCCTAGATTTAAATGCACAGTGGATGAAGTCCTTAGTTTAAGACAGTGGGGCTGACTTAAAAATCAATCTTTGTTTGGGAACTACAACTGAAGACCCAGTTTTGTAAAAGCAAAACAGTCAGAGAAGCTTTTACAGTACCAAAATGCAATTTTGGACTGACAGCTGGGCATTCATCTTCTATATTTATCTTTCACTTGACCAAGAGGCAAAGCAGAGATATTCCAGAGTTGCCTTGACCAGCTATTGATATGGAGATCTGAGAGAAGAAACTCTCAAAACCAGTACAACTTATCTTCTTTTACAAGAAAGTAAATAACAAATTTTTTCTTTAATTTCCTATGCTGTATCTTGGTTTACAGCAACAGATTTTTTTTTCTTTTTTTTTTTTTTTTTTTTTCCCTCCACAGCAGCAACCCTTTTTTGTTATAGTGAAGTAGAAACCTAAATAAAACTACCATGCTGGAAGTTGGATGACCACTGGATGAGGTCTCTTCATATTACCCTACGAAAGCTGGAGCAAAAAGTGCAGAACTTGTTTAATGGAATGAAGTCACCAGGATGTGTTGGAAACATAAGCAATTCAGAAAGCTCTTCAGGAACTGGAAGAAAATGAGAACTTTCAGCCAGGGCTACTGATCCTAGCACTATGGATGTCATCAGGAAACTATTTTTGGAAACTGTCTTGATAAAAACACTGTGCTTTACAGAATGATTGCTGAAACTCTCTCATCTACAATATCTGCCTGGCTGAATTAATCTACACTTATAGTTATCCCTAAGGATTATCTGATGCAAAAATACAAGATGGTGAATGAGGAAAATTGCATGTTTTTATTGTGTAGGAGCATTTTTCTTCTACAAAAACAATTCCACTCAGAAAAGCCTCTTTGTTGACATAGTCATAAAAATGGTAGTTATGTTTTTAGTAAAGTCACTAGTCAACTTATGTGCCTCAATTCACATCGATTCATCAGCACAAATAATCATTACAACTGTCAAATGTGAAACCTTAATTCTGTCCTCAAGCTGTGAAAATCTGAGGGTTTAGCTTTGGAAATTGTTCCTAGCTCACAGTTGGTCCAGACAACAGCTGTTGCACTCATAAAGGACTAAGCGTAACTAAGACAGCTCCCCTTTGACCAGTAAGGCACGTTACTGCTGCTGGAAGTTCTCATCTGGTGGGTTCAGGCAATCCTTGAACAAACACTCACCCAGGATGTCTCTATGTCCTGTTTACCTACGGACAGTGCAGTTTGAGAAGAAACTATATTTATAAAGCTCTCCTTCTGCTGAAAAAATTGCCCCAAAGCATTCCTAAGAATAGTGACTATAATTCTGCCTCATTTTTATTAGATTACATCAATTAAGAAACCAGGCTTTGTCTGTCTTTTCAGATTGTTTCTACTGCATTTTTAAACGTTCATAAATCTCATGTCCTGCTGTAATTTAACAATCTAAAAGGAGGAAACAGAAATAAAGGTACATTTGCTCTCCTCCAGATCTCTTTTTGAAGCTCTTCAGGCTGAGACTCATATCAGTGTTGGTGTAGGTCTTAGTGTAATTTCACTTTGAGCCTTGAGACCCTCTGTAATTAAATTATTAAATTAAATTATATAATTGTAGTGTCACTTTGCAGTATACAATTTGCCTTAAATGCACATAGATGCTTATAATCATGTGTAATTATCAAGAACAAAGTTGAAAGCAGTTGGAAATAATTGTTGTTCCATTTAACATTTTAATTGCAAATATATTTAATGAATGTATACATTGTTTCCTCCTCTCTAAACATTTTTTATTTCTTTTTAGATTACAGTCTCTGCAGTGAAGAAGCTTCAGGTTCGTGTCTGCCTTTATGACAACTAAACTACAAGTATGGGAGAATCACTTGTAACCATTCTGCTCTCTTACTTTCTAGAAATTCTACCTTGAATAACCACCTGACAGGTTACAGTGCGATTTCTAGGGAAGTTTGGAAACTGGATAAATAGAAAATAATTACCTGAGTTGGAATGACAGCCTAATTCATGTAGGATTCTTGGTTGCCCTTCACAACATATTATTTAAATATCTTGCAAATGTTGCATCACTACTGATGAATGTTCCTCCAGCAGGTTTGGTTTTTCTCTTTCACACTTTCCTGTTTCTGGACAAAGCACGGGCTTTAGAGCCATCAACTTAATTAATGCAAAAAGTCCTGGGGGATCCATACCACTCAAAAAGTGGTCAGGTACTCAGTATCTCATCACACAGGCAGCTTCACTGGCAAGAAAAGTGCAGTGTACAATACTGTACAGCACTACCTCCAGGGTGTAACACTGACTCTAAACCTCAAGGGACCAGACTGCACAATGTTTCCCACAAGCATTATTTCTTCCTGAGCTTTTTGCTCAGCTATCTAGAGTAAAATGGTGAGGTTTAGAAGAGGTGATGGCAGACATCAACAGAACTGTGTTTGCTCTTGAGAAACTTCTTGTTCAAAGTTGGTTCAGATTAGTGGGAAAAACAATTGCATGCCATCATCAAAAGGTTCAAAACCTCATGCCACATTTTCTGGAACAAAGAAATTCTGCAAATTTTAACCTAAAATGTTTCCTGTCACAGACAGAAGAGCTAACTGCTTCTTCACACCATGAAACGTATAGCGTGCAGATGGTAGAACTTTGGCAAGGAAGAGGGAACCTCTTCTGTCTTTCCTGGGACCTTTTTTTCCCCTCAGGGAACATGTTCTAGTCCCTCGTGACACTCTGTGAATGAGGATTACTGCCCTCAGTCTTAAGAGAACGATGTTTTAGAGACCCCAAGGTTTTCCTTTTTCTCCCCTATGCACGCCTGGAAGGCTGTGGTGCTTTATCAGGAAGGAATGTTTGGGGGAAATGACTGCTTTTACACTCCTCTTCCTCTGGCACATTTTGCTTTCCTGAATGTTTTGCTTTCCCTGTGTGTTGTGGAAGAAAGCACATGACCCAACATGTTTCAAGTAAAAGCATCATTGCATGTACACTTTCATTAGGTTTGCCTTCTTAGTGAAAGATTTATAAGGAATTACATCCTGTGTGCAGTGCGATTACCTATGATTTTTTGTCATTTAAGGAACGTTGTGTCGCTGTGGGTCGAAGGAGTCTAGAGCACCTAAATGAGCAACCCATGAAAACAGGGAAAGAGGATTCCAAGAACCATTGAATAATCATGAGGTCTAATCTAACTGCAAAGAGGTCACCAGGCTTCTCTTAAATCTTTCAATCTGTTCTACTGCAATTTCTTTTCCAGGCTAATTACTTAAAGGTCTGAGCTAGAACTTAAGTTGCATTTTATTGGTCTTTCTTTTTTTATTATTTTTTTTTTTGCCCCTGTCTCCCATCTGTCTATTTTAGCCTAATCTAATCTCTAAATATAATGGATCCAAGGTAATTCTACTGCCAAATATCACCATAGCATCTGAACACAATTAAACTGTTTTTACTGTGCTCAAATGCTTTTGGTTAAATGGAGCACAACTCACTGCCACTTCTCTTCAGCCCACACTAATTCTAAGATTTTTAAATGATGAATGGAATTGCACAGATTTTATCTTCAACATGTCACCTTATAGTTTTTATGTTTCCCAGTATGACATACACTTTGGGACACAGTTCTACTTAGCAATTTTCAGATAGGTGCAAATGACAGTATTTTTTTCTCTTCTAATTACTGTGTATTTCATTATGATGTTCCAATTACTGTATGTTTGTGTTTGTATTTCAAAGTTAATTATGCATGTTCTTGGTGATGTGCATTTTCTAATGAAATAATAGATATTTTCTTAAAGCCCTTCCTGTGCTCATACTTCATAGCCATAATTATAAACCTCATATAAAAGACACTTTGGAAAAGCAAATCTTCAAAATATCTTTGGTTTTTTGAAGTCAAAACTAACCTGTTAACCCATCATTGGTGCAAACCATAGAGTACACAGATTATGTGTTTCTTATGGGAAATGACTGCTATTAGCATAATTGTACCTGCCTTCTGCTTGCTAGAAAATCCTTTTTCCAAGTCACGTTACACAAAAAAAGTTAAAAAATGAACATGTCTTAATACCTTTATCTTATACGTGCATGTGCACTCATTTTTCTTGAATTGTAATGAAAAGAGATTTCAGAAAACAACTCTAGGCACATGAGTTAAGACCTTGTTATGAATGATCTGGAGGTGCTTGCTTCTCCCTACTGACTACATAGGGATTCTGGGAAGCCTCTCCAGATAACCCAGTCCCCCTAATTAAGGTGCTTAGAGTTGGAAGGCATCTTTGATTCATATTCTGCCCTCTGTACAGTTGAAATGTGGAATCACCTTTCAGGTGTCTATAAGGAGGTTTTATTCAGATTTTATTTGCTATACATTTGAATTGCAAGTATGGAAGGTTTTCAGTGTAGACATACTCCATGTCTAAGTCATTTCAAAAAGTGACAGCATTTTGACAGCATTCTTCTACAAACTCAAGTAATGTAGGCTTGCAATGCAACTCGATCTTATTCTTCCAAAAGCTCCCAGTTCGTACATATTTCATTTACTGGCTTGCTGTATGTTAGATCATGGCTGTTGTCCTACCTGTACCTCAAATATACATGTTGAAAAGCTGATAGCCATTAGCCCATATATACTAGTAGTAGTTGCAGTTATAAGAGAATTGGTGATGTGCAGCCAAAACTACAGTTGTATGAGTATTGCCTTGGCTGTTGTTTTGTGTTCCGGACTGGTTTTATATAGTTCTTGGTACGAACTATAGGCTCCTTTACAGCCAGACTTCACAAAAGGCCATAAACACAAACCTGAGTCCGTACTTAATAAACAAATTCTTGAGCTAACCAAGTTGAGCTCTTATGTTGTGCTTTACACAGAATATATTCAAGCAATTACATGTTGAGGAATGCATTTTATGCAGGTAGCTCTGTGTACAGCTGCAGTGAGAGCTGCAGATTGAGCTCTGGGTGGTGAGAGCTGCCGACCCTTTGAATAACAAAGGGCCCGGGGATTTGTGGTGCCGGCCAGGGGACCGGACACTCAGAGACACAGCAGGAGCCGACGACCCCCTGATTTTCCTGCATTTAGACTTGTAAGGGAATAAAAGCCCAGGGGTTCCTTTTTTCGGGGTCCTTCCTCGGAGGCAACAGCTTGAGCTGGTATTTTCTTATTTAGTTACTTGCACCATGATTAAATTATTTTAAGTATTGGGACGTCTGAGAAACCTGGACGTCTATGGGAAACCTGGTCGAGCCGGAAAGGAAACTTGGTCTGACTGTGAGAGTGTGGGGTGTGTAGCTGCAAAGGGGCCTTGGTCCCAGCTCAGGTGGTGTGAGTGTGACTGCCAGATGGTCGGACGGGGAAGTACAGACAGATCTATGGGAATAGCTAACACAGATGTATCCCACCGTTGGCACCATCCAGTGGAGCATGGCTGCTCCAGGTGAGAGGACAGGTTTTCGGCTATAAACCCTCATGCTCATTTCAGCTGCCTGCAACACCAGATTTAAGCACGTTCTTAAGCTTTGCTGAAGCAATATCTTACATCCTTATATAAAAAGTGTTGAGGTTATGCCAAGTTTCTTTTGACTTCGGAGGGTTCCATTCAAGGATCTGTTGTGAAAGTGGTCTTCAGAGGCACTTTGGTTAAATACCAAGTTTCTTCAAAGTCCTATATATAGACTGTAGTATAAACTTGTTAGTCCAACACTTGCTCATTCTGTTAAAAGGGGGATGCTGTACCCAATAGATTCTTGCATACATTGCTCTTATATAGCTTGCATAGTTCATGTTAGAAATTGCTTTGAGATATTATTGCAAGAGTAATTGTAAAAATACATACACATAGAAATGTGTAGTAAACTATGTTGTAATGTAATTTGCTTTAAACATTTAAAGAGAAAAAGGAAATGTTATAAAGTGTTGGTAAATTTTTGGATGCTGTTTATGTTTTAACTTTTCTCCGTTTTCCTGTAGAAACTTCCGTATCCTCTTCCTGTGTCCCTACAAAGTTTTGTACAATGCAGAACAAGAAATGCTACAGGGATTGTGCTCCACCTTTCTCCTTCCTGCTGGGATATCCTTTCTGTAGAGAAATGTAAAGTATGTAATATTCAAGTAAAAATGTTATATTATTCTTTATCTCAGTATTTTTCTGTAATCTAAAACATATCAAGTTGAATGTACCTTAGTTGCAGAAGTGTACTGCTATTTTTACATTTTTATGACATACGATTTTGTCAGCCAAAGGTAGCTAAAACCTATTACAAAGCTTCTTGTTTTCCAGAGTCTTATCAAGGGTTCATGTCTAAGCCAAACAAGACAAGGGTGGGTTGGGTTTTTCTCTTCATTGTTTTGACTGAATTAACAGGAAGGGGGGAGTGCTTTACCTGTCTGACACTGGAGCAGTATTCATTAGCTCCCACTTTTCACTTGTCTGTCTGTCCAGACTCTGTCTGCATCCTTGTGGGAATTGTACAGGGAATTTCTTAACTCCCAGTAATAAATAAGGAAATTAGTAAAGGCCTTTGATCTGAGTTCCAGTCTTAATTCATTCTAAAAGTCAATACTTACAATAAAATAAAGGAACAGGACTTCAGAATCTTTCTTAATGTTAATGGACCATGTTCCTGAGCAGTTAGTGTAGGCTTTATGATTGTACTGTTCCTCTGTATGTTGGAAGTCTGTTTTATAACCCTCCACACATATAAATGCAGGTGTATATATGTATGTTTCTTGTTTGGATCATTTAGCAGTTCTTCCCTAGCAATAACAAAAAGGCATGATGCTGGTTACAATGGAAGAGAATTTTCTGTGGTCTAGTAGACAGGGAAGATCAGAAAACAAACTGATTATTTATTGTAACTAAAGTTTGTGTATGTAAAATAATGAATGATCCACAGGGCTGCCAAGCTGTAAGTAATGTAAAAAGGCAGAAACTTTTAAAAATATGCAAAGATTTCAGACAATTTGTTGAAATACATAGCAAACAGTAAGTAGATGTTTTAAAAATTACCTTTAAAATAATACAGAACAAAACTCCTACTTCTGCATGAATGAGATCTGCTGAGTTAAGTTTCCTACAGTTATCAGTCTTTCATTTTCTCTCTACTTTTTCTGGTAATGTATATATTTTGTTGTTTTAGTTATATTTCTTTCTGTGTTAAATAGAAAAATCAAACAGAATAAATTTGACTTGTAGGAAATAATTAGTATGAAGAACAAAATAAGGATGTAGCTAGCAAAATTTATTATTCAAAATCTGTGGCCTCGCTAGTTACCAAACTGAAGTCTACATATATTTAACATTTATTTTATTTGTCATATTTATTTGTATTATAATGTTCTTGTCTGGACCTTATTTCTATAAAAATTATGTCTTTATTAATAAGTAATTAGCACAAGGCTAACATGTAGCAAGTAATAGTCCCTAAAAAACCCCCATGTTTAAAACTGATACAATGACACTGTAATTAGCAAGTGGGGTTTTTTTCTAAGCCATTCCTAAGATTGCAGTTAGGAGTGGTAACTATAGTTTTGCATATAGCGAACATTTTTGATTGTGGTAGAGCATCCTGCTTTTGTGGTTAATGGATTTGACTCCAATTCCAGTTCTACTCGGGCTCCCTCATGTCTAAATTAATAGAACACTACTGAAATCATTGATGTTACTTTGAATTTTCATTGGGCTAATTATGAACCATTTCAGAGCCTTGTTGGTGTTTCAGAAATAAATATTGGCTTTCTAATCTTAAAGAGACAGAAATAGCTTAAGCCTGTTTTTTAGAAACATGACTCTTTTGTGATCACACACTGAGCAAGTGCAAGTGAGAGAACCTATGTCTGTGTGACTGGAGATTTGAACACTTTGTTGTGTTTCCATGGTATCTGTCAGTTCTCCCTGATAGCAGGTAACCCAGATTTCCCATTTTAGCCAGACTGACAAATGGTCGCAAAGGTCCAACCAACATTAGAATCATAGAATCACAAAATGATTTGGTTTGGAAGAGACCTTAAAGATCATGTAGTTCCAAACCCCTTGCCCTGGTGAGGGACACATTGCACTAGACCAGGATGCTGAAAGCCCCATCCAACCTCGTCTTGAACACTTCCAGCAATGTGGCATTGACAATCTCTCTGAGCAACCTGTTCCAGTGCCTCACCACTCTCACAGTAAAGAGTTTCTTCCTAACATCTGATCTAAATTTACTCTCTTTCAGTTTGAAGCCATTCCCCCTTGTCCTATCACTACAGTTCCTGACAAAGAGTCCCTCTCTGGCTTCCCTGTGGGCCTCCTTCAGATACTGGAAGGTTGCAACCTTCTCTTTTCCAGACTGAACAGCCCTAACTTTCTCAGCCTGTCTTCATGGGGGCGATGCTCCAGTCCCCTTATCAACTTCATGGACCTCCTCTGGACTTACTCCAACAATTCCACGTCCTTATGTTAGGGGCACCATAGCTGGATGCAGTACTCCAGGCAGGGTCTCACAAGAGCAGAGTAGAGGGGTGAATCACCTCCCTCGACCTGCTGTCCACGTTCCTTTGGATGCAGCCCAGGATTTGGCTGGCTTTTGGGCTGTGGGCACACACTGACAGCTCATGCTGAACTTTTCATCAACCATCAGCCCCAAGTCCTTTTCTGCAAGGCTGTTCTAAATCACTTCTCTGGGATTGCCCCAACACACCTACAGTGTGGGCAAAGAAGAACATTACTTTAAGCTCCATAAAAATTCTGTGAAAATTAGCTCTTGGGAAGAAGACCTTGTTAATGTTACAATCAGGAGGAAGTGTAACTGAACTCAACGTGTCACAGACACCAGTGAGTCCACATGATGATAAGCTATATCATGTGATTAGAGCCAATGGGATTTTGCACTCATTAGACACCAAAAAACCCAGTCAAAATAGGTAAAGCCATATGAAGGCAGACTTCACTATCTCTTCATTTCTGGAACAGCTTGGGTTTTTGCACAACTTCACAGAAATACAAATTCCTCTCTTCTTGTCCAACCCACACAAGAGGCTGCTAAGAAAGACTGGACTGTCTTGGGGGCCAGTGTTATGCCAGTTAAACATGGATTACTTTACGGTCTTTAATCTGCTTCTCCTTCATTGTGTCTTTCTTCTTTGGTCCTTCTGGTTGTTTTGGTAATCTTGGTTTGCCTCTCAGAGCCTCATGAAACCACATTTCAGGAGGTTCAGATAACTGTTGTGCTCTCTGGATTAACCTCAAAAGCAGTGCAAACTGTTCAATACCTTCCCCTAGAGGTTGCAGGAGTCTTCTTTCCTCAAAGGCATCAGTGTAAAATTACATGAGACCTTAACAAGAAAAACTTTTATTAAAAACAAGGTGGAAACTCATAGAAATGTGTATTTTACCCTAATTTATTAGTTACACTTTGGATCAGCTATATTAGATAAGACAGTTTCAGCTGAGTTTTATAGAGGGGAAAAAAAATATAAACAAGTAGCTCAGTGAACAGTTTGTTTTAGTCTCCAGAGGGTTGTCCTGTTGCAAAGCCAGGCAGAAATGGTGAACCAGTGTTTTTCTGAACTAATTTTCCCACTTACCTGTATGCATAAGGCTATAAACTCATTGCTTCCTTTTGGACAAGTGGAAACCTTTATGTATGCAAACTAGCATTAGTAAAAGTGTACTTATGAGATGCATAAGTGATTGGTTTCATGTGATGTGTGTTAGCAGATTTTTATCACAAAGTTATTGCTTGGTAGTGTCACAAGGGGAACCTGGGCTCTGTGGAAGTGGACAGGGGCTGCTCTAGTGAAAGACTTTTTACTGAAGGTAGAGAACAGCCCCTAAGTGATTCCAAACAATTATTTCTTCACCCCAGAAAAACTGTTTCATAATTTGATTAAATTAAAAAAGATAATGTGTGCGTTTCTCTGAGGATTTTATTGAGGTAAAGATACATAAAAAAGACAAGTGCTCTGTATAATTCTGAAAACAGTGAAGTCAGAATCGTGACTTGTGTCTCCTGTGGGAGGTAACCAAGCTGGGCATTTACTATGATGCTGATAGGGTTTCCTTCCTCTTCCCTGTGCTTCCCCAATTAGCATGGGTCTGCAAGACCCCCATACACTCAACTGCTACATCATTAAATCAAGGGTCTAAGTCATATTTAGTGCAGGGCTGCATCTGCCTCTTCAAGTTCCACAGTCTCCATTTCTCTCCCATGGCAAAAACCTTCCTTTGGGGCCTGATACTTTCCCTAGCTGAGCAGAGCAGCTGTTAAGGGAGTTTGTGTTTGTGAAGAAACAAAAATGAGTCATAGGCAGAAGATTAATTTAATCATCTAGAAACAGATGCCCTCAAGGATATGTAGTATAGTAGAGGAAACAGCAACTTCTATGATGCCTGTCTTTCTCCCAGCAAGAATCACCTCTGCCTTTCCTCACTGCAGCTTTGCCTGTGTCTTTTAAGGTAGGTCTGCCAGTTTAGAGATGTCTAGGCACAAGGCAAATGTGGAATTAAAGCATTTTGGTCCTTTTCAATGAGTTTTTCTGCTCACAAAATTGTTTAATTTCCATGGAACTGTAAGGAAATAGAGATAGTGTCTTTTTTCCAAGATGTTTGTTGTTTCATCATCTCCCTTCAAAGTTCTGCAAAACTTTTGAGTGGGGTGAAACAGGGAACTGAGATGTTCTGAGTCTCACGGCAAGGGTTCTGGGAAGTGATGACCAATTATTGATAATGGTCCTTTGCTTCAGGAATGGGGAACTTACTTAGCTGTTTTAAGATCTTTGCTGAACAGTGAGAATGTTTTATATATCTTTTGGGGAATATTATCTTGCACTGATTTGCACTGTCAGTCTTCTTGTATCTGGAGAAAAATGGAGGTCATCAGTCTGGAAAATATGTATTTGAGAAGGTAGAGCCTTTGGTTGTTTAACCTAGCGCTTCTGGCATTATCTGTTTTTTTCAATGAAATTCCTTAGAAAGGGGTAGGCAAATTCTGTGGGTAAGTTATCAATCACACTGTCACTCTGTAACATGTATTTGCTATTTAAGTGACTTCAAGCAAGTCTTACAGAGATTCGTCCATTTTGAGATGACAAGAAGTCATCTATCTGTGAGATGAGGATGGGATTCTTCCAGGGCTTAGAAGAGAAAAAATATCAAAGACGAAAAGGAAACAAAAGACATTTCATTATGTATCTCCAGCTTCCTTGAATGCAGCATGAAAAATGTCTGCTCTGAAGAGCTGCAAAGCAAATGGCACATTAGAGGAGAGGGGAAGGGAGGAGAAGAAAGGGGAGGAGAGGAGAGGATTTAAACTGTGTTCAGCTATATCTAACACTATATATACAAATATCCTAAATCAGCAGTTGTACCCTCAAATGTAGTGGTTTCTGGGCTTATACACCCAATGGATATTCTATGTGTTCACTAACTGATGCTTATGTACAGGGTTGCTCTGTACCAATTGTGCTACTATATGAGATTACAGTGCATTACTTGGTCCAACCTTAGCAACATTAAGGTTGCTAAAAATTATTGGTCTGTAAGATATGAACCGACAAAAGTTTAGAAGTGTCTGGTTTGGGCTGTCATGATTGCTTAAGAAGTTTCGTAAAGACCTTGCATTGACGTCCGAATTAAAACACTTTTTTTTTTTAATTTTAATTTTTTTTTTAAATCAATGGCACTAATCAGATTTCTGCAAACAAAATGAAAACTGTTGTCACGTTTTCTTTCCAATGTTTTGACAGTTGACATCTTACGTGTTGTAAGCCAAATGCATTGAAGAATTAAACTCTGTACCTGTGTGTGTAACATCTTACATGTCTTAAAATGGTGAAGAAGAAAATCAAGTAACAGTCAAACCCCTGTTTTCTGTCAGATACATACTTGGGATTTTTGAGAGAGCCTGTATTTTAAACATCAAAATTCACCAAGAATGAGGATTAATTTGCTAGAGGGAACAAGGATTGTAGCTGTTTCTTCTAAATGTTCAACAGATGAGGATGAAGACTGACCCCACCGGTTTTCTGTGTGGGTTTTCAGGTGTGGTTTTTATTATGTTCTTCCTCCAAATAGTGAGGAAAAAAAAAACAGTTTATGCTGTTTATGTGAAATTGATTAACTTACATAAATCATTGGGATGAATTTTATGTTTAGCCATTCACTTTTACGTTTTTCTGAATCTTTCACAACACATACACTGCAAGGGAGTGTATGTAGTGTTACTGTCTGGAAACTTCAAAGTGGCCTTACTCTCTGATTTATAGAAAATAAACAAACATCCTTTTAAGTAGCTTGATGACCCAGTGTAGAAATTATTTACTATTATTTACTCTTTACATTTACTATGGCTTTAGGGTCAGAATTTAGCAAGGAAATTCTTGATAAAGCTAAGAGATCATCTTTCAAAGTGTTATCTCTCCAATTTTTTTTTCAGCTATGAGGCAGAGACTACCTTTTCCTAGCTAGGTTCATTTTATTTGCTCTCTTCAAGTCCTGTCAGCACTTTTTTGGCTTCTGCAAATCCTCACTCACTTTGTTCTTTCTACTGATTTTTTTTCAGACCTATGATGCTGTATTTTCACCTTATTTTTCACTTTTCCGAGTATGTTTTTTCCATATTTTGAGGATATGTCAAAAAATCTGACTTTACCAAAAAAAAAAAAAAAGGATTTACGGTTCTGGATTTTGTTTTATATTCACATTTAGATTTTTTTCACATCTGTTTCTTTTTTTGCAAGTATTCTGAGAGAACCACTTTGCTTGAATTTTTTTTCCTTTTTAAAAGCCCTAAAATTCTGTTCCTATTTATTTTAAATGTTTTCATGCTCAGTTATCCGCAAAATAAAATTAGTTTTCAGCTCATTCTTGTTTCAAAATAAAAAAGACGAAGGTTTCAGGAGGCAGACAGGAAGTGATGCCCTTTTGACCCAAAGAACTAAGAGGAAGGTTGGGAGGAAGATGATAAAGCAAAGGAGGATACAATTTGTACGCACTGGTCATAGACCTCCGAAGTTCTAAATTATCCCTGTAGGAGGTATTTGGGGAGCAATCCCAGGCAGAATGTGGAAGCATGTTGTAGTGCACTATGCTGTATTGACTTTTTCTCCTTGTCCCCTGGAACTGTCACTTGGTTATAGCTTTTCCAGCACATTTAATAGAAGACTGGGTTTCTGTGATTCTTTCAACAGGTTGTGTGTGAAATTAGTTTTTCTGAAGACAGAATGCTCCTGCACAGTTTTGTCGATCTAGGAAGTGCACATTACTGTGGAATTGGAAGCCTCAGCTATGCAAATAGTTGGGCTCATGATTTCTTTCTCATACCTTCCTCATCTTTCTCATTTCATACTTTTTTCCTTTTTTTTTCTATAGTCTTCTCTGGCTTGCAGCTTTTTATCTTTTCTTTAATTTTTTTTCCTTAAATATTTATATTTATCCTTTTTATACCTCCTAGCCCACCTCTTCCAGCGCCTGTGGGAAACGAAAATGGGGCAAAGCTTATCTTTTTCCATTTTGCAGATGAAAATCCAGAGGTTGCATGCAGAGAGATTCAGAGAGATAGAGGAAGGAGTGCTGCTGTTATGGAAGTTTTTGCTTCCTCTTTTCGGCAAGAGCTTATCCTTGGAGAGTCCTTCAGGATCCTGGGGACTCAGGACAGGAAAGGGCTCTGAAACTCTTGCCAGAAACAGAAAATAGGTAACTTGATCTTTCTTTTATCCCACTGAAACCTGAGGATGAATGGGTGTGCCCAGCAAGTGTGTCAGCAAAGCAAGAAATTAGAAACAGTCCCATGGAGAAGGAGGCTAAAAGAGAATAATGGGCAGGGATGCCAGGACTGCACTTTCTGCATCTTCTTGGCATGTGGAAGGACAGGGAAAGGCAAGGAAGGGCACTAACTCCTGTTGCATCAGCCCAAAAGTACTGCTGGATGGTGAGATAAGTTACATCTACAACCAAGCAGATGAATCTCACTGTCAGTGTGTCTCACAGTGCTCCTCCTGGCCTGAGGCAGCTGAATGCAGAGTCCTGCTGAGACCTTGGATCAGTCAGAAGGGCTTAGTTAGTAAAGCAAAGTGGCAAATGTGTATGGACATTTCTCATGAACTTAGCAAGATTTTCAAAGTCTATGTCGTGACATTTTATGACTTGCCATAGATAGGTGTCAAACACCTTGTACAAGCAAATCATTAGCTGCTGCAGTGCACAAAACTTGTCTTTAATTAAAATTTCTTGTATATATTTTGGACATTTGAATTTATGACCCTTACATTTATTAAACCAAACTTTCGTACTCTATTGGATTAAAGTGCTATTGGATCTCACATTTTCAGACATTTACACCAGGCAAATATTAGCTTAATAAATGTCTGAAGATTGTGATGAAACTGTGGTAGAGAAGAATTTGGTCCAGTCCCTTCAGAATCAGGAAATCTGTAGCGAGGCATAATAACCCTACTTTGTATTCGCATGTATAGATGCATGAGTTTCTCATAAATTCAATTATTTCATTGTTGCTTGACCATATTTGACAACTTTTACATATACTTGTCCACTTAATACCTTCCCAGTGCATCTACCAGTGGATAAAATGTAAAGTTCCTGATAAGCTGAATGTCATGTTTCCACTTAAATCTGCATTCCTTGTTGGGTTCTTTTGTTGTTTTTCTTTAGAAATGTCCCAGTATTTTGCCTACCACATTTGCAGTATACCTGCACTTAATGCTCTTTCATTTCCTTTGTCTAGCACAAGATGCTGTTATTCCACAAAGTCCCAGGGAGAGTAGAAAAAAAAATAAAAAGAGAAAAAATGTTAATTTAGGAAGTAAATCTGCTCAGTGTTTTATCCCAGCATCCTGTCCTCCTACTGCTTTTTATATGACCTTTTACACTGTACAGAATTCATTACTATTGTAAAAAAACACAGTTATGTTTCTTACAAAATTTCAAGAAACCAATGCCCTGTTTTAAAGTAGATGGGATTCACAAATGACAAACCATGCTCTCTTCCAAATCCTTTTCATTCACTAGCAACTCTGAAAGTTTGCTGATTAGACCCACTAAACCAAAACACCCCAGCAATAACCCTGTGTAAAAGGAAACAAGAAAACACCATTATCACTATTTTATTTACCATTTCACTTCAAGAAAGCACAAGAACCCCAACCAGGTCACGACTACATTGTGACAGGTGCTTCAGGAAAGGTGAAATTTATGAATGTATTTATAGTCAGGTCTGTGGCCCTCACGTAACTCATTTTGTGATTACCTCTACAAATGCTAGTGTAGGCACCCAGAAATGTTAGCTGCAGGACACAAACACCTGTGGTTTTCCCCAGGCTGAAGCCCAGTGTAGTTTCATCACCACAGATGAGTATATGGAGAGGAATAAGACCCAAGACACTTTGTGTTCTTTAAACTAGAGATGCTTTATTCATGTATACGTTTACTAAAAGGCCTTTCAAAGAGTCATAACTACACAGGCATCTCTGTAATTCACCTGGGTCATTGCTAATATTAGAAAGTACTTAATCAGCTGCAGCCCCTGGCCTGCCTGTCCGTAATAAATCACTCTACAGAAGAACTAGACTAACCTGTATCTGTCTCAGCTTTTTTAATTGCAGACCACAAACACTGATAGAACCTAAAATGTTTGCTCAGTCTAGACTGAACAGAGAAATGGAGAAACACACTGAATTTGCCCTTTGGGGAGCACCTTTTGCTCTTTTTTAGGAGACAAAGTCTATGCATGGCACCAGAAATGTCAGACTGTGTACAAAAGCCACAAATGCAAACAAGTGGTTCCCTAAAAGTCATTTAGAATAATTCAAAATAATCAGGTTTTTGTGTGTATTGTTAGAGATTGGGAGTGCATTTAGCATCTCTGGAGAGTGCTGGTTAGACTGTCTAGCCACAAATAGGAGCAGCAGGTGAGACACTGCCACCTTCCTTGTCCCATCCTAGAGGGGACAGGTCCTTTGCTTGCTGAAATGAACCAAGGAGCTGCAAAGGCTGACATCAGAGACATGCCAAGTTATCCTGTCTCCAGTGTCCCTTCCAGCACCCCCAGCTCCCACAAGGGCAGGCATGCAGGAAGAGCCACCCCAGCTGGCTGCCCAACAGAGGTGAACCTGAGACCTGAACCGGCAGCCTATGATCACACCACTGCAATGAGACCTCTTCCTGCAGACAGGCAGGGACGTGAGCCCAGTCATCCAGAGAAGAGGGCGAGAAGACCCAAATGGGTTGTGGTGGACTGGGGCCGCTGTGGCTACTGCCTTCCAACTGTTGGGAAGCTGGATGCTACATTAAAAATGTGAGCCAAGGCCAAGTGCTGGGGTATTTGGCACCCAAAGCCCCCATGGCACCCAAGAGCACTCAGCTTTGGGTGGCAGGAAGGGGCACACTGGGCTGTGAGTCAGCCTCGCTCTCCTCAGCAAGCCCATGGCTACTCCTTGAGGGAGACATTCTCCACCTCGAACTGCAGTGCAGGTGGTGGGTGGCCCAGTATCACCCTTTCACACTGTCTTACCCGTAGCTGGTGTGCCTGTCTCAGCACCTCAGCTCTTCTTGGTGCAAATGGCACCTTCCACTGGACACAAAAAGTCACTTTCTAGCTCTGACAGGGCCAGAGAAAAGCCCACCATGGCCAAGAGGCTCAGGAGCCAGAAGGCATATGAAAACGACTCCAATTGCCATTATTATTTTGACTTTTTTTTTGTAAGAACTCTCTATCCCAAAGAAGGCACAAGGTTTCCCAAAAGTAGGGGTGGCTGTAGCATGGGACACCACGGCTTTCACCTTCCCTGGGCTGAAATGCTGCTGGCAGAGACGTAGGTGGTGGAAAAGTGTACTGCCTTGTTGGAGCTGAGGGGTGCTTAGAAGAGGTTGCTCATGGTTTTATGTGGCATCCATCTTGGGCAGATGTTGTGGGCATGGAGTCACAGCTCCAGCCAGCTGTCCCTTTTCCTGTGATTTCCAACCAGGGGCCCCTGAAGGCTTTGCTAATAGTCCTCAAAGCAGCTGCTTAAGGGCAGTGCCAGCAACTGTGGGAAAGTACCTTGATGGGAGTGTTCTGCCCAAAACAGGAGGCCTGAAACTCGCAGCCCTGATGCTCCTGTCTGTGCCAGCCACCAGCACTAGCCACTGTGAGAGTCCCTGATGCCACAGAGGAACTGGAAGCCAAAGACAGGAATTCCTGACTTGGCTAACCTGAATCCAAAAATCTGAGATTTAGAATGAAAAAAAGAAGTAAATAAAAAAGCAGTTAAGTCTTCTCAATTGAGTTAATAATGGATGCATTTTCCAAGCTTGTCTCATCTGTCTGAGAACAGGAAGTGATGCCCCTAAAAAACTTTGAGACACCATTTTCACATGTTGCCCTTGGCCCATAGGGGTCACAGACACAGCCTTACACCTGGGATAACCCAGAGCAACTCAGCCAGTGAAAACACAAGCAGCCAACTCCCCCACCTCCCTCCCCAGTGCTCAGGATCAATAGGCATCAATCTGGAGAAGGCTTTAAAGGGTTACTGGGCTGTGAGAGGGAAGGGTGGGGAGCGGAAGGCACGGGGACCACAGTTCTCTTACAATCATCAGATCGAGTCACAGGGTGGAGGAGGATTTTCCAGATCCTCTGACCTTAAGGTTGGGGAGTGAAAGGAAGAGGAAGCACATTTGCACAGATCCTCTGTCAGAGCTTCCTCAGGGAGGGGCTCGGCCCTTCTGGCCCTTTGCTACATGCGGGGCCATGCACCCACATACGCACAGCTAAATAAACATGGGAATGAAGTTCAAAGTAGACCTACAAGAGAAAACCTAATCTGTGGGAACCTGTAATTAACACTTGTGTTCACCAGCTCCTCATATCTTAAACACTTATAAAAGGAAATGTTTGCTGGGTAGCAGGAAAACCTTCAGTCCCATAGCATTTTCTAGTATCTTTAGGTCACCTTATGAGCCATTAAGCCTGATTATACCTTTGGGTAACAACTTTAGCAGACTCGAGAAAGCAGGGACACTGAGGCATAAAGTGTAAATTAGTTGATGAGGTCACTTGGGAATCCTATGGTAGACCTGGACTAGGAGAAGCCCCACAATTCCGCATCACTTTGTGCCTGATTCAAAGCCCATTGAAAACACCAGGAGTTTTTTATTGATTTTAATAGGTTTTGGCTTAACCTCTGCTGCCACGAAGACATCATCATTTGTATTTTATAGAACATCTGTCCTGCGGAGCAGATATCTGAATCTTCAGCATAGGTTTCTGAGACAGTAAGACATACTAAAAATAGGCAGAATTTTTTTTTTCTCAAAAAGTGATAATGAAAAATGATCAAGTGTTCATTAGTGACACAACCAAATCTCTCCTATGGTTTTCTCCTTCTTTCTTGTTTGACCCCTTGGTCATGCATTGTTTCCCCTCCTCATTTTGTTTTCAAGCTACAGGAAGTGTTAGCATAGACCATTTTAGATCAGACACAGCATTCAGTGGGTGAGCACCTCCCTACAGCATATTTCAAAGAACATTATCGTTGTGAAGAGGACTCAGACCTGCAAAATTGATCGGTAGTTTATATTTCCTAATATTGAATAGTTCACCTCCTGAAGAACATTAAAAATAATAACCTAGCATGCAAGGACTTCATCTCCTTACAGCGGCAGAAGAAATGCTACAGCTCAAGTGTCAAATTCAGTAAGAGCTCTTTCCAACAAGCATTTTTTCCTGTCACACACACCACAATTGTGTGTGTGAGTGCCTGCAGCAGTGTGGTCTCCTGGTAGGT
Organism: Cephalopterus ornatus; assembly: GCA_013396775.1. Taxonomy (NCBI): domain Eukaryota; kingdom Metazoa; phylum Chordata; class Aves; order Passeriformes; family Cotingidae; genus Cephalopterus; species Cephalopterus ornatus. The sequence continues at coordinate 126,283 of VZRE01011035.1, forward strand.
GAGCCAGGTGAAGGTAGCTGAGACTTTATCTCTAGAATCACTAATGTAATTTGTCAAGGGTAGCAGCCGTGTTGGCATCTCCACTGGCTCTGTGCCGGGATCTTCATCTCAAGTGGGAAGGCAGTTCAGTCTCCTCAGCTGTTGGTCTGATCACTTCTCAGCATTTGCCCATTGTTTGTCAGTCTTTTTTTGACATGTGTAAGCCATTTTCTTTTCTATCCACCTGTACTCCTACATCTGTTTTTTTTATTGCTCCTATGATGATGATGCAAGGAAATGATAAAGCTCTTCAAGTGACCATGTATTTTAATCTATTGACATGAGGTGACGTTTACATAGTGTTCTGTTCACCATAATAGGGAAGAAACAGACCCTTTAAAAAGTGATTTACAAATCCTTCAACCTGACCTTTTCATATCAGAGAACCACTGGTTCTGACAAATGAGCCAACACATCTGAGCATTGGTACATACTGTTTTTTTAATATTTCTTTGCTTCCAGTCATCCATTCCTTTGGTTTAATCTATGTATATCTTTCTCTTACGTTTGAGTACTTTATTCCTGTGAAAAAGATAATGATATTTATTGGCTATTACCTTCTGGAAGTCTAAATTTTATTCCAACAAGCTAACAAAGATGATTAGATATCAACCACTCAAGATTAGATATCATCTCTGCCAATTGGAAAAAAAATGCACAATTTGCACAGAAAAAGGGATATAGACAGAATTAGAGCATGAATGGTGTTTCCTTCGGAAATAACTAAGTGATTTGTTGTAGGTGTACTTTTACTTGTGCACTAGGAAAAAGCTCCCTTCAGCACAAAGTTGACTTGTTCAATTCTCTCACTGCTGATCGAGGCAGTACAGCCACATCAAACCAGTCACCAACACATGCGAAGTCCAACTCCAGGTCTCCAGATAGGAAAGTCCTTCTTGAGCAGGCCATTCCTTCCTGTCCTGTCACATGAAATCATACAGCCTGTGAGTCGTGCTCTGGGAAGCTTGCACAACTATCCCATCTTGTCACCTGCAACAAGCACTTCAGTGGCTTTGGTCACGGTTCCTCTGCATGGGGTCCTCTACTTTCTGCCAGTTTATGAGACTTCTAATGCTATGCAGGCAGAAATTTGAGGAAAAATCCCAGATCACACAATAGAAATATTTTGTTTGCAACTCCAGGGTCAGATGCCTACTGCTAGCTGAGCATTTTGAGTTACAAAAAGTGGTGGACATTGCTTAGAGGGCTTACGTTCTTAAACAATTTTCAGAAAACTATTATGGCGTTGAATTAATTTTTGCAATGCTTTCTGTTTTCCACTTGATTCCCATATGACCACCCTTATAAGAGTTAAAAGGCAATCTTCTAGTAGTGAGGTCAAAATCTAACAATATGGTCAAATCTTCTAATAGTCCCAGCTCTGAGATATTGATGTACAATCAATTGTAGCTATCAAACATCTGGAAATCTGAGATAAACCATAACATTTATTCAGGCATAATTTCTAAGAGGGAAGTGTCTGCAGAAGTCTATCTGTATGAAACCTAATTCCTCCTAGCTTGTCTACTCTTCCAATAAAAAAAATATTGTGAGCCGGACTTTGCTAAAATTTTCATTTTCAAATTTCCAGTCCTAGTAGTCGACCCAGCCAGAAGTTGACTTCTCAGGAGTGGGTTGAAGCATTTAAATCTGTTCCCGATGAAGCAGCAGTGCTTGGCACCCATGATGGAGGGTAGAACAGGCTGGAGGGATGCCAGCGGGAGTGCACAGGAGGGAACAGGCCAATACTGCTGCCCAGGCCCACTGCTGAGTGGACTTGCACTGAGGAGAAGGCAGCAACAGCCCCAAACTAAGAGTATGTGGCAGACTGCCTTCCTCCCCAAGTGCTGGAAAGGTGGATGTGATGAAGCCAACTGTCCTGCCCATTAAACCCACTGGTACTATAATTGCTGAGTGAAGGTGAGCCTAAGTTCCAGTTGTGGGGTTCTCGGATGTGATGGATTTGTTTAGCTTGTCACAGGAATGGAGACATGTTAAAATTTGTAGTGTACTGGTCTCTGCAAGCATTACATTTTTTAGCTTGTGATTTCCATTAAAAATGTCTTTCATCCTCTTGCTGTTCATTTGGGTTTTTTTGTTTTGGTTTTGTTTTGGGGTTTTTTTTTAATAGCTAAGAAAACTTGGCATTGGAAAGGAGAGAAAATTATTCTGTAGCAGAAGCCAATAATGAATGACCAATTTTTCTTTTGGAGAGGAGGGAACAGAGGGTAGAGAGACAGGGGAGGAAGTGCCAAATGTTCAATTAATCAAATGAACTAGCAGGCTCAACTTTGGGCAGTGCTTTATATGTCATATTACCATGCAGTTAAATGGCAGCATGGTATAATGGTTTACATCAAATTCCATTTCATTTCCTGCAAGATCTCATGATGAAAATGCAGGAGAAAGCTGATCTGTTGATCTCTCTTGCTCTAACCTACTGGACAGCTCTTTGGCAGACAAATGACTGTTTTTCTTAGGATAGTTACATGAGTGTCATCTGGACTTAAACACTGTGAGGGAATGATTTGCTCGTGTAAATGGCTTCATTGCATGCCTCCTGGGGCATATTTAGGATGTCATTTTAGTGAATGCACAGTGTGTATAGCTTACTACCTGACATTAAATTTCTGTTGTTATTTTTCTTTCAGTATTGCCAAAATCCATGATGATGACTAATATTTTTCCTGGTGCAGAAATGAGTCACTTTTTAAAGTGGTTGAAAACTAAAGATTGCTGTGATGTGTGCGTGTGTGTGTGTGTGAAATTAGTACTGCCGTCTTAAACAAGGCCACTTTGCCGCCTTGTATCAGTCTTCAATCACTAGCGCACCTCTCTTCTTTAGAACCCGTTCTTACAATCACATTCACCTGAAGTATAAACAATCAATAGAGCTGCGTGAATGAGGGGAGTTTAACACAGGAATGCATTACAAAGTAGGTATGTAGCTAATTGTATTCTTAAATGCTCAAGGCTTTAATGAAATTCTTGATTTCATTAAATGCTGAAGTATTGTTATTTCATATTCCTCTCATTATGAGGAACTTGACTGGGTTTGCTAGCCTTAAATTACAAAGTGTGTAGTTCTTCAGTTTTCCTAGCATCTGCAGTTTCTGTGGTGCACCACCAGCATAAGTCTTGAAAGTAGTGTCACCTGGAGAAAGGAAGGAGCACAGCAAGTCAGGACTGAGCTGAGAAGAGCTATGACAAAGACTACTCAAGATACACTGACACCATGTTAGCTTCTACTTACTGATGTTAATTTGTAATTTTCATGAATGCTATGATCAAATAAATTCATGAAAACATAATCCAGATTGCTGGAGCAGAGGACCACTGAACACAGGGCTGCTCTAACATCCTGTGTATTATTGGCCCAGAGCCACTGCCAGCTGCAACATTTTTCTGTTAGAGAGGTGAAATTGCTGCTCCTGAATGCACACAAATGTTTAAACAGCCAACACAATTAGGCAATGGATATAAGGATATAGAAATAAACCAGCCTTTTGGTGATATATCTTGTTGAGAGAGCAACAGCCTAGTAAATCCCACCTGACTTTCAGCAGAGTCTTAGCCCTAATGCTGGCCTCTGTCAATACATTTGTGTGTAGATCTGATAGCCATATCAGGAGCTTGGGTCTTGATTTTTCCTTTACCCAGCTATTACTAACATAGCACATATTTGACATGACTGATCCACTTCTTCCGGGACCTGACAAATAAAAATTCTCTTTTATTTGCTTTGAGTAATAACTATTAATATTTTGCATTTACAGCACCTTCTCTTGAAAACTGAAAGCACTTCATAAATAGGAGGATCAGAGCCCTTTAATACCTCTGAGAGGCAGTGTATTATTTTCCCTATTCAAAACTACAGAAGCTATTGCAGAGAAGGTGTCACATTCAGTGTTATGGCTGAAAGAGTAAGGCAGAGCCTTGAGGAGACTTTGAGGCCCTGGAGAGTTTTTGCCACAAAACCACCCAGCAGTAAATGAGAAAGCTGCATGCACCATAAAAAGGATAGTCACACTGAATGAAGTCAGTAGCTGTAGCTCTGAAATACTAAGCCATTTTAGAGTCAAACAATTTTTATGAAACCTGTTCATTTGAAATATTTCCGTGAGGCATTTTGAGTCAGATTCAACCTGCTAAACAGAGGGGGAAAGTGCTAACTCGCATTAAGGGAAAGGTCAAAGCTACACTGACTAGCAAGTATGAGAAATAACCAGGCTGTCTACAGTTCAACCCGAGGAATGCTGATAACTGGAGACCCCAGTCCTGCCACCCCGTGTGCCTCAGCAGGCCCCTGCTGACTCGATGCTCCTTGCAAAGGCAAAGATCTTGCACAAAGGCACTTTATGGCACTGAAGTGTTCAGAAGGCTCTCTCTTCTGCACTGTGAGGATGGAGAGAGCTGGGCTGATGTGCAGCCAGGTTTGTACCACCTCAGTGCCTTGTGTCGGGAACTACAGCAATATGTTGCCTAGTAATGATCTTTCTAGGGTCTCAAAAGGTTTTATAAATTTTTAATGCTCCAAATTCTTTTTCTGATAGCCTTAATATAGGTTTATGATTTCAGTCTGTGAAACAGCAGCTGGTGCATGTTCCCAGTTATTAAGGTTTTACTTTTTTTTTTTTTAAATTTTCAGTAGCATCTCAGTTTTGTGCGAGGTCACTTTTTTTAACAAGACACACATGAAGTTTCATCAGACTCAGATCACTATTCTGTACTAGCCACAAGACAGGATGATTCAGGTCTTGTGCAAATCAGTTTTAGAGTTGAGAGGGTTTAACTTCCTGAGCTTCCTGTGGAGTGGTTCCTCCTTTACACTAGGGTAGTTCAGGATAAGGATCAGGCTATCGGCATTTACAGCTTCTCTTCCCGAGGTTCTCTGCATTAGAGCCTACCTCTGTGATCTGGGTAGTAAATATATCCATTCTGCTCCACTGCCAGGCAGTAATTTCCTGTAATATAATTTTTAAGGCAGTTCAGTGGAAAGAGATTTTTAATCTCTCTTAAAGCCCTATCACCAATTTTAATTACTGTTGTTTAATTTTTGAGGACAAAAAATCTGTGAGACTTGTTGAGCTGCTTAAGTCTCTCATTGATCACTCCAAGTTTAGGATGCTTTGTGTCAGTTGCAAGCCTAATGCAGAAGAGGGCAGCAGAGGCAGGGACTGTGCATCTAACCATTTGTGTTCCTTTGTGGCATGCTTGTGTTCTTCCCTGACTTTTTTTGTCTTTTGTCTTGTGTCATGGACACATTGGCACCATAGGTCTGCAGAACCAAGACAGTATTTGCCTCTGCTTGTGGCATGTCGAGACCCCAGGCCCCCTCCACATGGCCAGCTGTGGTGCCCCTTGCCGCCTGTGCTCCTCACACTGCCATGGTCATCAGCACAGCTCAGAGTCACTTTCTGGGTGGTGAAGGACCCAAAGTGCCTCCTCTCCCATCTCTGAGTGGAACTACTGATGCTGGGAATGCCTAGTCTGGGAACTGGGGCTGACCCAGTCCAGGCTTTGGTTGTTCCAGCCATCTCATGACCCTGATGGACAGGGGATCGAGTGAGTTAGGTACAGTGCCAGAGAACAGAGATCACAGCAAGAACAGACAGAGGGGAAAAAAGGGCTTGTCTTCACACTGCCTGCCTGCAAGCTGTGAAGCAGGTCACAACATTGGGAGAGCATTATCTGCAACACAGTAGGTTTGCTCCTGCCTCCTACACAACATGAGTGGTGACAGCTTGCCTGCTGTAGCCGACATTCTCTGATCTTCATGGATACAACTTCCTTTCATCCCCTGAGGAGGAGGATGGATGCTCTGCCATGGGCAATGAAATGCTCATGGAGATGGTTGGTCTGTGGTGTGTTGTCCTATCTGAAGGGCATGGATAGGGGTTCCCTGTCTGCAGCTTTCCCCTTCCTTTGCACTTCTTCCTTTCTCATCTTAAGAAGACTTTATGGAGAGAAATGTATGTATTTGAGGCAGTTGCTAACTCCTATCAGTGCTTCTTGAAGACCTCACGATTTCTGGTTATTTGTCTGATTTGCGTAAATGAGAATGTGGCACTTGAGTTCCTTTCAAATGGAGAGAACAAAATAAGTGATGGTATTACGTGTTAGGCAGTTTTTCCTCTTGAAGACATAATGAGGCTGTTTACTTCTGGATCATTCTTTCCTGAAAACTGTTGTGAAATCTCTTACTGCCACCATCAGGACATCAAAATATGAAATACTTTTTTTTTATACGGAACATAGCATCAAATATGTCAGTACAATCAATAAAAACGTGACTAGAACATAAATCTTTTGTATGTACACAACAATATGTACTAGATTGGAAATTTTAATAGTATGTCTCTCCAGAGAGATGTCCCTGAGGAAAAGTGTGCGTGTATGTGGCAGGGGATAGGTCTGTAATTTGTGCAATAGACATGTAGTAGATAAAAAATCTAAGTAAACTAACTTGCACATATTCATGAACGTTAATTAAAGAGGCATCTAATAACAGCACTGTAAAAATGTTAAGAATATTTGTTCCTGTATTTCAGTACAGGATGTATGGCTCATTGAATACTGTCGTTTTTCCACACAGATAGCAACTGCATTCATGAACTCTCAGATAGCTTTTCTGTATAACTTGGAAACCTAAATTCTAAAACATTCTTTCTGCCACTTTTCAAATTAAATCACTTTTTTCTATGAAATATTCAACTATCTAACACTAAATATAGCCAGGAAGTACCACATCTACATCATTTGACTATCATCAGGAAGTCTTGGTTGAGGTTGGACTGGTTAGGGTGTCAGGAGATGGAAATGATCTGTTCTAACATGATTTATATTAGCATAGAATTTAGTATTCTCTGTATAGTTTTGTGTAGTAGCAAATAAAGAATCACTAATAAACAATAAATAATAAAGGCATTTCAGAGTACATTGCAACGTACCAGTTTGCTTTTACAACCAACCGTGTCAGGAGAGCATATGTTCTACTGGCCCATCTGCATTAAATTTTTGTTTACTCTTATTCACTAATAAATTTTATCTCATTTCAGGTGCATATGGTTTGTATGTTTTTAATTAAAATTGTATCAGCCTGAAATTGAACTATCCTCCTTGAAAAAGTTAAGCTACCCTCCTTTAAAAAAGGCACTTTTCCCCTCAATAAAGGCACTAGTAGGATTTTTCTTCCCTTCCCAGCTACTTATTTTCATTTAATTATACTGAGCACATTTCTTCATCTCACAGTAGCTGCGGTAAGTGTAGTTGCTTGTGACTATTCTCAAGCACACTGAGAGTGGTTTCATTTTATAGGTGCTCACTGCAAACCAAACAAACAGTCTGCCTGCACCAGCATACTGACCAGCTGCTAACATTCCAGCAAAGAGCTAGAAGAAGTCAAAATTAGAAGAAGGCTCTATTCCCGACATAGCAGAGTAACAGATCTCTAAGTGCATGTTTGTGACCCTCTAGGGATGCTCTTTGCAGGAAAGGTACCCAAGTAATCCAAATACTACTTCAGCTCTGGAAGACACACTGGGGTCATACTGAGAGTAAGGCTGCAGGAAACTGCTATTCTCTGCACTGAGAGCAATTCAAAATTTAAGTGGGAACAACCATTCTTGGTTTGTGCTTTCCAGAACCTGAGGCAAAATTGCCTCCTTCTTTTATTAAGGCACTGGATATGTGGATGGTTCCCTCTGCTCTCTTCCCACATGTCAGGTATGTTTGCATATTGTATTACAATTATCTGCAAATGGATTTTATAGGGACATATTCCAATCCTGAATATTTAGGTACTCAGAGTGGATTGATGTATCAAGATTCTCTTTGTTTCCACATAAAGGCATGGAAGGGCAGTGGAGGAAGGCAAAGGAGAATGTGGGAAAGGTGTGGAAAGATGAGGAAAAAAGCACTTGGAATGGACAAAGGGAGATGGAGAGTGCCCCACACACAAGCCGCCTTTGGCTCATGAATTTAACATGTGTGTAATGTTTCTTATGAGAAGTCACGTGAGCAATTTAAACTAGCCCCTAGGCAAGTCTAATCTGAACAAGCTGCTCTGAGACAAGCTACAAATTGCAGGATTTAATAAAAAGGGTCAGCAGAGCAGAGGATAACACAGGAGGGAAAAGGTCTAGTATAATATCAAACTCAAAATGCAGTCTCCATGAGCAGATCTTAAAAACACATTATACTGAGGTAGCCAAGGCTGAAAAGGAGATATTGCATCAAAATTATGCACAGTTGGGAGTGTAAATTACATAAAATATCCTGATATTGACTTCCTACTCATGAAGAGTGATGCAGTTCTTTTATTTCATTTGCACCCCTGGTGGGTTCATGTCTTGCATTGTGTCCCTACCATTAGGTGTCACCACTTCACAGCAGTAGATTTTTGAGGAGGTAAATCTAGAAACTCTTGTCTAATATGGCAGATGCAGTCTTTCTTAAGGGTTCCCAGTCTACTCCTACAAAAGGATTTTCCTGGGTAGCAAGCTAAGCTACTGCAGTAGACAGCAAGAGTGGCACTGGATGAGACTGAGCAGATTCTGAAAGCCCTGGCATAGCTGGAATGGTTTGATTTCAGGCTCTTAATATTGAGATTCAACTTCTATGTAGGTTCAGCCTCAACACTGCAAAGCAAGGCTCCAACCTGGCCTTCAGAGTGCCTTGCTTGCCTTGCTCCTTGGCCTGTTGTCAGTGGACAACGAGGCTGTTTGGCTGGGACAAACTGGGACGGTGTCTCTGCCACTGCACCTGCGCGTGGTGCAGCTTGGCTTTGTATCATCTGTGCTTGTCCGACAGACTGCTATCTCTGGGTTCACGGGGCCAAAATGGTGATGGGGTTAACATGGCAGATTTTGTTTCATGAGAAAAACACAGCTGGAAATATGTTCCCTCTTCTCTCATGTGCCACAGTGCTCTACACCTTCCCCCTGAGAAGAGACTGCTACACAGGATTAAACACTGGAACAGCACTACTCCTGGGACACACTAGTATCATCTGCTTGGCAAAGCAGATTTTGGGAATTATGGTAATTATTTGTTAACTGGTCACCATTACAGGACTGACCGGCAATCCTCACTGCAGTTTTCATGGAGCTAAATAACTCTTTACACAGAAGTTTTTATCAGAAACTGGAAACAATGGCTGAAATGTTTAGATCAACCAGTTTAGGTCTGTGCAAGCTTGGCTTCCTAACAAAACCTGAAGCAAAATCAGTAAGTCTTTGGTTCCTGCTGTCACTGCCGGACCCCGCTCCCTGAAGACTGGGAGAGCTCCAGGTCGCTAAGCAGAGTGGCCAGGGCAGGGGCATGAACTGTCAGACTGCAACCGGCAATGCCTTGCCAATTAATTCAATAGCCTCAAAAAACCAAGAATTCTTTGCAAATTCAAGGTTAAATTTTCCTCCTGTAACTCATATGTACTTAGCAACATACACAGGTGACTGAGGAGAAAATGTGAGTCACAATGTGGAATTAAAAATATTTGTAATTTTTGCTGATGGATGAGTGCTCTGTCATACTAACTACTGCCGACAAGCTCATTTTAGCCTGAGACTGTGCAGACTCATTTCTCAGATGTGACAAGCTCTCCCGTTGGGACAGCAATGCTGATGTAGCAAAGTGTTAGAGCCCCATGGTAATAGTCTTCTCTTCCTACCTTTCACTCTCCTGCCATCAGGAGAAGAAGCTAAGAGGAGGTTCTTTCCTTTCCATGTGCTCCTGCTTCTCAAATTAGTTGTATCCAAAGAGGTTGCAGAGGTCCTGATTATAGTGCCTTCTCCACTTTGTAGTGGAGAAGCTTTGTAGTCAAAATCACAAGATAGACATAGGGGAAATTACTCTCATTTAGCACGACTTTTAAAATGAGTCACACTAAGAGCCCAAGGCAGAGCCCAGATGTGCAGGATGTTCTCTGAAATCCCAGTCAGTGTCCACACTTTGCAGACCTGTGTCCTTCCAGCCAGATACTAAACTTCTGAGTCTGAAGGAGCACCTTGTGGGATATAAACAGGGACAAAAACAGTATATCTATTTAGGAAAACAATCAATTAAGAGACTCCAGAAGCAAGCCAAACCAAGGGCTTGCTTCGCTCAGTACCTTCTTGCGGCGGACTCAAGACGCTCACTCACTTGGCACGCAAGACGCTTTATTAACAGTAGCCTTAATTTTTTATAGTCTTTTTCGCTTGTCCACGCACATATAAGCTATATCTCAATGGTTATGTGCTCTTGTTCACGCGCCTTAGCTCATCTTCTGATAGGTGGTTGATGTCCCATCTCGTGCTGGCAAATCTCAAAACACATCTTGTTATTTACTGCAGTTCTACTTCTTTTTCTGCTCTCCCTTCTTTCTTGATGTTTATATTTCTTCTACAGCTGTATCTAGTCAAGGTCAAGGCTGCCTGCAGCCCAGCCATCCTCTACAATTCCCCCTTTTTGTTTTTCTGCTACAAAAGCCGAGTTTATCATCTTCTGCAGGGCCCTTTGCAGAAAAGATAACAAACATGGTAGTAGCAATACAATTATTAACAGTACTAGTAGGCAATAAATGCCTAGTTTTACCACCTGTTTAACCCAAGCACTAAGACCTCATCCATTTAACCACCCATCAATGCCAAAAAATCCTTCATCCTGTGTTATCTTTTGAGTTGCTGCCTGTAAGTCTGCTATGCTTTTGTATATTGATTTAGAATGGTCTGACATTCATGCAACAGATTCCCTCAAATCTTGACACCCATGTCCACGTGCTAAAAGCAAAAAATCAATGGCAGCTCTATTTTGGAGCATAGCGTGGCATACACTATCTACATCTGATGCTAATTGATATAAAACTGCAGAGGTTTTGTTTGCTTGCTTACTTAGCCAACAAGCCATTCTATTTAATGCTCCTAACTCTTTAGCTGCTGCTACTCCGGGGGCAAACAGTGAAGCTGCTACAATTTCACCACGATTCCATAATCGCATGTCGTATTTACATTCGGATGTTACTGTTATACTGTGCTTGTATCGTGTATGTGTGTAAAGGTGAGTATGATTTAATAAGAGTTTCTGAGTTGGTGTCATCAGTCCTAGGTACAAGGTCCTCCTTTTATTTTTCTGTGAATCCCTGGCCAGACTCTGTCTCCACATATGAAGAACAAGCCACGAGGCAATTGTCTTGCAATGGCAACTACTGGGGCCGGCTGTGTTTCATTGCATCCCAGGTGCTGGCACCAGGCAGAATTATTTTGGTAAAGGGTTATACTAGGGGAAACATCTTGCAGAACTGTTTCATTCTTTTCCTGTGTGTCATGACCTGCAGTATAGTTAAAGTAAACGCAGCTAGCAGCTGGCAAGCTCCCTAATATGTCTAACTCTTGGGGTTCTAATGTAAGCGGAAGGCTACCATCCCATACATCCCAATTGTCTGTACAATTTCATAGCTCTCTGAACATGCTCTTTACTATATGCTTGTTTCAGGTAGCGTTTGCTACAATAAGGCTGGCTTCACTGCCATTTAGCGTAACGCCCATCAAACAAGTGTGAAAAGGCTGCTCGGGTTCTGCAAGTGAGGCGCAAAAGGTAGTTTGATTTAAGGCCTTCATCAAGGTCACCCAGACATTTCTACTGTTCCTTGGGGTCAGGCGTGGCAGGGTCAGGTCGCTTTTGATCACTGTCACGGGCAATAACAGGACGCACACACCTGGCAGGAACCCCCAGGGCCCGGCATCTGTGGAAATACAAGCATACCCACGTCCCCAAGTAATGAGCTCCCACTCTCGTGTCTGAAGGTTGCGGACCAGTACTCTGGCCTTAGGCTGTAGTTTGTCCCCTGCTCTCTTCCGGTATAAAGACTGGTGGGGAAGGGATCCACACCATGGCCTGGATTTGGCCCATGTAGTCCGCATCAGTGATGCCCGGGAGGACAAAGAGACCCTGTATTGTGGTGCTAGAGCATCCCACTAGTAATGCACTTAATCTGTATCCTAACGGCCCATGTGCTTGTAATGGTACCTTGTGCACCTTAGAGTCCTTGATTGTAGTTACTGTTGCTGTGGCAACATCCACTCCAGCACTTGCAGAGAGTCTGCCACATAAGCCTGGAACAGGTTCTGGGGGGTGATTTGCATCTGGGCACGACTCCCCCTCATGCTTCGCCTCCCGTTTCCCAAAGCTGACCGCATCTCCAATGGCTGTCCCTGGAAAGCAAACTTGGACCGATACTGTTTAGCAAAATGTCCTGCTTTATGACACCGTGTACAAATTACATTGGCAGATGAGCTGATGGCAGTAAAGGTTCTGCAGGGACATTGCTTCTTAAAATGTCCAGCCTGCCCGCAGTTAAAGCATTTCTTTTCAATTTTGACAGTGGCAGCAAAGGTCTTAGTTAATTCCTGCATCTGGTGGGCTACAGATCCCACTTTTGCACATGCCTCAATCATATCCACTAAGAAGGCGCTTGCTGGGAGCGACAGCAAGGCTTGTTTACAGTCCTCATTAGCATTATCTCGAGCCACCTGTAGAAGTAGGGTGTCTCGAGCAGGCGCATTGAATATTTGCTTTTCTATAGCCCCTCGCAGCCTGTCTACGAAACTGATATGCGACTCACCAGTCCCTTGTTTAACAGACGTCCAAGATTGCATTGGTTTTCCTGTATCAGGCACAAGAAGCAAAGCCTGCGCGGCGAGGTCTTTGCTTTGTTGTAAAATAAGGGGATGAAGCCGTGCCTGCAGCTGTGGCTGGTTAATTGGCGTGTCTCCTAGCAACTGGGGAAGACCCGCACTGAACCTAGGATCATCCTGCAGGCGCTCCAAATTCACCAGCACCACTTGCTCCGCCAGCCTCCTCCAATGAGCTTCAAACATAAATTGTTGCGTTGGATTAAAGCACACCTGCACTACGGATCGTATATCATGTGGTGTTAATTCGCTTGTCCAGACTCCTCGTATCAGAGATTGGGCAAATGGTGAACTGAACTCGTGGTGCATAACAGTTTGCCGTAAATCCTTAATAACAGAATAATTAAACAGCTCCCACTTGTCTGGCCCGTCCCCGTTATGGCGCTCCACAGGGTAAGCAGAAAAAGTCCCTGCTCCCCCACTCATAGCCTGGGCCATATCTGCATCTCCCTCCCTCTCTGCTTGCTCTCTCATTTTTCACCAGAATTTCCGCAGGTCTGGCACCGAAATGGATACCTGCACAGGTTGTAGGTGAGAACAGGCTGCCCTTGAGGGAAAGGGGGTGTGGAAGGTACTGTCCGCAACGCAGGAGCTTGACAGCCTCCTAACTCCCCTCCTGCAGACAGGTCTGTCAACAAAGGTTCCTTTTTGCCTTCTGGCCGTTCAGATGGCTGCCAGCTATTAGCTGCAGAGGGGGGTGAAGGGCCCGGGCAATCCCAACTCTCTGTGGGGTCGGACAGCAAAGGGACTTTAGCGCAGTCTACTCGAGGGCCAGAGCCGGGGTTAATGCCCATGGCACCGGGGGCGTCAGGTTGCAAAGCACTGGATGCGGCCAAAGCGGCACTGCGATCCACCTTTAATTGCTTAAGAGACTCGAGCACCAATCGCCATATTGTCAGGGAACTTGTAGCTACAGAGTCCCCTCTAGTGGCATTGTAAGTTTTTTATTTTACCAATGCCATTCACTGGTTGCATATGGTTTACTTTCCTCCGAAATTCTTCCCAATAAAAGCATTCTTTCTCACAAGAAAAACATTTCTTTTTTGTTGGGCTGATTCCAGTGGGATGAGGTTCAATAAGGCCAAGTGCCAGGTCCTGCACTTTGGCCACAACAACCCCTTGTAGTGCTACAGGCTGGGGACAGAGTGGCTGGAGAGCAGCCAGGCGGAAAGGGACCTGGGAGTTTGGATCGACAGGAAGCTGAACGTGAGCCAGCAGTGTGCCCAGGTGGCCAAGAAGGCCAATGGCATCCTGGCCTGGATCAGGAACAGTGTGGCCAGCAGGAGCATGGAAGTGATTCTGCCCCTTGTACTCAGCCCTGGTGAGGCCACACCTGGAGTATTGTGTCCAGTTCTGGACCCCTCAGTTCAGGAAAGATATTGAGGTGCTGGAGCAGGTCCAGAGAAGAGCAACAAGGCTGGTGAAGAGACTCAAACACAAGTCCTGGGAGGAGAGGCCGAGGGAGCTGGGGTTGTTTAGCCTGGAGAAGAGGAGGCTCAGGGGAGACCTCATCACTCTCTACAACTACCTGAAAGGAGGTTGTAGCCAGGTGGGGGTTGGTCTCTTCTCCCAGGCAGCTATCAGTAAGAAAAGAGGGCATGGTCTCAAGCTCTGCCAGGGGAGGTTTAGGTTGGATATTAGGAAGAAATTCTCTACAGAGAGGGTAATCAAGGATTGGAATGGGCTGCCCAGGGAGGTGGTGGATTCTCCATCCCTGGAGGTGTTTAAGAAGAGACTGGATGTGGCACTTAGTGCCATAGTCTAGTAACTGTGGTGGTGGTGGATCAAGAGTTGGACTTGATGATCTCAGAGGTCCTTTCCGAACCATCTGATTCTTCGATTCTATGATCCTAGTAGCGGCATCAAAGAGTACTTTCCCTGCACTGTCCCAAGTGTCTATGTGGAATGCAGTCTGAGCATTCGCATCTACTCCGTTCCACTTGCACCAAATAAGCAAAGTGAGGAGTGCTCGTTCCTCAGACTTCACTCTGCGTTTTTCTAGTATTTTTGTTAATGTAGTTACAATCGATTTTTCTTCGATAGTCATCTGCGCCCCCATTATGTCCCCAGCAGCTCACCTTCTCCCAGGTGTCTATAGTAGGTAGGTCAGGACTCTGGCTCTGAGGTCTGCCGGCTGTGCTGCTTCGCTGGGCTCCACCGCCACCGCTCTCCTCCGCAGTCTCTTGTCAGTTGATCACATCGTGGTCACCACTTGCAGCAGACTCAAGACGTTCACTCAGTCGGTTGGTACGCAAGACGCTTTATTAACAGCAGCCTTAATTTTTTATAGTCGTTTTTGCTTGTCCACGCACATATAAGCTATATCTCAATGGTCATGTGCTCTCGTTCATGCACCTTAACTCGTCTTCTGATAGGTGGTTGATGTCCCATCTCGTGCTGGCAAATCTCAAAACACATCCTGTTAATTACTGAAGTTCTACTTCTTTTTCTGCTCTCCCTTCCTTCTTGATGTTTACATTTCCTCTACAGCTGTATCTGGTCAAGGTCAAGGCTGCCTGCAGCCCAGTCATCCTCTACACCTTCTCCCTGTTTAAGGGAACAGCAAAAGATGAAGTATGGAGTGATTTTTTCCCCTGGTGTAATCTCCTAGGTTATGGAAATCTGGACTTTGTAGATTTCAGGAGTTGGAAGCTGCATCCACTCAAAAATGTTTTAAAGTCACTGTTAGATCTAGTCTTCCCAATTGTTTAACTCTTTTGAATATATTTATAGTCCCAGTGTCCATGACACCCTGTGACAATGAATTTCATAGCTTAAATGGCTGCATTTAACTCACCTGCATGAAAAACTTCTTTTTCATGCCCGTTTATCAAAAATGTCATGTGTGCCTCCTAGCTTTCCTTTTATGAAGAACAATAAATAACCATTCCCAGTTCATCTTCTCCAGACTTGTGATTTTATAGAAAATTCTTTTAAAAACTGTTTAAAAATACATTCCCTGAGTTTTCATCAATGTCTTCACAGAGATATACAACCTGTTCTATTACTTGAAGCCTGCCATGGCTATTGTCCAGCTACACATTTTAGCAATGAAAGTAAATATGCCCAGCTGTGTCTCTTGCATCACTTTGTGTATTTTTCTGGCAATATTGCTTCCTCCTTATTAGGGTTTTGTGGGAAGTATTTATTTAAAAGCAAGACTTCC
Organism: Cephalopterus ornatus; assembly: GCA_013396775.1. NCBI lineage: Eukaryota > Metazoa > Chordata > Aves > Passeriformes > Cotingidae > Cephalopterus > Cephalopterus ornatus. The sequence goes on from VZRE01011035.1 coordinate 142,159, forward strand.
CTCAATGGACTATCTCAGACACTCAAGGGTACTCCAGAGATTAACTGGAGGAAAACTGGGGAGGTAGATATTGGCAGTGGAAGAAGGGCAAGCACTGCATTGCCTGTGAGCTGGACTAATGGCTGGAAAATGTTGCCTGTACCAACAGGTACAGGTGAGATTTTCCAGCCATTGGTGGGCATGAGTCCCCAGTGAGTGATTTAACCTCCAGCACCTCTTTGCGTGCACAGGGATTTGCATGTTTTGAGGTCTGCTGCCAGTTGGGAATAGGCATTTGGTGCAATTATACAACAAATGCAAGCTGAGTTCTCTCCTCGTCTCTCCCTCCCTCTCCCTCTTCCTCTCCCTCCCCTCTCTCTCCCCTCTCCACTCCTCAGAGGAGTCCCAACAATTACAAGCAGTATTTCTTAACATGGCCTGGCTGTACCCCAAGGCTATTCTTGTTCAGTTGGAGTTTTCAACTCTGATCTACGGGCATCCTGCTGTAGCAACATCAGGCTGAGGTTATGCGTGGTGGGCCAAGGGGAGATCAATGCCTCCACTGAGAACTCTACATGTGTGGAAACCTGGGTGGATGGGATGTTCCACAGGTTTTTTGTGAAGAGACTGCCACCTGGATAGCATATTTAACTGGTTCAAGTGTTATGTTGCATGTTATACAATAAGTTGGGGGGAAGCAGGAAGACACTTCTGCCTTATGAAATATCCATGACAAAAAACAGCTATACAAGAAGTATGGAAATTACTGCCTGTTGTGAAAAGCTGGCTATGCCTATGGTAAGCATCTACAGCTGTTCTCAGACTTGAGGCATCTCCATTACAGACAAAGGGGCAAGTGTGCTAGTACATCTATTTTGGGAGTCTTCCCTTTATGGCCAGAACACTGCAGGCTTTATGGGTATTCCTGCAAAGGCTCTGGGGCAAAGGAATAGCAGAGACAACTAATGAAAAAGCATTGCAGGGAGCAGCTCATCACTGCAATCAGTGGGACTTGTTGCCTAGTGGCTTAAATGAGGATAAGGAAAGACACACCTGGATTTGAGAAAAAAAGAGGACAACAAACTGCAAACAAGCAGTTCCTCTTCACACTCTTACAGCCCTTCACTGAGGAGTGATGAAGACTCACATTATTATCATTTGGTGATTTTAGAGAAAGCATTTCTCTTTGATTCTTTTGATAATGCTTTTGCTTCCTTTCTCTCTTTTTTTTTTCTTCTCCTCTATGATATTGTTTGATTAAACCTCTTTTGTTGCTTATTGTGACAAAGCAGAGTGTGTTAAGAAGTGGCGTAGAATAACTCCCTTTTTCCAGCTTGGCCTCCACAAGTTGAAGCCAATGCTGCTGCCAGGCAAAACCTAGCAGAAGAGTCACAGAGGCAAATCCAGACTTAAAAATATGAGATTCTTATGTTCCAGACACAAAGTCTTTGAAATTTGGAGAGACTGGCGACATCACATAAGCATGCATAGTAATATAAACATTGCTCTAATGAGTAGTCTTCAGATTGCACTCCAAGTCTATGCATAAGAGGGGGTAGAAATGTAATATCAAATGGTTTGCAAAAATTTCCATTTGTTGGTGCTGCATTACCACAGAATGCTGCAGATGATGTGACTGTATTTCATCAGGCAGAAGAAATAAGTGTTGCCTCCACAACCTCAAAAATTATAGATACTATCATGCTTACTGAAAAGAGGAAAGCACATGACTAAGTTTTTCTTCCAAAATTATAATAGAAGCTTTTGCTGTTTAGTAAATATTTCTCCTCTGCTCCCACTGTTGAGTAAAGACATCTGTAGTTGAGAGGTATGAGACTTCTGATTTTTTATGAAGTCTCTTTGTAATATAGTATTTTTCTGCACAATTATTTTGTTTCTACCTGTGTTCTTGCTCTGGTTTGCATTCCTGCTCTGAACTTGGATGTGAGGTACAAATATCCAGATAATTACCTGCAAAAGCAGTGCACCATCTCCCTCTAAGAAGCCAGTCTAAGTGCATAAAAAACCAAGACTAGCTAGAGGAAGTCCAACCAAGTGATCTACAGATGTATGCTTGACAAAGAGCTTAAAAGCAGCCCAATTACTGCAGGTTAAACTTACCAGAAGCCATGGGCTGGTGTGGAAGCAGAAGGTGATGGATGTCTTTCTCTGCATCTGTTGGTGAAAGTCACCACCGGATCTAGGTGCAATTTAATAGAACTTCTGTTAAATGACGAGCTGCTGCCACAGCATCCTTGCACCATTCAAGGAGTCACACACACCACCCGAGACTTCCACTGCTGAGACCAGAGCCCCTTCACAGTGAGCTGATGAATGCCCCTTTTGACTCCTCACTCACACACACTCACTCTCACGTGCGTTTTCTCCTCCTTCAGTCTTGACCACAGGCTTCTTATAGAAGAGTTCCAGCCATCAGATTTATAAAATAAATGACTTAATAAAGTGATACAGCACCAGGTTTGAGCTGGATGGCTTCAGAGAGGGACCCTGAACAAATAAATCCCTGGGCAATTACATCTGTATGATTTACATACCCATTCCTCACAAGCTTGCCACACGTCCTTCTTGGTCTAATGGTAAGTTTTGGCCTGTGGTCTTCCCACACCTTATTGGATTCTTTCTCTGCGTCCATTCACCACTCTTATTCTGTCAGGTTGAAGCTTCTGCTGGCAGCTGTAGCCTCCTTATCTGCTGGTTTGCACTTCTGGTGCACCTGCTCACTGGTAGACCATGGGAAACCAAAACAGCCCTACACTTAGGATAAACATCACTTAGCACCAACCAAAACATCAGGGTGTTATCAATATTCTTCTCATACTAAAGACAAAACATAGCACTTAACCAGCCACTAGTAAAATTACTAAGAAAATTATCAACAACTAGTATCTCTCCACACTCCTAGTCCTAAAACTGAGTTTGTCCAGAGGCCAATTTGTATTGATCTTCAGTCAAAAATCTCTTAAAGCTGAATCCTATGAAAACAAACATGAAATCTCATCTTGAAAACCTTTAGATATTAAAGAACAGAAACAAACATCCCTTTTGTAATCATGGAGTTTATTCTTTATTCTGCAAGAAGATGTGCTTCTGTACCCTATTCAAGTGCAGTGCTTATCAACATGCTTTCTGTGAAACACATATACTATCTCTTTTGTTTCAATGTTAATTCTTGCATGCTTAAAGGTTAGTATGAACTTGTTTGTTTGGTACCTCATGGAGAAAGGACCCAACCACCCAGAAGCAGATGTTTTTAAAATTGACGACTGAGAAGATTATGAGGCTAATAATAGCCATACGTACATAGAAAACATAGGTGATTTCTTCCTATATAACAATTCTGTCTATAAAATAAGTTTTGTGTGCACTAGGGTTCTCAGATGGAGGAGTATGCTTCAACACACTGCTGCTAAATGTGAGTAACAGGGTCAAAAAGAGGAAGTGTTGTCATCCAGGGGATTGTGATTTTTGGGTGCTTTACTTTTGAAATAATATGGTGACTCAGAATACCAGGTCTCTATAGTACCTTAAACACAGCCTAAAAAACATAACCTAAAAGCTGAGGCTAATTGTTCTGGTGGTGCAAGTTGTGTGCATGTCTAGCAACATGGAAGTTAAAAAAAAAGGAAGACTGCCTGTGCAAGAGTGTTTTAACAATCAGAAGAAAGATGAAACTGAAAAAAATACAAAGCAAGCTCCCTCCAGATGAAAAGAAGGATGATGCAAATTATATTTAACAGACCATCTGATGGATAGAAATACAACTGTATGAAGTAGTTGTAGTGTCCTATAGGGAAGACAGGACTGAGGAGCTGTCTTGCTCAGGAAAAGAAAGAAACAGACATTCTAAAGCTGTTAAAAAATAAATGCAGGATAAACTACCAATAAGATATTGTTTTAAAATATTTTCCACCCTATATGTCCCAGGAAACTGGATCCACTAATAGTCATTCATGTACAAAACTGAGCAGTTCCTTGTAAATCATTATGCTGAAGTATTAAGATGTTAAGAGCTACTGGAGAAAAAGTGGACATCTAATTTACCCTTATTATAAGCTAATGTAGACAGATGCCAGGCTAGTCTGGAGAAGTCATAAAACCACAGCATGGATCAGGATCAAATGCCTGATGGTGGCCTAAGTATTTTCTAATTGGCGAGTAGGTCACTTCCCATCTGGTTTATATTAGTGTTGTTCCACTGATCCAAGTGGAGCTGCAGTAATGTGCAGCACCTGAAGACTCAGACCTGTGTAAAGACATTGGAATTTTTCAATGAAAGGGTTAATTTGCCAGCTCCTTGGTGGCATGCTGTGTTCACAGACCCACATCCTGCTCTGCCACTGTTGGTGTGCCAGGGAGCTGCAGCACTGGGGCTCTTCAGGGACAGTGGAGCCATGCTGCCACCAACAAGGGCATAGCCCCACAGCACCTGCACATGGAGAGCAAGGCAGGGATGGTGGCAGCGACTGGGGACAGCCATGGTCCAGCTGTCATCCTCATGCAGCTCTTTTCCCAAGAGCTGATCCAAGGCTGGCAGCATCACAGAGCTGGTCAGGGCTGCTGGCAACCAAGACTCCCCAGTGGAGAGGGAAGACTGCAGAGCTCGTTGGGGTCCTTGGGTCCAATAGTTAGTGGATACTAATGATGACAAGCTAAAACTTCTCAAATAAAGATTAAATTCTTTTAAGTTGCTTTTTTTATTTGTATGATCAACTGGTTCACCATGTATAGGGATCAGAAGCATACAGCAGCTATTGGTGTAAATTGCTTCAGCACCTTCTGAGGGACAAACACATTCCTCTCTTTTCTTACAAACCAAAAGGTTTATGACTGGGTCTCTGTAGAATAATCAAGGTGGAGTAAAGGGCTTGTATACTCCTAAATTGTCAGTTCATCATGCTTACATTGGATGCCTTGACCTGCAAGAAGGCTTGTGAACAATTTGCCATTGTCTATTCCTGCTATTACCCCTTGATGAGCATTTATAGTCACATTTTTAATCTGCTCTACCAGATCTCTCTACTTATTGATTCGTTTGCTTCCAAGTGAGAACACAATTAGCATATTTTCAGTATCTGGCTCGTTTTGAGTTTCCCCATTGAAACCGCCTAAAAAAATTGCTGAAAACTTATTTTTAACTAGCCTTAAAACATTAATTTATTGCTATAGTTTTAAGTTTGAGAAGAGGGGCCTCTCTTCTTTTCCTTGCCCTTAGAGTAACCACCAATACAAAACTTCCAAGCTACTCAGTTCTCCTAAGTTTGTGTTTCACCATTACTAAGGACGTAAAGCAGTTTGTAACATTTGCAAGCAATATTTTGCTCTCCAAAAATCTCCTTGGTAAAGCTTAATTAAAATGTTTGGCAGAGTTAAGCATATATAAAACACACTTATGAATACAACACACAGAGGACAGAATATATGGAGTTACACAGTCCCTAGGGCTTGAACATGCTTAAACCAAATGCTTTAGCAATACGCCATTAACATGCTGACCCTCCAGCCCACACCTCCTCCCAGCACTACTTTGCTATCGCCCTATGCATTCAGCAAGGCTGCAACTGGCAATTTACTTTCCAACCTAGTCTTATCTTGCTGGTTTGGCCACAGCTTTCTCTCCCAGCCATGATACTCAGCTATTCTTGAGCTTTTGATAAGCTGAGGATGACAAATCATACATGATGGCAAGCCAAATGGAAGGACCAGAATCATCGAAAGAGATGCAGATTAAAGCTGTGTGTGAATAATTCCATAGGCATTTGAAGAAGAAATTAGGGTAAGATTTCTGCTATCAATACAGAAATGTTTGCTCCTCCAGATTTCATTAGTGCTGGCCCTCATTCAAAATTCCTTTCTGCAAAGGCTGCAGGAAACCTGCTGACAGTGATCCCTCACTTTGTGCTTCCTGTGGCCTTTATCCATGGGAAGTAATCCTGGACCACACCAGAATTCTCAGGGAGGTCTGAAGTGGTGCAGGCAGCTGTGTCTGGGCTTTCTGGCATTCCAGCTGTGCTGGCTCCACACTGCCAGGTGGGGTGTGACAGCACCATAGGGGTGTGTGGGAAGGATTTGGTACTGTGGGAGAGGGGAAAGAGGTTGGGTTGAACTGACCTGGACGAGACTTAGGTGAGAACAAAGTACCGTGCAGGTGGAGAAAGGCTGACCTTGTAAAACCCTGCTCAACGCCCTGAGCTCCTTGTTCCTCATCCTTTCACCCTTGCCCAGGCACAAATGAGAATGAATTTCTAGGGCTTTAGAAACTCTATGTCTATAGCAAAACTTTGCCTCTTGGGTAGTTGCCTGTACACTATGAAAGCTTAATCTGAAAACAAGAACCACAACTAAGCAGGTATGGAATTGCTTGCAAGAATCTTTTTTTACGACTACAAAACACTGTCAGCATATTTCTGTTTTGAATTAATTGCTTTTCTAATCCCTAATTGTTTTATGACAGCTGAAATTGCCTGACTGGATGCCAACACATATGAACTACTAAATGGTTCTTACATCTTATTTTATGGTCTGACCTCTGCTTTGAAATAAATTGCCTACTAAACAAAATAAGTTTCCTTGGTTTTCTGATGACATGTATATCTGGATTTTGAGAAAGGGAGGTGGGCATGGCAGTAAATTCAGAAATCATGAAAAGAAATATGCTGTGGTTATTTTTTCTTCTTTCTATAATACACAGTAGACCCACTGAAACAGCTTTCCCCTCCTGACTTAGTTTATCTGGGCTTGTCTGCATGTGGCTCTAGTCTTGCCAGTTTATACACAGCTCTAGGGTGTCACTGCAGATGATGCTCCATGTCACATCCCCTCTTTTTCATTTGGTTCTCACACTCCCATCTCAGATTCACATCCAGATGGTACAGCTAGAACAGTGGGATGCTCTCAGGAAGCCCATGGGCTTTGCCATCAGCCAGCGAGCCCACAGAGAGCACCTCTGGTCTTGCACTATACCTCAAGCCTTGCATCCCTGCTGTGCCTGAGCTACCCACAGCTGCTGGTGCACTGCTCCCATGGCTGTACGTGCACAGGCTGAAGACGTGCTGTTTCAGGAATTTCAATTTATAATGGTGGCAAAGGTCAGGTTCTGCATTCACCATTACGTGCCCATGGTTTCCAGCAACGTTTTTGTCAAGAGTAATCACCCTTTGTTGCCAAACTTTGCTGTCAAATTGGCTTTTGGCTCTTATTACATAGAGAAAATTTTTCTTGTGTATGTCCTCACTTGAGTGCTTGCTGCTCTGTTTGTGTGGGTGATGCAAGGTCACCCATGGTACAGAATAATTTGTTTTCAGTGCCTGACTCAGGGCATGAAATCAGTTTTATTGAAACTGTCTGAGTGCACAAAACCCAGGGCCCACAGCCTCCTGCTCTGAACACCAGGAACACACAGCCTGCACCCCTTGCAGCTGGGTGTCTTGGCCTCATCTCTCAGGTCCTAATTCCTCACCTCTTTTATGTACAGTCAGCCATGGTGCTCTTTCCTGACTTGGAAAAAGAGAAATTTTGGTTGATCACATTTACTGCTTGGTGTCTGCTGACCTCCCACAGACAGAGAAGATCTCTTTTAGTATTCCTGTTGAACTGTGAATAAATAAATAAATAAATAAATAAATAAATAAATAAATGAAACCTTTTGGCAAAAAGATTATGAAAAAGGGGGTGCCTAAGAAAGCATTTTCAGTGATATTAAGTAAAGGCAAGCAGGAGCCTCACAGCTATTCTGCAATGTACTCTTGGCTAGTGCAGCAGATGGCACTAGCCTGCTGGCTGGATGTACAGGCTCAGGTCAAGGTCTGGTGCAGCCTCAGGGCTTTCTGATCATCAAAGTTCTCACTTCAAGAGTTAAAATGATGGGCTGCAGTCACAATGCCTCTGGCCTTCCACCTTCCCTCTTCCCATTGTTTCAGTGTCAGGTGAGGCTGGGTTTGAGTTTTTTCCATTTTGGTTTAAGAAAAAGCGTGAATGTTTTTGAAAGGCTTGACCCTTCTGTTCAACTGTTTGAGCTATTTAAATATGAAAATACGTTGCCTGAGCCACTCCAGCCTGGTGCAGGGGGGTTGGGTAGCGAGGCCCCCATGACTTTTGCTCTGTTCTTCCTGTTTTAGAGCCGCGGTGCTCTTCCAATAGCAGCGTGAGAACATCACTGGTTTCCCAAAAATCTCTTTCTGCCTGGGTGTTACATGGAATGAGGGGAAAAAAAAAAAAACAAGTGTACCTCCCCGTCGGGGAATCGAACCCCGGTCTCCCGCGTGACAGGCGGGGATACTTACCACTATACTAACGAGGAATTGTACGCTTACTCTTTCCCCAGTAGTGCCTACATTGTGTTCGTCTCTCGCGGCCCGACTCTGGCCCGGCCCCGTCCCTTCGGACCAACCATGCTGCTCGGTGAATCCACCTCACCCCGCCCCCTCCGCACTGCACCACGGTCGCTGTAGTTCCCGGCGCGGAGCCCCGCCCCGG
>VZRE01011035.1:150838-193888 GCA_013396775.1 Cephalopterus ornatus
GCGGGGGGGGGCTGAGGGCGTGAGGGGAGACCCCCGCGGAGCCCGCGCCCGTGCCGCCTGCCCTCACCTGTCTCCCGCGTCCTTCCCCTCCCACGGCCGGCGTCCCGGTCCTTCCTTCTTTCCTTCCTTCCCTCCCGCCGCTTGGCCCTCCCCGGACCCCTGCGCTCGGCGGCTGACAGAGCCTCGCGGTCCCCGGTCCCCGCCTGGCCCCCGGAGCCGGCGCGGTGGGCAAAGGAAGGGCAGAAATGTCTCTTTTTCCCGTTGAAATGGCGAAGAGGGTGTTGCCGAAAAGATGGGAATAAATCACTTCAAAACTACACTTAGGGCTTTTTCACCTGTGTGTTTCGTTATGCTAGCTAGTTTCTCGGTTACCTGTGCAAATAAGCGTATGAACCTCTTTAGCTTCTCTTTATATGTAAAGTTTGAGGTTTATGGGCTTTTTCTCATGCTGACTTATGTGGTTGGCTCTTATTTTTTATTTATTATTCTTATGTGGTTGGTTCTTATTTTTTTAAGAAAAAAAGCCCAATCCTCTAAGTAATAAAAAGTAGCACTTCACTCGAGCTACAAATGGGAGTGCTGCACTATTGAATTCTTCTTCTGTTGAGTGAAAGCCTGGATTCACAGTGGCTTGTTCCAGGATGGAAGCCTTGGCAGGGGCTTTTATATCGTTTTACACTTGATTGCAGTACTGTGAGGCCTGCTACGTTCGTAGTTCACTTAGTAAACCCCTGTTTCTGCTTCCATGGTCAGAAGTTGGGTTTTTTCCCTCTTTCCCCTCCAATTTTCCCAATTCAGTGCTGCTCTCCTAAAATGCTGGTTCCCAGTGGTCAAAACAGTTAGGCAGTTTTTCTGGTTTTACTTCGTAAATACTTTTTCCACCAGAGAGACTTGTGTTTAAGATTTCATAAATACTGCATTATTACACTATTTAACAGGTATATAATGTTTTCTTCATTACAGGTCTTGGATACAAGAGAAGTACAGGTATTTAAAGTGACTGTAAATGAACAGGACGCACAATTTGCTTTTGGGGAAAAGCACAGTTTCAAGGGGACTCCCCTGGAAATCACATTTCCTAAGGAACTAAGAAGGTACACACTTTTGTCTGTTCCTTTAGGTGGTTTTCAAAATGCACTGTATAAGCTGCTTGTCTGCCTGTAGGATTGTTGTGTAAAGCTTGCAAAGGGACTTAAATAAGGGTGTTGCATTCATTTGATATGATCTTGTAGATTAATTTGATATTTGGCTTTTGTTAGCCAAAACTTTGAGATCCTTTTTACCTACTACCAGGTCATATATCATGTACAAAGTTACTTGCTAAACTGAGTAGCAAAATAATGTGTAATGTATCAAAATTTTTTCAGTGTTTCTCATCAGTAATACTATTTCTGCTTCAACTACCTGAGTTCTGTCTTTTCAATATTGCTACAGTGTAGTACCTACGGAGTTACAGCCTGTTTGCCATTCTTTTACACAAGGGCTGACTCTGCATTTCTGTAGAACTTTAGGTTACCACTATGATTAGATAGAAGCATGTTTTCAAATAATAAAAGTTTTATTGTGTTGACTACACTAAGTCTAAGTCCCTGAAAACTGGGACTTGAGTTTTCACAGCATGATGGAGAATGAACTAATCATAGTCTACCTCTTGAATTCCATTAATTTAAAGGTTGTTGCCAAATTACAAGATGCTTTTTGGTAGTTTGCTTTATATATTGTAACTCCATGGTATCTTACCCCTCCATGGTGCCACAGCTGTGATTGTATGAGGAAGTTCCCTTGTTTGAATACAGTTACATACTAAGTTGCTTCTTACTGTTTGGGTTTCAGAACTAGTTACTACCTCTAAAAACTCTTGTCTGGTCTCTAATTTCTTTGTTCATGTTATACTTTGAATTAATGCAATTTAGAAAGACACATGACGTGAAATAGAAAGGAATGTTGTACAGTCGGTGTCCCTTCTGGGAAACATTTATGATCTATGACACTTATAATGTACAAATTATGTACTTGAGCAAACAGTCCACACAAAAACATGCGTGTTTCTTTTGTTTGACTTTCAAATGCCTTTTTTTTTTTGTTTATCTTTTTAGTGCTAAATTTCCTTGTAAGAAAAAAAAGGGGAGAGTTATGAGTTGTGATCATAAGAATTTATAATTTTGTGTGAGATATAGTCCCCCATGTAAGTATCAATAAAACAGCGATAGGAAAGGGTAGGAGTTAGAACTGACAGTCTGACTGTTCAGAAAGCAATGTGTCTTTATGGTAATACAAAATATTTTCTCTTTTCTTTTTGAATATGTACTTTGGAATGCTGGTTATAAACCAGATATGTGTATCTGGTCGGCTTATCTAGCGTCCAACTCCTCTGATTAGCTGAAGTTTGTTCTGATTTATGGTTGGATTGTTTATTCCAGAAAGTTGCATATATAACCTGGAACTTTCTGAGAATAGAAGCAAGTACTTCTGTGTGCTTTTGGTGTAGTTGTTAAGATATGGTTTCAATAAATAGGAATATGAATGTGTCAGGTTTGTGTGTGTTCTCTTGTTAGCAAGCCGATACCTGTCTTTCACAGAACTGTTGGTTTTTACTTTACACCAGTTCTGAAACTCTGAAAAAAATTTGAACATTTTTCCTTTTCTTGTTAACCCTACTGTTATTAGGGATTTTCAGTAATTACTGAAAATGTTCAGGGTTTTTTTTCTGCTTAAGGATCATACTTACAGAACATTAACATCAGTAGCAAAATCTAATTTTTTTTATTTACAAAATACAGATTCTATGTTAGTCACGTATTTTCTTATGTAGGGTTTTGCACTTTTTTGTCTGAGCATTGCAGTGGTTTTTTTATACATATATGTGCAATGTTAGATAGTTGTGACAGAACTATATATATGTAGCTGGTCCAAATAGTTTAAAGAAAAAGTCCATGTTCTCCTTGAAGAGAGGAAAGGAAAAGTTTATGGTTAGTTAAAACAATAATAGAAGTGTTTTGACATAAAAATTGAAAAAAACTATCTAATTTTTACTATCTTAACTGAAAGGGAAAGGTTGTTCTTAATATGCTACTTGTTCTCATTTTTAATGCTTTTGAGACAGTGCTGCAGACCTATTTTCCAGAACTCTTTGTAGAGGTATTTCAGTGTGATCAGGATTTGTGTCAAAACAGTCTATGTTCTTTATTACACAGGGGACAAGAAGCAATTGTTGAAATCTCTTTTGAAAGCTCTCCAAAGTCTTCAGCTCTCCAGTGGTTTACTCCAGAGCAAACTTCTGGAAAGAAACACCCATTTCTCTTCAGCCAGTGTCAGGTTGAGTTCTTTTTTTAAGGTTGTTTACATACCACTATAATTTTCCTCTGGTTTCTACAGACCTGAAGAGGAAGTCTGCTAAGGGAATGTACAGTATCCCATAACTTCTAATTGTGCATGTCAAAGGTCCTAAAGGGAAACACTTAATGCTAGGATACTGATGAGATTTTATTACATGTTTGCAGTTTAATAATTCTGTAAGTGCTTTACTCTCTCCAGTATTCTTGTTGAAGAACATACACTACTTTCTAATCAATATATGTGGCTACTACTCTGTCTTACCTACCATTATTTCTTTTACAAAAGCCTTAGCTATGAAAACTGTCAGCTATAAGTGATAGAAGTATTGGTTTGTAGAGAATGAATTCTCCAGAGGAGCTGTATAGATTTCCACAATAACATATTAGTTGATTTATTTCTAGTCCTCTGCATTAGAAAGACTGTTACAAGTTTGGTTTTTTCTCCCTCTCTAGTCTGCCCACTGCAGAGCCATCTTTCCATGCCAAGACACACCTGCCGTGAAACTAACCTACTATGCAGAGGTAGATGAACCTAAGTCAATGTGTCTTATATTGGGGATTTTTTTTATAGCTGCCAGCATGTGGCCTAAAATAAAAACAGAGAATGTTGACTTTTAGCTTAATGTAAGAGCCAAGAACTCTTTATCTTCCCTGTAGCACTGCTCTAGCTTTTCTGTTTTCTGAGATATATATATATTATATTAACTCTTTTCATTCACACATATCTATGTTCAAAAGAAAAAAATGCAGTAGTAAGAAAGAAGTCGTAAAATTAAGAAAAATGGACAGTAAGACAATAAAGAGTGCTATAGCATAAAAATACTTGAAATGACTCATGTATTCCTTTAAGTAATATATTCTGCTACATAGTTATGGGATCTCTGCAGTTCGATAGTTTGATTGTTTAAAGGAATCAAAAAGCAAGGTGTGCAATATGACATTATAATTCAGTTGTCTGAAGAAAGTGAGGCTTTTAACTTCTGGTGGAGGTAATTCTTCATCTTAATTAAATATTGCCAGTCTTCAAGACAAAATTTTCCACATGCCTTATATTTTATTTCTCTGACAGAGATGACTTAACAACAGAACAATCTGGGCTACTCTTTGTTATCACGTTGTTACCACTGCTTCTAGTCTGTTGTGTAATCCTGTGTGCCTCCTGCATTGCTTAAAGTTGGGTAACCTTTCAGATATCCGTTCCCAAAGAGCTGGTGGCTCTCATGAGTGCTAATCGTGACGGAGAGATGCCTGACCCAGAGGACAGCAGTCGGAAGATATACCGTTTCAGTCAGAATGTAAGTGCTCAGGGGAGTAAATGGATGCCCAAGGTCTTATTCCTGACTCATGCAGTTCACAATCACTTCAGAGAGGGTTTTGATGCCATGAGGAAGTCATGTGACTACTCATGGTGGGTCTTTCCTATTCTAGAAATACAAGGTATTATGGATCTGGAGATCCGTAATACCTCGTATTTCAGATACCTCAGATCTTGTTCTGAGAAGACAACCAGTAACTGCTGGTGGTGTTTACTGGTCTTTTTTGGCATTCCCGGAAAAGCCAAATTCAAGTTTTGAAAACATTTGGTGTACTCAAAGCTAGTCCTGTCAAAACCCTTTCTGTCTGCACTGATTCTTGGAAAATAATGCAGATCCAAATAACATGGGAACAAGTTTTGGAAAACATATGCTGCAAATTTTAAGCTCACCAAGGTCTTAGCAGTGAAGCTCAGCGTTGGAACCAATTTTTAGCTTGAAGTTAGGCAAATCCTGGCAGCAGAGATCCTGAATTTTTTTTTTTTTAAACATGAAAACTTTGGCTTCTATGGAAAGTATCTTCAGGGAATTAAATGTTACTGTTCTCTGGATGAAATGCTAAGTGGTGTAGCTAGTTTAATGATTCCACTGCTCATAAAGCGGCAGTCTTGATTTACTCTTCTGGCATTTTTGTTCTCACAGGTTTTTGGATTACAGTTCTGATGTTTATGGGATCTCTTGGTGATCCTGGTTTGTTTTGCTGAACAAGCAGATAAAATTAACAGAAGTTTGAAATATAAATTGTTTTTATAGAAGGTCTGGGCTGTTGAGAGAGTTAATGACTGCAAGGAGGGATGGAATTGTGTGATTGGAGGAGAGGAGGGGAACCTGCTCTGAACTGCAGCAGCTCTTGGGTTTCATTTGGTTGCTCTCTGAAACCTGAGGGAGTTAAGAGGGCAGAGAGGGAAAGAATAGTTACCTTTTCTAAGAGCTCATCAAAATATCCAGTGTTTTCCCTTCTCTGTGGAGCCAAAACATTTGCCACTCGCAGTCTAGTACTTAAGGCTTCTATGTTGTGTGTTATCCAGAGCTGTATGTTATCTGTCATTGTTGGTGAGTTTGGTGAACCTGTACAAGGAATAACATTTAGTCTAATTGAAATTGTATGACACTTTCTAATATAGAAAACCATTATTTTTTAGAAAAGACATGTTTCCTTTTAACAAAAAGTTGCATTAATCACAAAATATGTAAATGAAAAAAGATAAATATATTTCCTGAGACAAAAGAGGCAAATGCATCGAGTTTTTGGATATGTATGTGTGCTGAGCTTACCTAAAACTACTTTTTTTTGCTCTTGAGTGGGCAGGCTGGTAAGAAGTGTAGTGGAGACCAGCCTCTGTAAAAATGAGTGTACAACCAAGAGCCATCGACATTTGAATTTCAAAATGTCAAAATAGCAAATTGGACATCAAAATATAGGGATATATTGACAGTCTTTTAATAACTTGTCTATTACATAAGTCAGTGGACTTATGGAATATGTTCTGTGGGTTAATAGTTAAAATTAAAACACGATGATATGGGTATTTTAATAAATGATAAAACGTTTCTCTATAAAGATACTCCAGTTTGGAGTTTTTTTGTAAAAATAACAAATACTGAGAGTTTATTTTAATTACAAACATGGAAATCAAATACATACATTTTGATTTTTCCTGAATCTTTTGTATCCATAAATATTCTTGTTTACTTCATTAAAGCTCTTCCTGCATCTTTCTGTGTGATAAAAGTGCCCTTTATCCGAACAGTGTCTCTTCACTTCTCCTTTATTTGAACTGAAATGAATATGGAAAACTGACTTTCTTTTGAACAGAAACCAAGCCAGCAGCATTTTTGCATTCCTGTTTTTTCCAACAGAGATGATACTTACAGTTCTGTAGCTTTTGCATGAAGCATTCTTTGAAGCAAGTACATCCCATAGAATATCATTTGGGGAGTACAAATTTAGGGGAGTGCCTTTAAAAAAACAATGCCTGCCTTTAAGGCAGGAAACTGTAGAGGAAGGCGTCTTTGTTTACATATCTTTGTTTTTCTCTGAATCAGTGGTCTTGATAACGCACATTACAAATAAGATTTCTTTTTTTTCACATGTTCTTCACTAGGTTCCCATACCTTGCTACTTGTTTGCTTTAGTGGTTGGAGCTTTAGAAAGCAGGTGAGTGAATCTGCACAATGTATAAATATTAATAACCATAATAAATCTTCAGAGTTTAATTTTTAAAAAATGTTTTTCTTGGTCTTTTTCCTAGTTTTAAAAGGTCTTAACAGTTAGCCTGTTTGTATCAAACTGCATGTATCTTGATTTGCTCTTGCATAATCCTTTTACATTTGCTATAAGTTAGAGAAATCACAGTTTGGAACTGAAAAAGCTCTTAGGGTTTTACAATTTAGCACAGGAAATAGATCTTTTTTCTCAGGTAACAGATAAGCCTTGCCATGTACACAGGCAGATAAGTATAGCTTCAGCTTCATTTCTGATCTGCACAAGGTTGTGTTAATCTAGGCCATAGTTATATTAGGGCTTTACAGCATTTTGTGCTGAACAGTGGATGCATGTTGTTTGTTTTGTTTTCTGAGGATTTACTTCAGCAGTGGAGAGGAAAAATAGATAAAGACTACTAAGTTTCTTCTGCAACATGGGTTACTCGAGAGCAAAGTTAAATACATGCTTTCTGTATTAGTTTCCCATAGAATTATTTCTGGTTCACAGTGTTTTATTGGTGTTTATTTTTACTTTCAACAGAAAGATTGGCCCAAGGACACTGGTGTGGGCCGAAAAGGAGCTAGTGGATAAATCAGCCTATGAATTTTCTGAGGTGGGTAATCAACAACAACAAAAGTTTTGTAAACTATTTCACATTGTATTAGAAAAGGAACTGATGTTCACCATTTTGTTCATCTGTAGCTCTTCTTTCTCTACCTCCCACTCCCAAAAATGTTTGCAGCACAAAATTATTATGGAAAACACATACTGATACAGTCTTGTACTCATTTTGCATGTGAGACTCACCAAGGTGACAGAGAATGAAATACAGGATCCATTGCTTATTATTTGTTCAGTGTTTGTAGCCAGAAGTCATCTTAGAAACTAATGTGGATTCTTGTTTCAGGCTGAAGCTATGCTGAAAACTGCAGAAGATTTAGCAGGACCTTATGTATGGGGACAGTATGATTTGTTGGTCTTACCACCTTCTTTTCCTTATGGTGGGATGGAGAATCCTTGTCTTACTTTTGTAACTCCAACACTATTGGTAAGTATAACAGCGATAAGCAAGTCCTAAGGATAAGTTGATTTTCACTCATAAAGGCTTGGATATTAATGTACAAATTGGATTAATCTTCTTAGACAGACCTGTTTCTACCTCCTTTGGAGTTAGGGATCATACAAGAAACTGCATTAAGTGATCTATTTTGAGGTTTACTTGAATGGACAACTGACTTGTCTTTTTCTTTTTTTTAGGCAGGTGATCGATCTCTGTCAAATGTAAGTCCAAAATAGGTTCATGTCTTTCATTCTAAGTAAATTCTAGAAAACTGGAGGCATGTGTATTTTGTATAATGGGCAGATGGTGCCCGTATGCATAGGGGTTGACGGAGGTTAGCTGCTCTGTACCTCTTATCCTGTCCTGTTAAACCACAACACCTTTGTATAGATATGTTTAAAAACCACAACTGAATTGGCCTCATTGAAATTGTTTCTAGGGAACTTCTTCCTCTGTAGGTGTATCTATGAACTAGAGCTCATATTATGTACAATTTCCTTTTAAGTGAAAATAATGAGTACAATTTGAGTAAATTTTTTTTTTTGAAAGTTAAGAGCTCTGAGTATTTTTTTATTTCATATGTCTTTCTACTAGACTGATGTCCTGCTAAAGAAAAAAAAAAGATTGTGTTATACCAAAAATACTGAAATATTTGACATGGATACTTGTTGATGTGTTGTGCATCCTTAGCCTTCCAGGGGTGACTTCCTGTTTGTTATTTTGGAAAATTGCAGCACTGCAGAAGTTGCTTAGGTGAGAAAGTAGTACTAGTCCATCACTTAGTATTCTGTCTTCTGAAATGTGATTTCATAAACAAGTTACCTACACCGAGCTACCAGAGGATTTTTGTTGATCAGTGTGGCTCTGTGACTTGCAGACTGGGCATTCAAAATTATTTCTATAGAACGTTTTTTAGGGGAGTTAGTCCTCTACTTGAAATTTATATGGATAGGTCTACAGAACTGTGAATGCTGGCTGGCCTTGGGAATGTAATATAGTAAATAAGATCCCATCAGGATTTTATTCTTTCTGTTGGGATTTGATTGTTCCTTTTCCAGAGGAGTCTAAATGGTAGATCTGTTTTCTGTGTTTTAGGTTATTGCTCATGAAATTTCTCATAGCTGGACGGGAAACTTGGTAACCAACAAAACCTGGGAGCATTTTTGGTAGGTATGATGTTCAGTGCAATGCATATCATATTTTAAATTTAGTCTGTAAAGAGACCGACCAAAATCATTTTGCCATCCTATCAGTGCTGACTTTATCAATGTATTTCCAGGCTGAATGAGGGTCATACTGTATACTTGGAACGCAGGATTGGTGGTCGGTTGTTTGGTGAGCAGTTCAGGCACTTTCAAGCCCTGGGAGGTTGGAGAGAACTGCAGAATACGGTAAATATTTTTGAAGTTATCATAAATTTATGCTTAAGCCTATATCTAAATATCAAAAGCTCTTTTTGTGTTTCCCACAAATAAAATTCATTGAGTCAGCTTTCCTAATACTTTCTTATTAGATGATGAACAACTTTGATTCCAAGGTGTATGATTGCTTCCCAAGATAACAGCTTAATACACACAGGTTAGATAAAGCTTTTAAAACTGTTTTAAGCTGTTCTGTAAGGATTAACATCTTTACAGACTCCCCTGCTTATTTTGGGTATGGCTAAATTGCAGTGTTACCTGTTGCCATACTGGTAGGCAGCTGAAAGCTTGTCAAAATTATCTGCATGCATGACCATCCAAATTTTCAATGCCTCATGCCAGTAACTGATTTTTTTTTCCTGTGTACTCCATTAAAATTGAGCATATTCTAAATCTGTTACTGTCTAAAAGGGTTGTTTATTTTTGTGTTTACGTAGCATAGTCAAACCTATTTTCAGATTTTCAGTCTGTGATATTTCCAGCTCTCTCATTCTGTTTGGTGATGCAGTTTACCTGGTTTACTATGAGTATTTCCTCCTCATATTTTTTTCTTCATATCAACCATTTAAATCAAGTGGTTAAATAGTTTATTAATAAAGGGATAAATATCCATAGTTTAATAGGTTATGACAGCTGGAGCACAAGTGATTGATCCTAACATCTTTCTGTTCATTACGTGATCAGGCACTGATAAACGAGAAAAATTTTAGTAATCTAGGGTTTATGCAGATTCAGAACTTCAGGAAAAAGAATGAGAAAGAATGCTTTGAAGTGAGGCTTTCTTAGTGCTAGTTTTCCTAGATGAATATCTTTTCTTGTGTTTTTGACACAGATAAATACTCTTGGAGATAAAAATCCTGTAACTAACCTGGTCCTTAATCTGGATGAATTAGACCCTGATGTTGCTTATTCATCTGTTCCGTATGAGAAAGGCTTTGCTTTGCTTTTTTACCTTGAACAACTTCTTGGAGGACCAGGTAAGTGTTAGTCAGACCTTATGTATTATTGTTTTCCATTTTAATTTTAAACACTGAAACAATTTGTTTTTTATCTGTTAGATGTCTTCATGGGCTTCTTGAAGGCTTACATTCAGCAGTTTGCTTATAAAAGCATAGTAACAGAAGACTGGAAGAAGTTCTTGTACTCCTACTTCAAGGATAAGGTTGAGTAGTATTTAAAACTAATCACTTGAAACCTTTTAATTCTGTGAAATTATGGTATAGCTCATGATTTATCATCTTTAAAGACCAGTTCTTTATCTTTCTTTTCTTTATTTCAAGATCTTAGTATGATGTAATCTGGCATCTTGTAAAGATAGGTTTGCATTATGATGCCTTTTTTTTTTTTTCTTTCTATAGAAGGGAATATTTTGTTTTGAAGTAATCTGTATAGGATTCTCCAGGGTAAATGGAGCGATGTTAACAAAACAAAAAAAAGGTTGAAACTAGATTTCATAGTGTATGCTTTTCTCAAAAACAAATGCAACCAAACAAAAAAACAACCAAACAGAAAAGAACAACAACAAAACCAGTAATCAAATTTAAAATTTAATAAGATTTTGTGTTGCTTTGTAGGTAGATGTTCTTGATAAAGTTGATTGGAACTCATGGTTTCATGCTCCAGGAATGCCACCAGTGAAGCCTACGTAAGCTGCATTCTTCTGAAGTTCACCTTTTCCTTCTTCAGATTGCATGTGATTTTTCCAAACAGTCATGAAAAAGTTTGTAAACAGGATGAAAGTCTTCTTACAAACATTTTATTAGAAAATGTCCTACTAGTATGTAGGAGAAAAAAATGTCACTGTTAACATTTTCAATCTTTTATTCTGGTGGAAATTCATTTTGCTTTGAAAGTTGCCAGGAAAGATTGTTTTTTCTGGCACTTTGTTACCAACAGTATTCTCTTTTCAGTTTTAAGCTATAATATATGTATTAGCATATATGCTGAGAAGTATTAATCATTTTAGCAGTCCGGGGGATCAAGGGATAGTGTCACCTATGCACAAAGTGCTTCTAACTAAAACTGAAATATATTTTGTGATATCTTTTGTAAATTATGTTGCAGTATTGAGTTGGAGCATGCAATGAACAAATGGGGAGCTACTTGAGAATAACTTTGAATCATTCTTGTAAAAAATATTACAGGAGCTTTTTGTGTTTCCAAAGTCAAAAGATCCTTTGTTTTTAATATTTGACAGGTATGATATGACTCTAGCAAATGCTTGCGTTGCCTTGAGCCGAAGATGGATTGAAGTGAGTAGTGAGTAGTAGTGAGTAGTTAAAGAATGTCTGTATCTTGTAAAGCTTTGTGGTACAAAGTGAGCCCTTCTTTTCTGAAATCTTTTGTTTGCTGAGAGAGTGTGTATTTATGGTGATAGTTTGGCTGCCAGGGATTTTGCATTTCCTAGACTAGCCTTTCATCAGAGTTGGTGGATTAGCTATGACTTATGTTGGTGAAGTGTGGCACACAGCCAGCTTCTTGTTAAACATATGTAGTGACTGAAGTGAGAATATTCTTTTTGAAACCCTGATATATGACTTGATTTAAAAAGAAATGCCAAGGTATCTCTACATCACTGATTATATTGTATCAGCAATAGTTCTACTACATTATAGTGGAATTATGCATTTCCCATCAAAACTGAAATGTGTAAATTGTAGTAAGTAACTAATACCACATAATTTTCTCCTAATTTTAACTATAAAAAACATACAACTAATAGAGAATTCAGCATACCTTCCTTTTGTTAGCTCTGTGGTTTTTCACAGTACTTTTATGCTGTCTTTTAACTTTATTCTTCTTAATGTTACTTTTTATAAACAAAAATTGTTTGATTTTTCACTTAACTAGCTGAAAGACAGTGGAGATAAAAAGATCAGTGGAGAGAAAATAAGTGAAGAATACAAACATCAGACAGCAGCTTAAATCCCTCCCTTCCCCTTATTGTAACATCCTGCATAGATACAAATCAGTATCTTCTTTATGTGAAATGGCTCAACAGTAAGTGTGGATGCCAAAACAGAAAATTACACCCTATTGTTGTACTTTTTAAATACCTATTAAAAGTTAAGTAACCATTCTCTTTTAGGCAAAAGAGAGTGATTTGGGCTCATTCAGCTCAGCAGACCTGAAGGAAATGTCATCTCATCAGTTAATTGAGTTCCTGGCACTGGTGCTTCTGGAGGTAAATGTGCACCTGGGGTGACTTGATTCTGGTGTCACAAAAGCAGACACAGAAGCCCTGCTGTGCTTTGGATTTAAGTTATTCTTTTAAGTTTTGCTAAATTAATCTGCTCTCACCATACATGGTTATTAAAACCTTCAGCCTTGCCTCCCTGATTTGTCTGGCTCTTCAGTTAACAAACAACATACAGAGTATTTTGGATTGAAAAGTAAAAAGGAAACTATGAGATGCTTGAATTTGTGTGTGTTTGGTATTATAGCAAATAAGCTATAAATCAAATAGAATGCAAATACTTTGTTTTGAATGTTTCGATAGTACTGGATGTCGGAATTAGCTGACATTTATTCCTTGCCTGTTCCCTAATACTGTGGAAAGATGAAAGGAACAAATAAATATTTGTCATTGTAAGATTTCAGTTTCTTTGTAGCATCAATCTTCTTGATTACCTTGTTTATTTTTGAAGTATCTGGCTTGAAGCGTTCCTCTGGCTTATTCTGACTCTGCAATTTCTTTTTCAGGAACCTCTTCCATTGTCACATGTCAAACGCATGCAGGAAGTATATGACTTCAATGCTATACACAACTCTGAAATAAGATTCAGGTTGGTTCTAGTGTGGGCACTTTTCTCATATTAAATGCTTTCATAAAACAAAGTGTCCTGCTTCATTATGGTCTAAGACATCCTTTGTACAGAACTGGTGCAGGGTTTGGATTTGGGTTTTTTTAGTTTTGTTGTGGCTTTTTTTTTAAGTACACGTGCGAACGTGCTTACCAGAGTGGTAAGTGCTTACCAGTGTTCTGTTACTATGAGTTGGGCAAATGCAGTCTAGTAGAAGAACTCAGAGTGGACAGTGGATTAGCTGTGCTTTATTTTAATCTGTTGTGCTAGCTAAGGAACCTGATGACCTGGTAACTTATTTTGGGGGTGGTGTTGAATAAAACAACAGTGAGCCTCTCTGTGAACAATCTTTTCAATATTTAGTCAGCACCTGGTCTTCAGGACTTAACCTAGTCAGTTTTTCAGCTGGTGTGCCAGTGTTTTTTCAACAAAACTTGAAATGTTTTTGGTCACATTTTATTGTTTACTATTATAAAAAAATTGTCTCATTAAAAAAAAGTAAATATCAAAGGGGAAATTTCTAAACAAGCAGTAGTTACTTTCTGTAACAAGATGAATTTCTTCTCTTTTTTTAAACAAAATAAGCACATGCTAGTAGCTGGTGACATTTTGTTTGGATTTTTTGCTTCTTTATTTTTTGGGGTTTTTTTAATCACTTGGTCAAATATGACAAGGGCTGTATAGTTCAGCTCTAATTCTGAGTGATGCAACTAGACACTATTGAAATATAAAAATTTGCATAGCTTCAGAAAATAATTAGACCATTTTGGAGGAACTTGGCTGCAATTTTTTCCTGTTTTATGGAGAAGTTCACCTTTGTAATGTACTAGTCAAACACTAAATATTTTATGTTGAACTTAGCTAGAATCTCACTCCTGTGATGACAGAGCAGTGCCCAGAGTGTTTATGGGAACAGAATCATAATACAACCAACCACCACAAATGAAAATAAAAGTGCAAATTTTTTCTTTGCCCCCCATCTCCAGATGGCTGCGTCTCTGTATCAGGTCCAAGTGGGAAGAAGCTATTCCTCTGGCTTTAAAAATGGCAACAGATCAGGGCAGGATGAAGTTTACTCGACCTTTGTTCAGGTAAAAGTAATCTCCAAATTGTAGTAGCTCATGCTGTTGGCATTTCTAGTATAATGGAATGTATTATAGAAATGCATTTATGGTACACATTTAAGTGATATACTAGAGAATTCTCTGTATACTGTGACCAAGCTTATCTTCTGAGTCGCTTTCCAGTTGCTGACTTTTTTTCATAGAAGAAAGCTTAGTCTCAATATGCACCTTAAGACAAGGCTTTCAAGGGAAAAGTAAAACCTTGAGGAAATCCCTGTTGTACTGTTTTTCTAGATTTTTGTAATGGTGCTTCCCCTCCCTCCTCCTTCTTTTACAGGGACCTTTACAATTTTGACAAGAGTCGAGATCTGGCTGTCAAGACATTTCTGGAGCATAGACCCTCTATGCACCCAGTCACTTCAATGCTTGTGGGCAAAGACTTGAAGCAGGACCAGTGAAATTTTCTTGATGCTGAAAGAAGAGACTGATTGCCCAAACTGTTGATACGCGTGCTTGATTATGCCATTAAATGCTCTGCTGCTGTGGTACTGATGTAGCTTAAAATTGATTTACCAAATGAAATTCAGTACTTTCTATTTCACATTTCCAAGTAAAGCAGCAAAATTGCTACATCTCTGGAATTGGAAGAATGTTTTTATTACAAGCAATTTTTAGAACACACAGAAACTGTTCTGAGGTGTCAGTCATTTGTTGGTGATAGCACTGAAAAACATGAAAAATTAATTGGTGGATGGTATGAATCTTTGTGCACAGCATTCTTTTCTGTAGCATGGTGGTTGAAACTTCAGGTGGCTAAGGACTACAAAATAAATCTTTTAATTCACTACTTGCCTGTGTATTGATCTGTGCAAAAAGTTTTGATTTAATACTTTTATTTATTGTTTTGTTGTGGGAGAAATTTTTGAGTCCAAAAGGGCTATGAAGACTGTTGTCAACCCACTCACTATATATTTTTCAAAGCTTATTATTGCAGAGATGCTAAAGTCCAAGTCTTTGCTTACCCAGTGTGATATTTTTTAACCGGTTCTGGGCACTACTGCTTATGCTAATATAACAACTTAAGAGGTAAGTTCAAAACAATGGGAGAGGTGTTTTTCCTGTATTTGTTACAGCGCTGCAGTTCAGGGTGGTGGCGAAGGTGATGCAGTGGGGAATGCTGCCATCTCTAGGCTGGGTTTTGCAGTGAGTTTGGTAAGGACAGCTTTCCCTGGAGGAGATACGTTCGTGTAAACTAAATCTGTTGACATAGGGATAACCTCATACAAAGGAGCAACGAACAAAACCAAAAAGTGCTGATTTAGGAGAGGAGGATACCAAATATAGGTCATGACAAAAGGCTTGGATTTAATAATAGCACTTAGGAGGGGAGAGCCTGACAATTGATTAGTTTATGTTCTGAGTTTTGATCCTTACAAGCTTTCAACTTGTTGCGGTTTAACCCCACCCAGCAACTAATCCCCAGGCAGCCGCTCACTCGCTCCCCCCAGTGGGATGGGAGAGAGAACTGGAAGAGTGAAAATGAGAAAACTCATGGATTGAGATAAAGACAGTTTAATAGATAAAGTAAAAATAAACTGTTTTATAAAAGCTTTATGTCACTAGTTTTAGGGTAACTTGCATTTTGTTATAAAAGCCTCGGTATCATATATAGTGCTTTGACAATTGGAGTTCACGCTGCCGGATAATCCTGGTTTCTTGCTGTCAGAGCTAGAAAAAAAGAAAATTGTGTCAGGCATGGCTTTCACTATTCTCATTACCCTGTGCTGCTGGGGCAGTGTCTCCCACATAGAGATTTCCACCCATGAGTCCCAAGTTAATATTCCCTACAATAATTAAGCCCTAAATAGTCCCTTTGTCTGGGAACACTAGTATAGGTAACATGGACTGTGAGTGTTGTTACTGTTTTGCCTTTAAAGACAAAGGTATTTTCAGCTTCTGTGCAGACATGATCATTGCTAAACTTTATTTTGGCACCATCGTAAACAGGTACCTCCACATCTTTTCCTCTTTGCATCTGCCTGCAAAGGCAGCATGACAGCAGCACTGGGCTTGATAGTGTGCAGCTGTGGCCTGGTATTTGTTGCTACCTGTTCTAGTAACTTCTTCCAGAGCATAAGGGAAAGGGCAATGGAAATTAGTGGATCTTTTCCTCACCTACAATAAAAAATTGTGTTTTCAAACTTGATCATGGGACTGAGAAAAACAGGCTTGCTTTCTCTACTGCTTGCTTTTATTCAGCTCTGGATAGAGATGTAATAGTATAATCCAATTTTCTTTCAATCCCAGCAGTTATGAGCAACCCATAATCTCATGTGACTCTTTTCCATCCCTGTCCCTCATGGAGGTTTTTGTTAGTGTGATTTACTGCTGGGTGTTAACTGTTAACTCTTGTTAAACCCTTACGTTTTTAGAACAGTTGCACTGCATCTTAGTCCGGTTTATCTAATCTTGGTACATAGCTCCAGCTCCTGGATTTTCATTTCTGTATTCCTGATGTGATTTTTGGAAAAAAAATGGGGGTTGTGCCTTTCTGTGAGAAGGGTGTGTTCCCTGGGTTTGGTTTGATTGGATGAAGTCAACCAAATACATCGATCTCACTTATTTACAGAGGTGGGGATTTTAAGGGTGGATTTTTGCTTCTATCCGATTGCAACACTGGACTCCAGATAGGCACTTCAGGCCATCGCATGGTCAGTGTGAGGCTGCTCCACACTGCAGCCCTAGTTGGTCAAGGAATAATTTTTGGAGAGAAAGCATGCCGAGGTACACAGTGCATGTCCGAGGAGAATGGCTGGCAGTGCCGTGCCTAAGCTCCACAAACACCATTGAGTGGCTGGGAAAGGAGGCTGTGAGGCGATACATGAAAAACAAACCTGACAATGGGGGATTTGCCTCTGTGGAAGAAGTGAAGTTTTACATTCGAAGGTGCAAGGGACTTGGCTTGTTGGATCTCGATGATACAGTGGGAGATGCTCTAGAGGACAATGAATTTGTTGAAGTTGGTAAGCAAAACCTTAAGCAATGCATTGCAGGGTGACTGCGTTGGCATCTGAGTCAGCAAACTGTGGCTTTATCTAGATTCATCTAAAATTGCACCTGAGATATTGTCTACAGTTTTTATGGAAAAATGCCCAATCATTTAAGCATATTTAGTTTTTAGAAGCAAACCTATATAAGGTTTAGAAGGTACAGGATTCTACATCATCTGTATATGCTGTCATATATAGTATAAGCTGTCCTGCTTTTGCCTTTGGAATACCTTAAATAAATATGTACTTGTTATTTTCCCAGAAGCATACAAATACATTTAGGGCTGATAACTGCAAATTAGAATTCTTACTACTGTATATTGTAATGAATAACAACTTATATAAAGGATGCAATTTAATCCTGTTTGTGTTCTGCATATTTCTTCTAGTTATAGAAGGAGATATAATGTCTCCAGATTTCATACCATCTCAGCCAGAAGGAGTTCATTTGTATCCTTTTTTGAATGCTTTGTGAACTTTTTACAATTCCGGATTTGTAATTCTCTAGAATTCTCTTTTTTTCTTTTAGAGTTCCTTTGTTCTTAAAACATATTTCCAGCTCTAATCAAGTGGTTACTACCCATGAAATGTTGTCTGCCCTTTTTCCTTTACAGAACTTTCAGATACAGCAAATACCGAGAACCAGAACAGGTAGGAATCACCAGTGATTTTATAACTCAGTAACAAATCCTGCCACTTACCAGAACATGCTGAGAGTTGGGCCATTGCAGCATTCAGAAGAGCAGGGGCTGTTAGATTGGCTGGGTCTAGGAAACTAAATTGTAATATGTTTATTACGTTTTTGTTATTGAGTTCCTGTCTTATGAATGAGCATGAAGAAGCTTCCTGTTATTGCTGAGTTTTGACTGTATTTTTATTTATTCTCATTATTAAGCAACTTTATATGTATCTATATCCCAAACTAAAAAGTGGTTTTTTTTGGTGTAGTATATTTCTTTAGATGGCAACAGCTTAACAACGGAGGACTTGGTCAATTTAGGAAAGGGGCTTTACAAGATAAAGGTAAAGATTCTGAACAAACGCAGCTAAAAATTATATGTTGATTTTTCTACAACTAAATAACGGTAAATAAACTGGTATTTAAACTACTTATGTTTTAGCTCACACCTGAAGCTGAAGCTAAAGTCAAACAATCACGAGAAGTGATTGAAAGGATCGTAAAGGAACAGACAGGTAAATATTTTTATCTCTACCTATTAATTGTTTAGTAAACTTCATCAGGTTCCCTTCTTAACCAGCAGTATGGGGTTTTTTGCAGTTGTTTATGGAATCACCACAGGGTTTGGGAAGTTTGCCAGGACTGTCATCCCAAACAGTAAGCTGAGGTAAGTTGTGTGTGCAGCTTTCTCTGTCCTTTCTTCTCAGGAACGAAAGAAGAGGGAACAGTTCAACCCTATACTTTTATACTGTGGGGTTAAATGAGACAGCTGCTTCAGTATTTCCTTCTGTTTTGTGCAAAATAAAACCTGATGAGTCTTTTGGGAAATTTAACATAGAGTTTTTTTCTGTAGGGAGCTTCAAGTGAACTTGGTTCGTTCGCATTCTGCAGGTAATGAGACTCGCTTGATGTTTCTCTTTTCTGCCTCTGTTGGTAGCGGATTAGTAACTGAGAGGGTTACTGTTTCAGGTGTGGGGAAACCTTTGACCCCAGAGAGATCTCGCATGCTGTTGGCACTGAGAATCAATGTCCTGGCCAAAGGATACAGTGGAATATCCCTAGAAACCCTCGAGCAAGTTATTGAAGCGTTTAATGGTAAAAAGATGTTTAAAGAAAATCCTGCTTTCCCATTTTTTTTCCTTTTAACTGTTTTGTTAAATGGTGTAGTTCAATGGGTCAAGCTACAGATGTTGGTCTTTGTACTGGTGGTTCTGAGAGATCAGGACCTGAGCTTGGCTGTACAAGCTCGCAACTGGAGACCATTCCTCTGTTGGAAGGGCATGGAGCATGAGATGAATAGACAGGAAAGGCTGAAAGTTTGGAAAATGAGCCTCTGAGAGGTCAGATAGTAATTAGTTCAAGACTAAGCTTGACTTAGAACATAACTCTGGACAGGCACTTTTACAATGCCTCAAGTCTTTAACTTCTGTCCTGTCAGGTGCTAATGTGTGTGACACCATCTTTAAGGATACTGGGTTTTGGAGGGGAGAGGGCTATTACCATATAGAAAACTGCATGTGTTAGTGTTTGTCAAGCAGAGCAGCTTAAGCAGCACCTGTTTTTGTGAGTAGACCCCCTGAGATGTACAGAGGTGTTTGTAAGCAAGGGCTACAAGGCAGCCACACAGAAGCACATGGCTAGTCAGCAGCTCCCATGGCCACAGCTGTCACAGCAGTTCCACTGGGAGACATTCCCTCCCTTGCCCGGTGCTGTGGCAGGCAAACCAGGCTGTGCTGTTCATTATCTGATGACCATTGATGGTCCCTCTGGTGAGGCATGACAGTAGGGTGGTGACAAGCAAAGAGTGCCTTCCCCATAGTCAATGTTAGGTTCAACTGTCCTTCTCTCCTTTTCCTAAAGTGTAGATTGAGAGATTGTTCTGAGACTGTAGACCATATGTATGAGAGAAGAACCATGTTTGTTTATTTGAGCCCCAAATAATACAGTCTTTGTGCTGCCCTCTGTTTTACTCTCCTCCTCCTCCTGCAGCAGGTGAAGGAGCTGCAATTCTGTGTTTAGCTTTGCAAAAGAAGAGGAACAGACTGGTCCTTTCCCAGCTTTTTCTGCAGTTTCCCAGGCTCCATTTTTTCATTTTCACACATTTCAGTTCCCCGAGGATTAGGATGAGGGAAAGAGAGCTCAAAGATGGTTTCTAAGAGTAACCCAGTGTTTAATGGAGTCAGAAATTAAGATGTAGTTTTGTCCACACCAGGTGGTCATCCTGTGATGGAGAGCTGAGAGGAGTGATGTTGTAGCTGCCTGGCTATGTGGCTGTAGATGCAATCACCCTGGACTGTGGTCCCCCAGACTGCAACAAGAGTAGTCCTGTTGGTGCCATTGTCCATGACTGCAGGATGTTACTGTGACCACACTTATGAGCTGGCTTCTCTGTTTTCCAAAGAGTGTATCAAGGGGAAGCTCTAATAGGAGTCATTTTTGTTTTCTTTCTAGCATCCTGCCTTCCTTATATCCCAGAGAAAGGGACAGTTGGAGCCAGCGGAGACTTGGCCCCCCTCTCTCATCTTGCTCTGGGATTAATTGGAGAGGGAAAGATGTGGTCCCCAAAGAGTGGCTGGGCTGATGCTAAATATGTAAGATTTGTGCAGCTGATTGGGGTTTTTTTCTGCTTGGTGACTCATTTTCCAAATTGTATGTAGCTTTGAGAGAAAGAGAGCTTTTGCTCAGATTAATAGCATGTAAAAGTCTTCAGAGTTTCTGTACCAGTTTGAATTGGGACTAGGTTGCCTTTAGCAACTTATCCTCCACCTTGAGGAAGGTGGATCCATGGGAATACAATAACTGACTCACGTGTCACTGGAGCAGATATAAAATAAGCAGCATGTTAGTAAGTCCCAAGAAATACAATGCCATAATAATACAATACAAAATACCACAGTGACATCATTAATAAACTGGAGAGAGGGAGAGGATACGATACCAATTATGAAAGAACTATTACTACATCTTCAGCTCCATGAACATCAACTCTTTTCTAACAAATCCAACACCTCTTCTCAAATTCAAAACATTAGATGCTGAGAGTACCTGGAGAATTATTGGAAGCAGAAACTTAGCAGTAAAGTTTCTACTGATTTTATAATTGCTTTAAGTAAATATACAGTTTTGGATATTTCATTTTTGATAAATTAACTGGTAGTTTGTGCCATTACACCTATCATTCCTATCCATGAATATTTTATTACCAGACTTATTCATGGCTTGATAGCTGTACATCACTATAGACTGGAGAAGTATTGAGGACTACTGAGGCAGAGTAGGTATGAAGCAGACCAGGGTGTCCTGGACCCTCAGGACCAGAAGTTACGGTTGTACACCCCTGAGATGCATTGCATCTTCAGTTGGAAAGATTTGAGAGGATTCTATTCAGAAACAAGATTATGCTGTTTCTGAATTTCCCACAAGAGCAATTGCCCCATAGAACAGTCATGTATAGAATAAATGGAGTAGGATGACTCCTGTCACTAGAGATTTTCTACAGAAAGGATTAGGGAATCATTTATAAAGGAATAATTTATGCCAAGCCAAAACTATGCCTGCTATGAGGCAGGGTGTAGGCAAAACTGCCTCCCCAAGAGGTTTCCAGTCTTCTTTCCTATTACCCTCTTCCATCATCTAAAATACAGAAGATATTGATGGGCTGTGACAGTATGTCA
Source organism: Cephalopterus ornatus (assembly GCA_013396775.1). Classification (NCBI taxonomy): domain Eukaryota; kingdom Metazoa; phylum Chordata; class Aves; order Passeriformes; family Cotingidae; genus Cephalopterus; species Cephalopterus ornatus. The sequence continues at coordinate 172,444 of VZRE01011035.1, forward strand.
CTTCAGTGCTCCTACTACCTTCTTTTACTAGCGCTAGGAAATGAGGTGCTAGTTTGGAAGCCCAAAACTGCTGTCCTTTATTTAGCCCAGCAGAAAAAAATATGTTAAATGTTCATGATATAAAGCTCTTTTTCCCCCATCACTGAAGGAATTTGTTAATATTTCTGTTCATGCAAACATTTAAGATTTAATACTTTTAGTGATCAAATTACTGAAAAATATTTTTCATTAATTACCTTGTCATTAAACTCCTTCACAGGTCCTGGAAGCCCATGGACTGAAACCAATTACCTTGAAACCAAAAGAGGTAATAAAGTATAATGACGCCAGCTGATGGAAAACGAGAATAGTCAATTATTAGTTACTTTATGCATACAATAACAGTATTAAATGAATAATGTATTTAATTCAAACTTCAGAAGGATATTAATGAAGTGTTATCAGGAGTGGGATTCACCTCTCCTAGCGTCACCCTACTTGACTTGAAATGTCAGACCCAAGCTTGGTGTTTAGATTGGCTCTGTGGTCAGTGGAGAGAGACAGGCCTCTTCAGAAAGCACTTTATATCACCCTGAAACTGTTTGCCTAAGAAGCACCTTCAAGGTGCCCTTTGGCCATAAGAGGGCCCAGATGACTGCCTTGAACCACGTATCTGACTTGTTTGGAACTGCTGGAGTTCCAAAGGTGCTTCCTGTGACTCAGTAGCATCATGAGCACTGACAGTTTACGCAGCAAAGATGCACCATCAAGCTGTGCATTTATGATTTCAGGATGGTCCAGGAAGCTGAGCAAAGGTCTTTCACTCGTTCAACTGAGAAAGAGAATTATCACAGACATGGGGAATTGTCACAGCATGTGAAATAACTGCAGTGAATTTGCTTAATATCTTCTCTCTTTTTGAAGGGCCTGGCCCTCATCAATGGGACACAAATGATCACCTCACTGGGATGTGAGGCGGTTGAAAGAGCCGCAGCTATAGCGAGGCAGGCTGACATAATCGCTGCCCTTACACTTGAAGTCTTGAAGGGTACAACAAGGGCCTTTGACACTGGTGGGTACTGGTGCTTCCCTGTCTGTTTGCTTAACAGATCTTGACAAGAGAAGCCAAATCTAACAGTCTTGACTTGTTTTACTAGACATCCATGCAGTGCGCCCACATCGAGGGCAGGCTGAGGTGGCATTTCGATTCAGGTCCCTTCTAGATTCTGACCATCATCCATCAGAAATAGCAGGTGAACAACCTTAACCTTCACCCTCTCAGGTTACCGGGACAGGCTGGGTCCTTCAACAGGACACAATGATTTTGTGTAAGAAATATTTGTCTTTTGCTTCCCTTGTTCCTTCTAGAGAGCCATCGATTCTGTGACCGAGTTCAGGATGCATACACAATGCGCTGCTGCCCTCAGGTAAAAACTGGCTTTTATCTCCTTTCCTAACAACAGACAGTGAAGTTTTCACCTCAGAAATACTGTCAGTTATGTACTGTCTGACTCTGCTAGAGGAAGTGGGTTTATTTTGTTTCTTCTTCACTTCAAATTGAGTATCAATGAAAACATGTAATTTGTTGATCCCATGCACACACACATCAGGCAGCGTCTAACTAAGCTGTGTTCAGATCTGTAGGAATCTGTTGGAAGCAGAGGGAAGGTGCTGGTTTCCATGCTTGCAGGTTTTGCAGGAAATTTCTTCTGCATTGGTGTTAAGAACATGAACTGGGTGTTTCCAAAAGCAGACAGAGTGTAGTATCTCAAACATATTGGAAGAACTCAATCCTTTGAGTTTTAACAGGAGCTATTAAATCAGTGGAATTAATGGAAGTTAATTAATTGATGAGAGATTTTGTTTTCTATGGGGTCCTTGTAAGGCTACTTCTCCCCTAATAACACTTCTGCCTCTGAATAAATGTCTTATCTTCCATTTAGGGCAAACCAACCCAATCAAGAAAAGAATGTCATATTTAGATTACTCTTTTGGCAAAACTGCCGTAATAATAGTAAATGTAGTCTTTCAACTGTCCAGGATGGGCAGTGTGCCACAGTGATGCAAATCCAAGACTATCTTCATGTGTGGATGTAGAGTGGGATGATGGGAAAGAGGGTCCCTGCAGCTCAGTTAGCATCTGAAGATAAACTTATTGTAGATACTAAGCTCAGGTATAATGTTTTTTGTTCTAGGTCCATGGAGTTGTAAATGATACAATTGCTTTTGTGAAGGACATAATAACGACTGAAATCAATAGTGCCACGGACAACCCTGTATCTTTTTGATAACATTATTACTAACTAAAATTCTGCTTGGCTTTTTTTTATCCTTTTCTTCTGTATAAATACTTGCACAGAAGGCAAAAAAGTCATAACTGGTTTTGGTCAATAACTGCCATCGGCTGCAGCAGCAGCTTGTCTTCCTTTCCCCATCACTGCATTGGAGGTATGCTAGCATGTTTTGGGGCAAGGAAACCATATGTGCATATGCTTTGGTGCACGTTAAATGTTTCCTAGATGAGAGTCCATACACTTCTATTGAATATGTTGGGTAGATGGGACTTGGCAACCAAATGAGTAGTGACTTGGTGTATGAAGCATCCTTTGGTGCAGCAGGAGTGAAACCTGAACTACAGAGCAAGATTTGCTCTTGGTCAGGGAAGATAAACAGATGTGTGACTGGTAAGCACCACGGTGGCTCAGCCTGGTAAACTTTGTGCACAGTTCTTGCACTGTCACTGAGCAAGGCTGCATTTCTGTCAGCGGTATAATGATGCTGTGCATAACATCATCTATCTGTCAAGGAGCTGAAAAACTACTCTAGGATCCAAACAGATGTGTTTCTTTGCACCCCTTCCCACCCTTGATCAAAGACCTCATTTTATGTAGCTTATTTGAAAAAAAATACATGTCAAAATTGAAAGTTTTGGAGAACTGAGATTATTTGGTCTTCATTTCCTGGAAAGTGAAAGTGCAGAAGTAATATAATGTGATTGCAAATAAAAGCCTATTGGCACAAACATTTCTTCAGTTAAGATATTCCATTTGCTGGCAGCTATCTTTCATGTAAACTGTATTTCACTCATGTGTGTGCCTTAACTTCTCCTTGAAGATGGTGTTTGCTGAAAGAGCAGAGACCATTTCTGGAGGAAATTTTCATGGTGAATATCCTGCCAAGGTAATGAAGCATTTGGAGAAAGGAAAAAAATATTTAGTTTCTGTTTTGGTTTGTTTGTTTCTGTCATCTAGTCTAATGAAGTCTTCTTTTGTAGGCTCTGGACTATTTGGCAATTGGTGTGCATGAACTCGCTGCAATTAGTGAAAGAAGAATTGAGAGGCTCTGCAACCCCTCACTCAGTGAACTGCCTGCATTTTTAGTCACTGAAGGAGGTCTGAACTCAGGTTTCATGATTGCACACTGCACAGCAGCTGCCCTGGGTGAGTGCTTGAGCAGTATCATTGCGAGAGCAAGACAGACCAATTTTTATCAGGGCAAATGTAATCTAATAGTAGATACAAAAGTATCTTGCTCCTGTTTTCAATCTCTTTTCCACATGTTTTGTGCTGTTTGGGTGCAAAGTCTGAGCATTGAGTGCAGCTGCATTATTTTGGCTCAGGCTTCTTCCTTGTTCTGCACTGACCCTTGGGCAGGTTAAGTGCTCTGAGCAGCCCCAAAAGTGGACTTTGATGGGAAGGCCCTCAGTACTCAGTGTCTCAATTTGATGGCCAGGTCTATACATCAGTGTCAGTCCCCACAGTCCTGAGAAGATTGGAGTTCCCAGGGCTAGTTATCAGAGGAGCACACTGAAATTAAGCACTAGTTCATTTTACCTCTAGCACTCATGACTAAGGCAACAAAAAGCCTGCTGGCTTCTGGGATATTACAGTTCAGGAAAGCATGAGCCAATATAAAGATGAACATGCTCTGAGAAGAGAGTAAATTTTAAAAGATGCAAACAGACAAAGGAACAGAGGATGTCAGATAAATGAGTAGATAAATATCCTGCAAAAAAAAAAAAGTTAATTAACTAAATCGATGTACTAAATAGCCTGGAGGCTATTTTGGGAAGTGAGTCTGGAAAAGAAGCTGAAGTACTCATCACCTTGTTTGGGGACTGGAAACTTACCTTTTGGCTGGATAGAGTTTAGGGTTGCTCCAGGCTCAGCTGTTACTTGGTTTCAGTTTTCACAGCACACTTCTGCAACGTGGAGTGACAGATTCTGGGGTGTTTGTGGGTCTCTGCTGACACCAGGAGTCCAGGGGTCAAAACCTTCCTTCACAGGTCAAAATAGACAGGATTTTATCTAAACTGAAGTTTAAGTTCCTTTTATTCTTTTAAACAAGGTACTACTAATATTTTTAAAATCACTCTGCCAGTTTCTAGGGTGTTTGTGCACCAGCTAATCTTGTTCACTGCCAGGATTAATAGATAAAACTGCAAAAAATTTGCAGATGTTTTGCAATGCCACTAGATGTGTCTCTTTGCCCCCTCTTCGAGAGCTCTATGCTGCTGGACTGAGCTGTTTGCAGTGGCCACATGCAGCCTCTCTACGACCTGCCATTGCCTGCTTGAATGTGCCAGCTGGGCTCTCTTCCTGGACTGTGTCACTCCAGCCTATTTGAAATTGTGTCACCACCTCTGTTGCTCTTGTTGCTTTTCTGAAGCCACTAATTTGGCAAGGGCATTACACAGCATCCCACTGGGCTTCAAAAGGAAAAGGCCTGAGCGCAGCCAGAGATCTGTGAATGCAGACTTCGTTTTTTCTCTTATGAAAAGCAACTCTCAACCTCAAATTGTCATTGAACAGTGCCCAAAGCCCTTCCTGCAGCCAAATTCCCCTTGCTTTGGGGTGCAGCTTGAGAGACTTACTCCAGGGCTCACACCTGGATTTCAAAGCAGGAATGCTGTCACTCTCAGGGGCGTGAGGTGAGGTCTTGTGAGGTGAGGGTAGGAGAGAATTCATATCAGACTCCTGCGTCTTTCTAGAGGAAGTTCTGTGAGCGCCCCAGCTCCGATGAGGAGACCAGATGCCAATCTCTAGCTGTCTTCTTGACATCTGTGACCCTAAAAAAAAAAGAGGGAACCAGTGATCTTTACAGAGAGTGGCCTTGGAGCAAGAGGCAAGACCAGGCTTGTGTTTCAGTTATGCTGTCTGCTCTTTTTCTTTAGTTTCCATCAGGCCTTTGAGCCAGAGCAACTCAAGCCTGAAGATGGGGGAGGGAAGAGTGAGCAATCTTTCTATATTTGGTTAATATTTGCATCTGAAGACTGATGTTGGTTGCAATATAGAGGCGATGGTATTAAGGTTATCGAGGTGGTTATTACAAATTACTCAGTCCAGGTAAAATACGGATGCATCCTTGAAAGAGGAGCAATAGTTGGACCTGAAGTGGCAGACAGGCTTTTGCTCCAGGTTGGCCATTGCTTCTTCTGCCTCCCACCCATTCTCTCCTGCACTCATTGTGGTGAATTTTTTTGCAGTTTCTGAGAACAAAGCCTTGTGCCACCCCTCTTCTGTGGATTCCCTCTCAACCAGTGCTGCTACAGAGGATCACGTGTCCATGGGAGGATGGGCTGCAAGAAAAGCTTTGAGAGTTATTGAACACGTGGAACAAGGTAAAATTAAAATGCTGATTTCCAGACAGACCTCTGGTATGTAACCAGATGAAGATATTAGTGCCATTCATTCTAGATATATTTTAAGGAAAAGGGAGTTAATGCATCTAAAAGAACTGTCTAAAAATACTATGTTAAGTACATATTAAGTACAAGCATTTAGATCTTTCTAATGGAAATAAGGTGAAAACTCTCTTGCTTTTGATTTATTTACTTATTTGCCAGATGGTGTGCAGAGATACAGATGTCAGCTGTTAGTAGGTGAACAGAGTAATACACAGTACACAAATGCTGAACTCACTTGCCCAGTTTATACATTTGAGTGCTCTGAAAACTTACTTCTACAGAAATACATTTTTTGGGTGCAAAGAATGAGTTTAGGAAGCCACATGTTTCAACAGCATGCTAAGAAACTGAGTGTCCTAGATCCGGTTGGTTCACTCAGTTCCTTGGGTGAATTGGCTCGTGAAAATGAGGAGCTATTTCTGATAGTGATCGGGTGTGAGGTAGGCAGATACAGTGCAAACTTCTCCAGACAGAAGGCTCGCTTCCAAAGTGCTGTAATTTTACTGGTGTTCTCACGTGTGCTCTTGCAAGCTTTATGGAGAGAACTTCCTTTTATAGCTCAGGCCTCTCTCAGTGCTAAAGGGGTTTTCTGATTTATGATGGACATTAATCCAAGTATTCAAGAGACCCTGGAAGAGATTCCCAGGGTTTTAAGACTCTGATAACCAGAAGTTCCTGGTACACTTGAAAGGCCCATACAGCAGAGACCTGAAATCTGCTTGCTGAGATGCTGGATACTGCCCCCAGCACCATCCATGAAACAATCCTGTCACTGGGGTGGCTCTCTGAGGTGTGTGGATCCACTGCTTTTTTCACATTGCCTGAAACCATATCATATTAGCCAAAATAAAGGCCAGTGGTAGCTTTATACAGGAAACCTCCACTTGAGCTGTGCCTATCAAACATCCCTTTCGCTGTTCTGATTTCCTAGTTCTGGCCATTGAGCTTCTTGCCGCCTGCCAGGGCATTGAATTCCTACGCCCTCTGAGGACAACAACCCCATTGGAGAAGGTCTATGACCTTGTGCGCTCCGTGGTGAGGTAAGATCAGATAAAGGCCTCCCCCAGAGGTTGCCTGGGGATCAGCTGCTGCTGGTGGTGGTTAATGTTTGGCCAATGTTCGCAATGTTTCTCGTTACAGGCCTTGGATGAAGGATCGCTTCATGGCCCCAGACATCGAAGCAGCTCACAGGCTGCTTGTGGAGCAGAAGGCGAGTGTTGGCTTTTGGCATGTGCGGTAGCTTGTCCCAAGGAGCAGGCTGCAGCTCTGCTCTGGAAACACCCCTCCATACGTGCCTTGCATGGCCTCACTAAAAGCACTCCTCTGCCTGGGGCAATCCCACCAGATTTTTTGAGATTTGTTTTTTCTTAGTTTTGGCAGGATAGGTTTAATAATCAGTTCTTAAACCTGCCCTGTGTAGTAAGTAGCTTAGACTTCTATATCTGTCAGAGTCCAGACATAGGTCCAAATTTGAATTGTTTGAGGGCAGGGTCCTATAACCCTACAGATGTCCGGAGGTATCAACAGTCTCTCCAGACAGTGATCCTCATTCCTGGGGCAGTGATTGTTCCCTAAGCTGAAGGCCCTTATGCATGGTCTCAAAGCAATAAGGGGACATGGCAGAGGGAATAGCAGCAGGGATATGTGTTAACCTGGGCTACACCTATGAGATCTATTTATTTTATTTGTTGGTAAAATAAAAATAACAAAAGAATTGAGGAGAGTAAGCAAATGGGAGAAGAAAATCTCCCCTCTTTTTTTCTTGCATTACAGGAAGAGAGACAAAGGGAACTGTAGATCATTCTGCTTTTCTGCCTTGAACCCCAGCAACCATCCTTCCCCTTTTTCTTTGTTCATGCCAGCTGCTGTTTTGCTTCCCCAACCCCTTCATGATCAAGTAGTTTTGTTCTAAGTGACAGTAATTCTCTCTCAGCTGTTGCATACAGAGCATTAACTGGCTAATAAGACAAGACAAAGTGGTTTATGCCTTGAATCCTTTCACCTTTTCCCCTTGGAGCTGTATCCTTTCCCATCCCCTGTCAACTCCATCCACATGCTCTTCCCTAAACCTTGCTCTGTCCGCCTCTCTGGTTCTGCTGATCACATACAGTGTATCCACGTAGGTCTGCCTCCTACCAACATCTGCCTCAACCCCAAAAATTTTTCTACAGGATTTCCTGAACTTGTGAGTTGATGTCTTTTGTTTTGTCTCTGACTCTGCTGTTTCACTTTCTTGTTTCACAGGTGTGGGAAGTGGCTAAACCTTACATTGAAAAGTACAGGAGGGAACACATCCCTGAATCAAGACCCATTTCACCTACAGCTTTCTCCCTGGGATCGCTGAGAATGAGTGCTGATGTTAGTCATGACCATGGGCATCAGGATGAACTTTAAGAACTGTAATCCTCTGGTAGAGAGCAGATCCTTTCCAGACCTTGCCTGAGGGTGGCTGTTCTACTCAAATTCAATGTGGTTTCTCCAGGTGACACAGGGGACTTGACTGTCTAACTCAGGAGTACAAACAGGTACTAAAGAAGTGGCTCACTGCTTTCCTGACATATGAAAGACAACTTTGTCCTGATAGTGTGGTTTTGACTCAATTTCCTGAACTTCTGAACACAAATCATTCAGACTCCTGCTGAAGCCAGTGGATGTGTTATGCAGGTCCTCCTGTATTTGTTTTGTCAGCTCTTTGCCTGTTTTGTCTTCATCTGTGCCAATGATATCAAACAGCCTGTTTGGTATTTTCAATTTTTTTTTCCCCTTTGTGTAACTGCAGTGGTCCCCTTCATTTTGCCACAAGAAAAATTACCATTACATTAAATTCTTCTTTCTTTTGCAGATCATATGTGAAGTACAGGTTCTTGTATAACAGAAGCATTTTTAGAGCAGGTGCTCCACAAATCAGAAAAGCTGAGTGCATAAGAATGTGCTATGGAGATCATTGCTCCAGAACAAATATTCTGATGATGGACTACACTTAATGCAGCTTTCCAAGAACTATGTGCTCACACCTGCAATCAATAAACTGAGGCTTCACATAAGGCTGTAGCAATCTATTTTCCTGTCATGTGTGATGATGAAAATGTAAAGCAAGAGCTTAATTTGGAAATAGGGAGGACAGGTGAAACAGGGGCCAGGAAAGGGGGAGAAGGAGGTGTAGGAATGGTGGATGTGAGTAAGTGCTGAGGCAATACCACCAAGAACTACAGTCCCATGGCTGACCAGGTATCTGCCTGTCTGCCAAGGGCTCATGACATGGTGTTCTCTGTGTTACAACGCTGACCTCTGGCACAGACTTTATTTTGCAAGAGAAGAGTCAGGACATAGATTTCACATTATGGTGCAGTGATGACATAGCACTACTGAGCTGGCTGTGAGGCATTCAGCACGAGCTGGAAATCTTCCCAGGCTATTGGCTATGCTGCAAGGGGTGGCCAAAGCACTAGTGTGGGGCTACCTTTGAGTGTCTGAGACCTGCCATGTTAAATGTGCCCTGAGAAGGGGGCTCATGCCTGTTGGCAAGCTACCTGGGAGACACCAAACCTGGCCAGAAGACCTGGGAACTAGGGTACCCATGGCACATGAGCTCCCAGTTCAGCTCCTTCCTTCTGCACCTGATGTGCAGCATCTCCATCCTGTCTCTCCCTCATGTGCCAAGAAAGTCCCTACCCTTTCAGCTTAAGGCTCTCTGTAGCAGGCATATCTCAATCTCCTCCTGAAGCTGTTCCATTTTGTATAAAATCAGGTATTAATTAAAAACAAGAGTGAGAACAAACAGCCAAGCTTATTATATCTTATAGGGTCAACCACTTGCCTTCAGCTTTGTGTTAAGGCTGACATTCCTTCAGCAGCAAAGCTGGCAGAAGTTCCTATGTCCATGTTACCTATGTCTCACTCCCAGCCACTGTGGATATCATCTCTGAAGTGAGCCACGTTAAAGGCAAAAGAACTTCCTGCACTCCGGAGTGGTGTGCATTCCCTGGCAGCTGCTCGGCCATGGTGGTACCAGTGCTGTAAGCTGCAGGACCATGTAGCTGGCTGTCAAGAACACTCAAACCAGCTGTGCCGCTGAGGGATAACCTCATGCTCTAACTGCAAACTGCCACTAATTACAGCTCTGGGGCACGTTCCCAAGTGGCTACTGGATTCAGCCAAGCTGTTCGGGCAAGCATGTGGTTTGAGGTTCCCATCTGAGCTTGTGCATGAGAGCAGAATCCCCTTGCTTCAGTAGTTTCAGGCCATGAATGCCTACTCCTGCCCAGAAAGAGAATATTTGAGGTTTTCCTTATGCAATCTTGGGCCCCAAATACCTTAGGCACTTCAGAGAGGAGGTTCTGGACCTTACTTCCCATTCACCTCTGCTTTTGGCTGCCTGGGACCGAGGAACCACCAGCACACACTGCAGCATGGTGACCTCAGCTTTGCACCGTGCCTGTGCAGAGCTGAGAGGCACTGCTCCAGCACCACACTGCATTTCAGAAGTGCCTGTGCTTCTTCCCTGACAGCCTCACCAAATCCCTGGATAAATGTTATTTATGAAGGCTGTCTTGGGCAGAATAGACCATGTGATTGCATACTTGAGATGTTCTTTCAAGCTTTATAAAAACAAAGGTCCACACCCACATCTGGTACAACATCTGCTTGCAGGAAAACACGTCAGGTGGCAGGAATGCCATTACATTGTTTTAAAAACTGATTTAGTTGGCTAGCCTGACTCAAATAAAGCATGATAAAAGATATTATATGGGATGGCTAATATATTTTGGGTGTTAACAGATGTGCCCAAGGCTCAGGGAGATCAGAAGATCATAATAAAGCTCGTATGTATTTGTGATGAATTTCAGATACCTGTTAATCAGACTGACACTGTTGTCCTTCCCTTAGGGTCTGGTTCACTAAAACACTCTGCTCTGTATCACAGGTTATGTCACCTGCTTATACCAACAATTATTTTTTATGTGAAGTTCTTCATGCTTGTCGGGTGTAGTTTTATTACTTCACCTTCAGAAAGCAAATCCCTTTTGTTTCTGCAGCCACCATCCATTTAAAAATTTGAAGAAAAGACTCAGTCCATGTGTATTCATAGACACTCGCTACCCCAGACCCTCTGCTTAAAAACTGCAAAAGCTTAAACCCTCCAAAGTTATATCATCCTTTTTTCTGCATACTGCATCCCCAAATGATGGCACAAACTCTGGAAAAAAAAGTAGTAGCTGAAAGAAAAAAGAAAGAGAGCTTTGAAAAAATCAGGCTCTTAAATTTTGACATGGCTCTGAGTAGAAGTTGTCATACTGAACCTATCAGCATCACATTCAAACTTCCACGAGCAAATATGTTTGATGTTATTTCAGATTCAGCCTAGAATAAATGAACGTCTGTATGACACTGTAGGTGATCTTCTTTTAAGTTTCAAGGTAATTGAAAATTTGAGAGGTTGGCTGTACTCATCAGACCTCACTGGGCTAACTGCCTCTAAGAGTAAACTGTAAGGTTTTTGGCATCACAAACTTCCAACAGCAGGCCTGGCTCAACCTCTAACTTACAATGCACCCCAGCTTTCAGCAGCCCAGGGAGTGGTGTACCTGATTGCCTTTTCCTCTCCTCCTTCTTGTTCCCCTAAAGCCTCAAAGGAGCTGTAAGATTCTCAGCAAAGGAAGATGTTGCAGAGCAGCAGAATCAAGACTTGGTATTTTGGAGAGGTAAGAGGTACTGTATTTCCCACCATAACTGTGGTTCCTGGTATCTGCTGAGTTCAAGACTGAGCAGACCCTGAAGCTATGAATGTTTCCTTGGCATGCTGTGGCCTTCCAGCACAGCCAAAGCCAAATGTGCATGCCTGAGCCTCTGGCCTCTCTTGTCACAGGTTACTTAACATCACACTTCCCAATAAATCTTACCTGGATCCAAACTTCACTTATTGATTGCTGGCTTGTTTGGGTTATTTTCAAATATAATCATTTAATAGATTAATTGTATAGGAAACCATTTTTGGAAACAGTCCTGTTTCAGATGGATACAATTAGAAATTATTTTATTGCAGTAGAGAGAAGGACAATGGGGATGAAGATGCACCAGTGGGGTAATGCTTGCTAAAATTTATTTGAATAAGAGTAACATGAGCTGGCAAACAATTTACTGGTAAATACAAATGTGATTTGTCTGTTGCTTTGAAATACTCCATGCTAATTTGATTTTAGTAGCTTAGTAACTGTCTTCTCTCAGTAACTGCTCATTGTCTCACACATCTGATTTTGATAGACAACTTTTCCTTTCACTATGACGTAGTTGATCAATGCTTCATGTCCCCCAAACTGGTAAATCAAGTGCTCCCACCTAAAAAGACAATGTTTAAGAGTATACAAACTTGCATAAAAGCAGGTCACATACCCGTTATACCTGGAAATTTTAAAGGATTTGCTTGAAAATGGGAAAATGCTATTCCATGTGTACGTGTTGACTCTTGCGGCATGAATGCAGTGAGTTGATGTACAGATCAGTGGAGAATTTCTTCCACAAAATAAACAGGCATTATTAAATAATTTTCAATTAGGCATGGATAATAACTGTAGTAACAGTCCCAAAAATCTTAGACTTTATTTTCCACTGGAATGATTAAGGAGAATGAAAATGGGTCTGAAATGCTAGCAGTGTCCCTTTTTTAAGGCATAGGTAACTTCTCCAGTATCCAAACATGGTGAAAAACAAAGACCCCGATGTTAAAGCACATTTGAAATGGCAAGAACAAATGGAAAGAAACAAAATGGAAGAACAAACCTTGATGAATTTATGATAACAAGGTCCCCCTGCTTGCCGATCTCCAAGGAGCCATGTGTGTCTGATTTCCCCAGAGCATAAGCCGCATTAATTGTGGCAGCTGCCAGTGCTTCATTCATTGATATCTTCATGTTTACACAGGCCAGATGCATCACCATAGGCTAGTAGGCAAGTAAGGGGAAAATGGGAGTTACCAGTAACACAAAGCTATTGATGCTTCAAATCCCTAAGCACTCTCCTTCTTCCTTGTACAACAGAGGAAGTTGTTCTGCATAAGGTAAATCTTGCCAACTCCAAAATGAGAACTCTAAAACCAGGAACTTGGAAAGCTTGTTTTATAAGCCTCTCAGTGCATATAAAGAATGGAACCCATTCCAGTTCCAAGAGTTTCTAGCTAAAACTTCCAACACACAAAAACAAGCACAAGCAGCTGCCTGTGTGGGGCATACAGCTCTCTTCATGAATATGAAGACTGTTATCAGCATCCAAGATCTATACACAAGTTGTACTAGTAAGAATTTCATAAATTTGTGGTGTCATAAGTATTAGGAATAGCTTACCATTGAAAAACAGTATGCATTAGGATTAAAATCACTGCCAAGAGCAACTATAACTCCTTCTTCCAACATTTTTCGAGCTTGAGGTTGCTTCAGTCTAGCGGGAAAAAGGCCCTTGTCAGTGCAATTTGATTAGTTATTATACAATGATTTACAAAACCAAAAGTCATCACTCAGTTTGGCTACCTTTGGTTTTGGAGATGAAAGCCCAAATTGTCCTCTTGCACCCCTACCTATCCCCCCATGGACAACATAAATGGGAAGTGCAATCCACTGCTTGTGCAGTAACAGCATGTGACAGCAGCCAGTATCAACCATCAGGCTCCAGGACACTGAAATTCTGATATTTATCCATATCTCAGCCACAGTTTACAAGGTGAAAATCTTCATTTCTCAAAAAACCCTAATTTTCTAGTCCTTACAAAGACAGGCTCCCAAATATGAGTGGCATGTGTAATGCAATAGTCTCTTCCTGGTTATTGAGTCTGTGAATTTAATCTGCATACATTAGAGGATCTTCTCACTTAGCACTTATAATGCAAAAGATCTTTTCAATAACTTCAGTATCTGGAATAAACATTCCAAAATTGTTTGGCACTCAATTAATCTGGGTAGGTGTTTGCAAGGGTGGGAACTAGGAAATACACTCACTAGGAAGCCAGAGTCACTGAAAAGCCATTCCAAATCTACTGTGAGACTTGTCAAAAGTCTCACAGATTTTTGAGGATTTCCACCAGAAATAAGACATAAGGAGGCTCATTCAGCTCTATGTACTTGTGATTATCTTCACTGATCCAGACTGATCCTGAAGGCATGGAGAGATGCTTACACTTTTGCACTAAAAGACCCTAAATCCACAAACATGGGTTTGTTGTTACAGATTTCCTTCTGTGTAGTGGCCTTACCTTAGCATGTAGGCAGTTGTTGGTAAAAGGACAGCAGCACATTTAGCTCTTGCCATGGCTGTGATACCTTCATCACTAACTTCTTCTAGGTGGCTGATAGCCCGGGCTCCTAGTTCAGCTCCAAGCTAAGCAAATTTTCAAGAGAATTACTCACTATTCTCAATTAATTCAGTAAAATAAAGTTGTTTCCAAACAACTAGAGGAGACAATTCACTATTAATGTAAAATTTACTAGAAGAGAATAATAAAGAATGCTTGAAAGAAAAAACAGAGTACAGAGACAAAGTATTTCTTAATTTACTGCAGGAAAAGCTTTAGCCATCCACAGAGCAAAACCATAACTTCAGTGGTGTTTTTAACAGCCTGGCACGCAAACTATAGGGGATCCAGGGATAAAAAACATTATCAACTCCTGTTCATAAAGGATACATTAGAAAATGGTACACAAAACTGATACTAGTTGCAGAACTAAAAGTCCAACTGCTGCCTTCAATGGGGAAGCAAAAAAGGCTCATATGATCAATCGAGTTTTTGTTTTGGTTTTTTTTTTTTAAATACAGCAGAGAATAATTTGAGCAGATCCCACAGAAAGGAAGCAATGTTTAAACAATGGTAAAACATGGTCTCAAAGTGACTTTCTTTATCAGGATATTTGGGAACGTAGTCTTGACTAAACTATGCCTTTGAGTGTGCTCAGACAAATTGATCTGAGTAATGAGACCGCTGAGTATGGTCAGTGCACACTTGACTTGTAGCTGCTAATGGGACATTTAATGAGAAAATATTTTTCAAGTTGCATAGAAACCATGCTTTTGTCATTCCTTGGTTCATGGATATCCACCTTCCCCATCTGTATCCCGTGTGGAAGATAAGCAAAGTCAATGTTTGATTAGCCAATGCACGTTAGTCCCAGAGGTCAAGGTTTCCTCTCATGTCTGTAACTCCAAAGCTGCACAAGGACTGCACTTCCTATCATCTGATAGAAATAGATGTCTATGAATGGTCTATTTTATAAAGTCTTGGAAAAGAAAACCTCAGTTTTGAAAGCTGCGATTCTTTCACAGATTCAGCTCTCGTAAGAGCAAAAATGGCTTAACTGAATGGTAAGAATGACATACCTCAGCAGATTTCATCGGATGGAGTTCATCACCATGGAAGTTAATCTGTAACCCTATATCTTTTCCAGCTTGAAGAATTCTCCTTGTAGACTCCAGATCAAAGACTCCCTTCTCACAGAACACATCTATATTGTTAACCTGTATTTCACCACTTAGTTTGAGTTCTTTCAGTTTAGGGAGATGGTTATTGATAATGTCATCTGTGGCTTCAGTAGCAGTTTTCCCTCTAATGAAAAGAATATGTTACAGGGCTATATGAATAACACCTTTCGCACACGTTCAAGCCATACATGCACTTACTAGATTACTTAGGAAATGATGTAAATACGAATCACTCAAAAAAACTTCAGATTAAAAAATGTAAACCCACTCTTAAACATGAGTTACTTTCCATTCAAAGAATATTAGACTGTATTACTGTATATTTGTTATAAGGTTGGCATCTTGTATGCTATCTAAGACATGGCATATTTTAAAACAAATTCTTCTGCTTTCCTATTCGTATATTCTGACCTGCTTATACCGTATTCTAAGACATAACTATTTAAAGTATGTAAATGAGTATTTAAATATGTTAAATCGTATTAATGTAATATTTTTATGCAAGTATCAAAGCTCAAATGGGATGTGCAGTATGAGTAGTTATTTTTAATTTACCTCTCCTCCTTTTATATCATTCAGAGTGACGGATAGATAACTGTTTCTAAATCAGAGGGGCCTCCTAAGGTTGGTATTGTCAAAGTCAGAACCATTTATGAATCCTCTATTACACAGAGACAACCCAGGAGAGATTAGTGAATGCCTTTGAAAGAGCAAATAATCCCAAAACATGAAGTTGAGTTAGTATTTTGCAATTTTAATATCCAAAGATAAGAGATGTACAGCAGCTAAATGTCTGAGACATCTCAATTCTCCTTTCAGGCCCTGTAAGACATGCAGAGATTGGCCCTGTAGAGTGCAACATAGGACTGAACTGGGAGTTATGCAATGGCAATAAATTCAAGAAGTCAAATTCTGCTTGAGTATATAAACAAGGATGTGCAGTTATAAATCAGAGCAGAACTGTGCTTCTGGCCTTTCTTTTGTTCACCCCTCACTGACACAGTCATTGGGGCTGCTCAGGCTTTGGCCATGCCAAGCTTTCTCCTTAATCTTCCTTTACTCAGAAGCCTTTGGAGGAATTTTGTCTGAAAGATTAGGGCCAGAGCAAAGACAAACCAAAGGGAAACGTTAAGTCTTGGTTTCACTCTTTAAGAGAAATAATGACCAAAAATGCAAAACAAAACTGCTGGTGTTTTAATGCAAGAGACCTCTGATCAGGCAACCTCTTTGAAATGTCTTGCTAAAGATGAAAAGGGCCCAATGAACCCTTGCCAACTGAAGAAAACAATTAAAAAAATCAGACATTCCCAAAATCATGAATTTGATTCAAAATGATGACTAGAGGGACCAGGAAGGAATTGCATAATTCCTCCAGGTCAAAATAAAAACCCAAGCCAGAGAAAAAGTTTGAGGGGTAGCAAATTCAAGCAAAATATTCTAGACACAAGCACTTGATTGAAAACTGAAGAGGGTTTAAGAAGACCCAAACTGGAAAATACAGATAATTCAGCATTTCATTCAGGAAATTTCCTCAAATCCCCAACTGCCTTTTCTCCTTATTTAAAATACAGTATCCTTACTGCCTATGTTTTGTTATGCTTGATGTACATCAGTGGGGACAGAAGCGTGCAGAGAGTGAGAAGGTTCACCTGTTTTTCTCACATGTTGGTATGTTTGTAAAAACACTGTGATTTCTTTATTCCACTAGTTTCTAGAACTGCTTAAAGTATTTTCGTGGGAAAGACTATTTCTCAGGATTTTTACTGAGATCCTTTTTAGGGGAGGAAGAAAGGAAGGACTAAGAGATACATATAGTTTTGGGTAAAACCTCAAATTTTTTTCCCATTAAGTCCTCCAAATTTTAGTGGAACTTCTTGAAAGAAGTAGTTGATGCTTTCAGCTGATTTTAGTTACTTTATTCTCAACCATCTTCCAGTTACTGAAGATGATACAGAATTCATTTTAAATAGTTAAATTAACAAAAGATAATTTCCCGTCCTGCCCCAAATACAGAATAATTAGATTGCTAAAAAACTGTCTAGGTCATGTTTTCTTGAATGGGGAGAGGTAAGGGTTTTTTTGGAGTATTTTTTTTTCTTTTAATGAACAGCTCTTAAATATTGCCACATAATAGTCTTGCCTCCATCTCATATGCCTTGTCTTGCAGCAGCCTACTGCTTAGTATGTCAAAGTATATATGTTTCATGTACAGCTACATATCTAAAACTCCTCATTAATTCTTTCATACACTGAAATCTGGTAACCTGAAGACGTTATTTTCATAGGGGAAAAAAAAGTTAAAGCGAGAAAGGCTTTTTATGATATGTTGAGTCATCGAAATAATTGTGTTTAAACACATTTAGTTTAGTTTTCTACTCATACCTATAAGATGTATGCAAGTCTTCATTGCATGGAAGCATAATTAAACTTTGTCTACTGTGGTATATAAGGATTAAATACAGTATTTTTTGCTGTTAGCTGGAGAAAAAAAAATCTCATGGCAGAGACTAATCCTGAAGAACAGCAGCAAAGGAAAGAAGAAGAACTTTCTGTACAGGAAACCCCGTAATCTGTGTTACACTCAGTGTGAGCATCAGCTGAGGCAGGGGTTCTGTGCTAAGCTTATGTTCGTATTTAGGAGTCATTAAATAATGTTCCCCCATCTTCCTTCAAACTAAACCTTAGGACAGCCTTCTGTAAATACTGACTGTTGTTTCAAGTATGTTGCATTTTAGGAGTGGGGCAGCAGGAACCTTTCTGAAAATAACGGCCAATTTTCAATGCAAAGCAGCAATACTTAACAAGAGCAAGCAAAATCAATCCCATTACTTCGGCACAGAATGAGCTCCACAGTACGTTGAAGAAATGCCTATATCCATGGACCTCCTAGCACGTTCAATCACCCTGAGCATTTTGAGCTCTGTTTCCAAGTTTAAGCCATAGCCACTCTTGCACTCAACCAATGTGGATCCTGCTCTGAGCATGCGTTCCAGTCGGTGTTTGAAAGTACTGAACAGCTCTTCCTCCGTGGCTTTCCGGGTGTGTTCCACAGTAAAATGGATTCCTCCCCCAGCCTGGTGGATCTCCATATAGGATGCACCTGCCAGCTTACGGAAAAAAAAAAAAGAAAACAAAAAACAACCCCCCCATACAATTAGCTATCAATTGTGCGTTTTCTATCCAAGAGATTCTGCAGAGTGCCTTGAGGTCTCTTTGCAAGTGCGAGAGACAAAGAAGGGAGAAAAAAAATCCCCATTAATTCTTCCTCCCTTTCCCTCCTCTCTCCCTTCCATTTAAGTGAAGAAATGAAGTAAGAAGTGACACAAAGAGAATTACTCTGAAGATTTGCTTCCCCCTGAGTCCAAGGGAAAAACCAGACCCTAGCTCAAAATTCATTTTTGTGGAAAAAAAAGGTGAAAAAAAAAAATCAATATTTAGATGGTAATAGAAGGCAACACTTTTATACTGCTTCAATTAATGCAAAAATATACCAAGGCTGGCTGCAAAGGATGCAGTTACACTCCTCTATCAGCCTACCGCTATTCAAAATCATCCCTCCTCCCTCAGATTATCTGACAGAAATTATTTATTTTTCTATAATGGAAAGATAGGAGTCATTAGAAAGTAGAAATAGTTGTACATTAAAAAAAAAAAAAGGAGAAAGAAAAATCCAGCTGTGTAATTTTATGCCGTTACCTTCATTGCGAACTCATGAACCCTATCACCAGCCCACACTGGATGTGTATGTGCATCTACCAGGCCTAAAGAAAACAAAGTAAATGTACACTTGAGTTACTTCAAGGTGTAAGAAAAAATTATGAGCATGCAAGAAAAGCAAATGGACAGCAGAAGCTGCCCTACAAGGTCTCTACTGGTTAGAGAAAAATAAAAATCTAGCCAGCCAAATATCTAGGATTTTCTTAAGAGGCTATTAATTTTCTTTAAATTTTTTTTTTAGGTCTAACACCTTGTGTAAAATATCTCCAGGTAAATGCTTCAGTTGCTGAGTTTTTCATATTATTTTGATGACATTTTCAAACTGTGGAAGAAATTATAAATCACAAACTTTGAAAGAGTTCATTAGACTTTAAGCATTGAAAGTGTTAATTAGATTTTAAGCCTGTGCTCTTTAAAAAAGGCAAACTGCTTAGGCTGGGCTTAGCACACTAGTACTTCCTCTAGCAACAGTCCACTTACTACAGAGGGAGCTTTTTCTACATGCTGTGAAGCTGACGCTACTGAGTGCACACAGGTCTAACAGCTCGTGCACTAACACCACTTGCATAGTTTACCATGCAATAGGCTTGCCCAGGGTTTAGGGGGTTTTTTATCAGGTAAAGTTACAGAGTATGTGACTTAAAATCCCTTTTGCCTCCAACTGGCTGTGGGCAGAATGGAGAAACTGAGTTTTATAGCTGAATTGCTGATGGGCAGAAAAGAGAGATGAATCTGAAAAGTCGCTTGGTGGGCAAGCTAAATTACTGTTGTGATCTATGATACACATGTATCTATGATATTTCACATGTAAAGATGAAAAAGAGAACCAGAGCTACACCACAAGGACCAAAAGAACCATCTCTAGTGCCACAATCTTCTCCTTACAGCACACCTGATGGGAACACTGTGATATTCTGTTCCCAGCACAAGATTCTATCCTTATGATAAATAGGAGAAAAAGGATGGAGTAACATTTAACATGCATGTACTTTGTCTCTAAGCATTTGTCACCACACGGCATTCATAGAATCACAGAATGGGTAAAACTGTAAGGGGCCACAGTAGGTCATCTGGTCTACCCCCCCTGCTCGAGCAGGGTCATCCTAGAGCACGTGGCACAGGATTGCATCCAGATGGTTCTTGAACGTCTCCGGAGGAGACTCCACAACCACTCTGGGCAACCTGTTCTAGTGCACAGTCACCTGCACAGCAAAAAAGTTTTTCCTCGTATTCAGGTGGAATTTCCTGCGCTTCAGTTTCCGTCTGTTGCCTCTTGTCCTATTGCTTGGCATAACCGAGGAGAGCCTGGCTTCATCTTTTTGACACTCTCACTTCAATACTCATATACACTGATGAGGTCCTCTCTCAGTCATCTCTTCTCAATGCCAAACAGGCTCAACTCCCTCAACCTTTCCTCATAAGAGAGATGCTCCAGTCCCTTAATCATCTTTGTTGCCCTCCACTGGACCCACTCGAGGAGCTCCATGTCTCTCTTGTACTGAGGAGTCCAGAACTGGACACAACACTCCAGACATGGCCTCACCGGGGATGAGTGGAGGGGGAGAATCACCTCCTTTGACCTGCTGGTAGTGCTCTTCCTTAGTACCATTGCGAGCAAATGCACCTACCTGGTAACACGCACTTCCCGGAGCAGTCAATTATCTTTTCAAATGTTGCTTCTGAAAACTGATTGCGAATTACATCTGCCTGGCCCACAGCTTTGATACAACCATCCCTGCAAACCACAGACAACAAAGAAAGAATGTACCAGCCTATTGAAAAGTCAAGTGCTCAGTGACAGAGCTCCTGGAACAACAGGGGCAGGACCTTTAGCACGACTGAAGATGCACATGGGGAGGTGATTTGCTCATTTTACAGATGCACAGAAAACAATGAGGTAACTCCATATGTTCCAAGCTGTTTGCCGTAATGCTTGTCGTGTCCTCTGCTTAGATCCCTCTGGACAACACTTTGTTACTCCTCTAATTCCAGATAGACAACACTGTTTTTCTCCTGTGGGTCAGCAAACATACAGCATTCCTCCAGCAGGTGTCTATCTGCAGGGTACTCTTCACTTCACAGAAATCAAACTGTCATCACCTGGACCTGGAACGTGTCCCGTGCCCTGAGAAGCCATAGGGATCAGCCTCTTCGGGGCTGGTATTTGGTTGAATCGCAACGTTCTGCCGGTGGAGTTTGAGGATGGTACCGGGAACTCCGAACCGCACTTGGGGGATCCCCTCCACCCTTGCACGGAGCTTCTCCTCACCCACACCGGTGGGCTGAGCCAACAGCCTGGCAGCAGCCGGCCCTGGGAGCGAGGGCAGCTCGCAGCCACCCCTTCCCGCAGCCACCCGTTCCCGCAGCCACCCGTTCCCGCCTCCCCGCCCCGGCCCCGCACTCACAGCCCCACCACCAGGCTGGCGCCCCGCAGCACGGCCAGGCCGGCGGCGCCGTCCCGCCGCAGGTACCGCTCTCTGCGGCCGCACACCAGCACCAGCTGCTGGGCGTTCTCCAGCAGGAGCCGCTGCCGCTCCCGGCCCGCCATGGCCGCGGGCACCGAGTGGCGGGGGCGCCGCCCGGCTCACAGCACCCCCGGGCGGG
>VZRE01011035.1:193924-240547 GCA_013396775.1 Cephalopterus ornatus
CGCCGCTCGGCTCAAAGTCCCCCGGGGCGGGCGGCACTGAGCCCCTCCTGCCCCCCGCCCTGTCCCGCCTCGGGCCGCGCTCAGCCCGACCCCGGCTCCGGACCCGGCCTTGGCCCCGCCCGGCTCGGTCTGTCCTAACGTCGCAGCAGCCTGCTCCAGGCGAGGGATGCTTGCTTGATTCGGTCCGGGATAACGGGACAACATCCGTGCATCGCTCTGGTTCATGATCAGCTCCGAAGCACCGGGTTTTTCAGCTGGGGCCTCTCAGAGCCCTCAGTTCTCACAGTACCACCCGGAGATTTCCCTTTGCCAAAAAAATAGGAGCTTCTGATTTGGGAGCGTTTGTTTTCCCACATGCTCCTTACCCGCAATCCATCATCTCATCAGCATCTATCATCTTTCAAGCGCCCACCACCTTGCCTGCATTCCAGCAACAGCTCCTGAGGAACCATAACACCTCCCACCATGCCAGATGTTCGGGCAGACATCAGTTTATCCAGGCAGCTATTAATTAATCTGATTCCAAGATCAAAAGTCTTGTGCGATTCTGCTGCCCCCTACAGAATGAGGAAGAATCATGGAGCCAATATTTGCTCTCAAGGTGGGTATTTTTTGCTTTCTTCTCTCTTCAAATATTCATAGAGTCTATAGGGCTGCAGTAATTCCCGGCTGTAAGTGGAGTGTCTTTTTAAACAAGGGGTCCCTCAAACACCTTTCTGGTGGTGGCAATCTTGTTTAGAAACCTTTTCTTTTAGAAAGAGAATCGATTTTAAATGCTTGTAAGACATCTATGTGCATAAAGATTCTGTCCAGCAGAGAAAGATGTATATGTTAGCCCTTTGAATGAACCTTTCTGGTGAAGTCTTGTTTGCAAATGAGGCAAGAAATGCAGCTAAAGCACAGGAATTTGTATTTAATATTAAACCTGAAAAGTGAGTAAAACTACATCTGTGTTGGGTGTTACATTGTGATGCTTCTCCACCAGCTCAATACTGCACCACAACCCTTGTCTTCCTCCTAAACTCTCACTGAGCATGCAGAAGAGCTGGTAGAGAGTGCTTTACGGCTTCCAGGAGTTCCTGCTGATTTTCCCCAGCAGTTCCACAATACGTTTGAAAGCAGAAATTAAAGAGGAACCTTGCAACAGCATGACAGCAAGGGCAGAAGGACACTCCACTGTGGAGGGTGCTTAAGCAGGAGTGGTGGGATGAGGCCTGTTGTGTCAGGAACGAAACACAACATGCTGCGGTGGAGCCTGGCACTTGCTGAATCAGTTCTGACAATAAAAGCAGTGGGGAGAAGATGATTCAGCCGGAGCAGAAGCCAGCACTCCTCACCTGCATGCAGCTCTCTTCTCTGTGTGCGGTGGGATGGCAGGCAAACAAAGAGGTCTAGAATGAAGGTCTTCACCATGTAGCACCATCTTATGTCAGTCTAAAATCATCTTCCCTGTATTTACAAATATGTGAGGGTAGATACACAATGAACTGCTCTTCCTGCCCTTGAGGACTGGCAGTGAACATCAAATTCCCACCTGTATTTGCTCATCTCCATGTTTAATTGCATGCCTGGCCATCCAGTGCTTCTGTGAGCAAGGGCTGCAAGTCAAACAGAAACTGGCCTGAATGGTCCTTAAATTTTTCTCACATCTACACGTTTTTTGCCTTTTATCTCTTTCAGCAATTCCAGAGAGAATTTCAAAGAGCAAAGGTGACATCCGCAGCTCTATTTCTGGTGATCCAATCTCAGACTCCAGTCACTCATATTAGTTTTGGTGAAAGGAGGGAAAAAAGGAAAGATCAATTCTGTGTAAAGCTTTACACCTGCCTGTGTTGTTACACTTTTAAAGACAAAATTCAGTTTTGTGCACTAGGCTTTTCCAAGAACCAAGGGCAGATCCGAAGTTAAATCCTTAGAATAGGTGAAGATTTTATGCTTAGTAACATAGGAGTGTATTTCATTTTAAGACTTACATTCTGCTTGCAGAAAACTTACATCTGTGCTTGTGTATTTCTATATGCCCTGGTTCTTTACTGGTGAAGATTTTTCTTTGTTATAGATCAGCCTATGAAGAAGAAGGTTAATCCACTGCAACCAGTGGTTTCTGACATGCTGTGCCTGATCTATTTTTAAGAATGTTGCTCAGAGAAGTTAGTGCAGGAGTGGTTTCTAGGTTGCATCCTCAGGAAATTCTAGTTTTATTCAAGAAGTACAGATTCTAAGTACTGGGCTGTATTTTTTTAATGTTGGCAGAATTCATTGGATGAAAACAGAGGACTGTAGGGTGCTAGACGAACCCTGACTAAATTTCTAAACTTAGATCTTTTAAATCACCTTAATGTTCCAGTGAAAGTGCTTTTTGAAAATAATTTTAAAATGTGGCATTTTTGATAGTGTACGATAATAATGAGAAATAAAAAACCCCAGTGGAAGTAGAGATAAATAAAAAAGTTCAGCATCGGGTTATTAAGAGATTTCATCTCTTCTCACTGGTGCTTTATGTGATGGTATGATGCACTTATTCCTCAAGAACACCTTTTCAAATACATTGTCAGTTACATTAGAATGTTTATTCTTGTAAACAACATGTAATTTTAAAAAAAGCCCAAAGTTAAATACGAGTCTTACACCAAATATTAGCTAAATTTTCCTTAAATTTGTGTTAGTTTTTTCTTCTGCTAAATAGTCCTTTACAATAATACACATAGCATGATGAAATGTCCTGGAAGGAAACACTGTGCGTGCCTTAACAAAAGTTAATTGCTAGTGGAATTTACTGAATGCTATTTTCCTGTTCACAAAAGCAGCAGAGGTTATTAGACTCTCAGGATCAAACGTAGAAATTGCATCATACAAATGCAACTGACTCGCAAATGTGGAATAGATCCAAACTAAATTGCAAATTTGTTATGTACGCTTGCCTTCTCCCATATCAGATTGAGTTTAACATCACATTTACAAATATTTTTTGCATAGTTTTGCAAAAGTAAACTCTGCATTTTATTTTTTTCTATGCAGAAAAACCTTGCGTCTCTGAAACCACAGAAACATTGCATTTGCTCAGATGAGCTTCCTGAATCCTCTCTCTGTTCCCAGATTCTGTCTTTGGCAAATTCCATAATCCCCTGATGACATGGGGTCAACCTTTTTGGGGAACACCACAATACGTCCCAGAGGACCAAATCTGGTTTTCCCTGAGCAGTGTAACCTTGCCAACCTATGTGCCTAGGTTTCCTTTTCACAAAAACTGCAGCTAAGGGAAGGAGAGCTTGTCCTGCCACAGACATAGGAACTGGTACAATTCCAGCATCTGGCCTTATGGCCAAAGCTTGTCATTCTCTGCAGTCAGTGACCTGCACAATACAGAATTGGAGTTCACAGCATTTTGTCTCTTAGCAGTGATAAGGATTTAGGGTCTTCTCAGCTAGGTTTTGTACTCCTTTTGGGTAGTCCTAGGAATAGGAAAGTTTCCAAGTAAAAAAATAAACAGCAAGCAACCTATACTCAAACGAGTAACACAATAAATAAGCTCAAAACTACATGTGGTGTCATATCTTACTGTAAGACTTTCTAGGCTCTTTTTTACTAACTTTTTACCATACATAGAAAGTGGTTTTGCAGGGTATAATTTTTTGCTGATGGAGTGTGCTGCTACTTTGTCTCCAAATTCTTTTATCCTATAAACAATCTGAACAACGTAATCACACGAAAGGATTTTTTTTTTAAGTACCTTATATTTAAAAAATAAAATCATGAGCTCTTCTATTTGTGTCTTTAATATACACATAAGTGAATGTTTGCAGCTCTTTTCCCTTTTGAACTTGCTCCAGAAGCGATTTGTTTGTATTCGTGGGGCTTACTTCATACCAACTAAGGACCAGCTCTAATTACTTTGATATATTCAGAGCACCCTCTCTTCACCGGCACTGCAATTCACGCCACATCATTTAGGATCAAAAATAAAACGGTCTGAGTTTGAAGTCTAAGGAATGTATCTATCAGAAAAACATGCGTAACAAAAAATCCCAAAAGGATCTGAGACTACATGAAAGGAGCATGAAAGGAGCATGGTTTCACTGAGAACGAAAACTCAAGACTATAAAGCAGCTGATCTGTCTTTAAAAGAGGGAGACAGATTACAGGAAGAAAATATCTTTGTTTTCTTAGTTCTGAGTGGGTTCTTGCTTTTGCAAAACGTAAGTCAACTTTCCTATTATTCATCTTAATGCAGATTTTCACTTTTTTCTTCTAGATAATGGTTTCATCTAGACATAGGATACATCAGGTATGTCTTTTGAAAGGTCATAATAAATATCTCAGTACTTTAATGCATTTCTCAACAGTCCCTCACAAAAACAAACAGAAAATATGTGGCTACTTTCCAGATGATGAGTACAGGTCTGTCCTGGAATATCAGCAGCCTGGTTTTAAGTAAGGAAGTATCTGCCACATTAAGGACATGCACAAAATGCTCCCTTGCTTCTTTTGTGCTGCCAGTTTTTAAAAAAGGTTTCTACTAATTTTAAACTGCTACTGGACCTTCCTTGTGTGAAGATTTTTCCTAGCACAGGAACTAGCATTTCTTCAACAAGCAGCAGTGTTCTACATCGAAGAATTCTCACCCCATAGGAAGGGAATCAGTGCTGTGAATCACAGGACTTCAGCTCTCTGCAAGGCAAAATCATTTTCTTTAACCTCATGACAGGAATTAAGCATTCTGGCTGTAGAGCACAACTCCAGACATCTTTCTACAGGTATGCCTTCCTGGTTATTCTGAAAAGCTGGAAGACTAAAACACTTGGTAAGCTGTCACAGTGATGGTGCTGCCTGATCATACATGTCACCTCAGCCTCATACATGTCAAGGACTTGAGCACTTCCAGTTCCACCTCGTGTGGAGGCGCAGCTTTCAGGTCAGTGCCGGCCTATTCCAGATAAGGAACTGATTACATACTAAGATGACAGTCACACCTTTTTCTCCTCCAATACTGATCCCACTGTAACTATTGGTGGCAGCACAGGAAGGACATTATTCTGCATCACGCAGTCATTAACAGGATGCGCTGTATCACAAATCTCAGGCATGACACTTTTTTGCCTCTCATTTCTGCCACCAAAACTGTTCCAAGTACACATTTAGTTGTTGCTCATTGTCAGTTTAAAAGGACTTCTCTAGCCTTGTGATTGTAGTGATGTCAAGTTAAATAGCTCTTTCCCCTTTCCCAGTGGGACTGTAAGGTACTTCAGCAGAGCTGGGAAGTAAGCCTTCAAGCTGCCAAAAAGAAGGGCCTGGTTTATGTAATGAAAGATCTTCACAAGTACATCCAAAATGATTTTTCACTCTTTATGGCAACTTACAGATGTAAATATTAAAGGAACACATGCAGAGCTACAGGGATGACTTCCAACATGAGAAACAAACAGAGACATATTTCTCTACAGAATCTGTCCTGACAGGCTGGTGTTTTTCCCCCAATTCACAGAACCAGTATGATACCCTAATGCAGCCCAAAGCATCCAGCACTGTTCACTCCAGCTGTCTCTCAAAAGATGTGCAATCCCAGCAGGTAGGCCTGGAGATTGGCACTCCACATGCAGCTTCCTACTACAGCTACGAGCTGGGCAGCTTTTAAACAGAATGTCTTCTCTTACTTCAGAACCCCCCAGGAGGATGACAGCATCACCTCCATTTCTCAGCAGACTCACAAAGCACACTCCCATTTTGCAGTCTGTTGTCTTAACTCTATTAATTTGAAGTCTATCGACCTTTATAGCTGCCAAGAGAGTTTTGTTCGTGTGGCTGCTGGCTACTAAGTTGATACAAATTTGTCCTTCCTTAACGACTGTACAGCCACACTTCAAGCTTTGTGACTCAAGGCAGCAGAATGTTTCTAGGAGACACTGGGGTACATCAGATCTCCACATCTCACCTGCAGTGAAGTCTTCCCAGCTATTTCCAAATTGTTTATAAACAGGTTTAAAGATGAAGTGCGTTTAAATAGTCACTGCATACATACTGTAAAATACAGGAACTTTCATGTTTTCCTGTGTTTCAGATGGGAAGATAACTGGTGTTTTTTTAAATATTTGCTTTTCATTTTAATATTTTCAGCTTTAAATTAAAATAAGTATATGTTGCTCCTCCAGCATTAGCTTTTCACACACCAATAGAAGACTAAAGACCTTTTAAAGGGTTAACTTCCCTGATACTAAAACACAACGGGAAAAAAGTAAACACCTTATTACAAAAGTATGAAAAACAGAAAGAAAAAAAAAGTTTATTTCCAGAAATACAAAACATCTATTCTCTCATTTCTCCATCTTCTTCCTCTTCTTCCACACCTCTGATGTACAAAACATTATTGCACCTGTAAATAGAACCAAGAGCTCTATTAGTTCTTAGCTGTAAATGCTATAATTTTCCCCACATAAGATGCTTTAAGCATTTTCCTGCTTGTGTGTAGCCTGGCAGCAGCCAAATCCTGCATAACAAATTGCTGCTGTTAACCATGTACAGCTTTTCCACAGAGTTCATTACAATTGTGAACTTCTATAAAAGTAGTAACCGGTTGGCAATGCTGTACAAAAAAATTTTTACTTCTGGGCTAGCAGTTATGGTCAAGTTTAACTTCCAAGCATGTGAAATGTTTTCAGGTGCAATGCACTAGGGTACAGTGCCAAAGGATTAACAGACACACAGTAACATAGAAAACTAAAGCATTTACCCACCAAAAAAGGAATAGTAAATACCCCTTGAAATATATTCAAAAGTTCCATTTCCCTTCCCCTCAGAAGGCATCTCAACATAAAAGACACACATTCATAAGCTCTCCTGTAAGACCCAGACTTAGCCTCTTAGTTAGACAAGAAATACAACACCTACCTGTACAAGTTTTAATACAAGCGGTAAGAAGATTTAGAAAGAGCCTGCTTGCATCATAAATAAATACCCCAATTACCTTATCAAAACTTCACCCAGGTGTCCAGACAACGCACCATCGATGTACTCCTCTGTGTTCGCGAGCTTGAGAAGGAAACGAGCAAAAATCAGAGCGACTGTACTGAAAGCGGCTCCACAAAGCACACACCGGCCCTGCCCCAGCCCAGCGCTCAGTACAGCGGCCGGGGCAGCCGAGCGGCCCCGCAACCCCGCCGAGGCACCGCCGGTCCCCGCACCACCGAGGGGTCTGGGCGGGAAGGGACCCCAGAGATCACGGCGTTCCACCGCCCTGCCTCGGGCAGAGGCACCTCTCACTAGACCCAGGTTGCTCAAAGCCCCGTCCAACCTGGACTTGAGCACTTCCAGGGATGGGGCACCCACAACTTCTCCGGGCAGCCTGTTCTGGTTGGCCCCACTTCGCCGTCCCAGAGCCGAGTCCCGGCGCCATCCCCGCCCCATGCACCTCACCGGGGACCCTCCGGCGCTCACCTGCATGTTCATGTACCCGTCCACGGAGACGAGGTAGCCCTTGTACTCCATCCCCCACTTCAGCTTCACCATCACCGGCTTTCCCGTCAGCCCGTTCAGGAACGGCTTGGGGTTCAGGGGCAGGCTCTGCCGGGGAGCACACGGTCAGCGCCGCCCGGTTCCCGCCCCTCCCGCCGCCCTGCCGCGCGCCCCCCGCTGCCCTTACCATGGCGGGAGAAGCGCAGGCCCACGCGGGAACCCCTCGTGCGCGCCGCGGGAAAACGGCAGGGGATAGGATAGGAAGCGAAGGGAAAGGAAGAGAAGCAGCTCCGCACCCGCTTCCAGTTCCGGGGGCGCCGCTCTCCCACCCCCGACCTCTCAGACACCAAGGCGAAGGCGGCGCTGCCCATTGGCTCGGCGCTGCCGCGGGCCTCTCTCATTGGCCAAAATGCCGCGCTACCGCCGGTCCCAACCAATCGCCGTTGGCGCGAGACGCCGGGCGCCTCGTGTGGGGGCACCGCCCGCCGCGGGTCCCTGTGTCCGGTCGTGTCCGTCCGTGCGTCCGTCCGTGCGTGTCCCTGTCCTGCCCGGCGGGGGCACCTCGCACAGCGGGCTTAGGCAGCCACTTTGCTCCTCTGCGCAGGCCGATCCCCACGAGGTGGCAGCGCCCGGCCTGTGCGGCGGCCGTGGCGCGGGACCGGGGGACTCTGGCAGACTCTGCCGTGGTACCCGCGAGCCCCGCGCGCCCTGGAATCTTGGTGGCGTCCGCCCGTCTGTGAGAATGAGCCTGCGGACCAGCGCGTGTCCGTGACTCCACAGGCATGGATAGAAACCCTCAGAGTTTATAAGACACGCAGATGCGAGTTCTCTGTCAGTGTCATTTCACTCCCAGATAAAGAGATTGCCAGAGCTTTTCTTGGCAGTGGAGGTCATCAGCCTGTTCGCACTCGTGAAGCGCCAGTCCTGTACTAGCAAAATTTGTGACTCGTAACCTTTGAAAGGCAAACATGTTGAACCAACGTCTATACCACTTAATAATTTGTCACATCCACACTAATGTTTTCAGCTACTCTGTATCTAAATTCATCAAATGCCACAATGTCTATTCCTGCATATAGCATATTCCCCTAGTCTTTAATGTATTTGTTGCTGAATGAGAAACTAATCTTTCTGTAACAAAACTGCTATGGGTTTTGTGCATTTTACCTTCCAAAGGTCAGTCTGGTGCCCCACTTTTGAAACCAAAGCCATCATCACCTACTTAAATCTGCACAGCTGTTGACTCAAAAGCCAATCTGTCCCAGGTCCAGACGGTCATGCATAGTGGCACCGTGCATGTCTTGTGGATGGGTAGAAGTTAAACAACTGGAATTGTAATAACTGTTAACTAGCATATATCAAAAGTGCACTCACAGAATCACAGAATTGTTAGGGTTGGAAGGGACCTCTGGAGATCATCCAGTCCAACACTCCGGCCGAGGCAGGGTCACCTGGAGCAGGTGACACAGGAACATGTCCAGGTGGGTTTTGAATGTCTCCAGAGAGGGAGACTCCAAACCCTCCCTGGCCAGCCTGTTCCAGTGCTCTGCCACCCTCAATGTAAAGAAGTTCTTCCTCATGTTCAGGTGAAACTTCTTGTGAAAATAGATACTTGTTTCCATGATCATTAGAAATGAGTGTGATTTTTTTTTTAGGGTGTAGTGGATGGGCAACAGAAACAACATCAAAATTAGGCTAATTGTCTTTCTGGTAGCAGGACTCGCTGTGGGCCAGCTTCAAGAGTAAATAAGTTACAAGATTTTTTTAAGGAAGTCTGTTGAGACTAGGTAGGAAAAGTGTGAACACAATAGGAAATGGTATATATAGCAAAATTTGTCATGCCATTTGGAGTAGAGAATAGGTGATTTCATGTAACACGTATAATGTGGCAGAACACAATGAGTTCAAAGGGAGTGTCTTGAATAAAATCATACAGTGGGAGCAACTTTTGCACTATTCTGACAATTGCCAAGGATAAACATGTATCTATGAATGGCAATATAACAGGTTTGGTATGTTTTCTGTAAACAGCACTTTTATTTTTATGTATTGAATGAATTTTTGATCATAATGTCTCCTACTTATGTTGGGAAAACTTTTTGTGTACCAAAAAATACAGGAGCAGTTATATTCAGCTTTTAATACACTCTGTTCTTCTGACAGGTGAGTAAATATTCCAGCCCTGTAGTTATGAAAACAAATTTCCCAGGATCATAGATATCAGTGTAGAAGTCAGAGAGCAAGAGTACTTGACTTCTAGTTTCATAATTGGTATGTGAATTCACGTGTCAGTAATCTCATCAGCTGCAGACTGAGTCTGCAGCAGTTTTGTGTGGTGGTAGGGTAGGAAGGAGTACTGAAAGCACAGAATGCATGACTACATCTGATGTAGTCAATGGAATAACTCGGTTAATCAGAAAACAAAATAGCTGGTGTTTTTCTTTCCCGCTTGTGAGGAATTTGCTGTTTACCTTATTGACTGAATCATTCTGACTCGGAGACAATTTTCTTATGCTGGCTGTCTCCTGACCTTCAGCACAGGGCTGAAGTTCACCTTTTGTCCTCTTTGTACTTCCCCATGTAATAGGGGAAGTAATCATTTGCATTCTTTTCTGCCTGTGGTTCAGGGTATTTAGGCTGCTGCTCAACAGGAAATGAACAGGAAAGAGTTGTTGTCATAGATTAATCCAAACCTTAGCTCTTGGGTGGATGGATAGGATTTTCTCTTACAGCTCAGGAGTGGGAATTTAGCACAACTGCCTACTCTCTGTTCCTAAGGAAACACATTAAACAGCTGAATATCCGAGGGCAGCAGCATTTCTGGTGGAGGGATTTGTTAGATTATCTGTGTAAGTGCAATTGCTCACTGACATCATTAACACACCGTGTCGCCATAGTGCCAGGCAGAGAGGGGAGCCCCTCACATCGCTGAAAACTGAGCTGCCCAGAACGCTTTCCTGATTAAGCCAAGTTAGCTGAGACAGGAACTCCCTGCAATGACCGCCTTCTACCTGCCATAAACACGTTTATTAAGGAAACTTTCAGAGCTGCCCCATGTTCCACCTTCTGGGCTTCGCATTCAGTCACCATCCCATGCCTTTTTTCTAGCAATATGCCAGTGTAAATGGGGTTTTCCTCCACTGCACTCTTCTTTCACATCAAGCGAGCTACTTGTGGTACCACACAGTCATCTCCACCAGAGTAGTAACAGCATCAACTTTGCCATCACACCAAAGACACCATGTCATGGGCACCAGTTGCAATCAGAGAATTTAAAGCAGTCATGAAGGCACAGCCCTGAATTAGGAGTGGGCAGAGCTGAGTTAACAAAAAGGAAGCTCCACTAGGAAACAGTACCTTCAAAGGACAGGTTTACATCAAGAGAGCTCCAGTGTAGCAGCACGGAGCTAGCCCTGCTCTGCAGCAGATGAACCTCAGCTTCTGGTTCTGTTGAGTTTACAATTGACAAAGCCTTGTAAGAACTTGCTGCTTTCCCCATATAAACCTGTGCTGGGTGAAGACGTACTGCCCTCCTTCCTCCATCTGGCCAGATTCCCAGACCAAGTCTGGTTCTTGAAAATATTAGGTGATATGATGCCTGGATCTAAGACAAGCAGTTGTTAAGTAGCCTTGTGTGCAGACTAGGAGTTGATTTCTGACAAGCTCTCTATTCTATAACTACTTGAGGATGCAGTGAGTCTCATGGACCTAGAAGTGTTTTGAAGCTCTGTGCAAACTCTTTGGGGAGTTTTGCTGCTGTAGCAATGATGTTTAAATGTGAAGAGGATCTAGGACTCAGGCCAAATCTTACCATGAAATAAATTTATTTTTCCTTCAGCAATAGGCATAACAGAGGACTTGCCTTTAAAAATCATACTGGAATGGAAAATTTGCTCTTGCCCACAATTTTTCTATAGAAAGCATCTTGTTTAAAAATTTTTTTTCAATAAGAAACACTTTTTTTTTTTTGTATGTGCAAAAAGTCTGTATCATTTCTCACCTCTTGGTGACTGGGGAAGTGCTGTAGCAGTATTGTGTGGATTGTCAACAGCCCTCATGTGAGGTATAATCCTGACTTTTTGGGGCTTTGCCAGAATAGAACAGTTTCACTCCAAGCAGTACTTTCTCAGAGATCTCTACCAGAAGAAACACCTTTCCGCTCTGCTGATGATTTGTCATTTTAATAACATCATCTTTGGTCGAATCTCCATGAATGACACAACAACCATCCACCACAGGCCTTCACCATGGATCGTGACTGGGAACTAGTTGGTAATGACATCAGGCTTCAGAAGAACAGGAGTCTAATTTCTCTTTGAGTTCCTCATCAACCAAACCAAAGCCAAGCTGTGCTACAGGGGTGGATATACACAATCCAAGTACTAGGAAACACAAAGCTGGAATAGCCTATTTCAGGTTTGATCCAATAACGTGTCTTTCCACATGCTGCCAAATTTTCATCTCAATATAAGACTGTAGCATAGAATAAATGCTCGGTCTTGCTGAACAACACTTGGATACGGCTGAAGGGAAGGGCATGGAGGAAATACAAAAACCAAGAGACTTGCCATTGGCCCTTCATGCCTGGCAGTGGCTGGCAAATAAAAAAAAAAGTGACGAAACACAGCATGCAAAAGTCTGTTTGGGCTGGACTTGCCCTGTGAGCAGGAGACCATGCTGTGAAAGGCTCATGGGGCAGGAGGCAGAGGTGAGCCTGGGAGGATAGAAATGGAGGATTTATTCTTGGGTAAAAACTCCCCCAGAGGTTTGCTGGAGTGGGCAAAAGATCTGGGCTTCATTAGCGTATACATATATGAACCCGTCACAAGGCTGGGCTGTGTGAGCAAGAAGGGGCATGGGATGGGTATTGTACAAAAATTATGGGAACATTAAAGCCTCCTTTCATTCATATTGAAAACCTTTATTTATTTGTGCAAATAGTGTTCATGCAAATTGTGCAGCTACACTAAAGAGAGGCCCTCTAAGAATGTCTCTCTGAAAACACAGGCTCCTTTGCCAGGAAATAATGGGACTTCCTTAATTATCAGCTGTTATCTTCTGGGTTTGGCAAACTTCTGTTGCTTTATGTGCGGTTGCTTCTTTTATGCTTTGACATTAATGAATTGGAATTGAAATTATGTGCTGAGGAAAACAAAGTGATCTGTATAAATAATAAAATGGTATTCTTGTGTGTGTCAAAAAGGGGAGATAAGTATTATACAGAAGGAATTTGGAAACTGCTTTCACACAAACATCTTAGTAGAAACTAATAACTGGCTCTAAATCACAGAAGTGGTTTAAGAGTTGGTGTTTTGGGAAATCTGTCTGAGCAGAGCTCAGTAAGTCTGTCTGGTGTAGGTGGCTTTCTGAGTTAAGTGGCAACTCTATTGTAACAGAGGAGCTCATCTGCAATTTTTAAAACTTCTTTTGGGGAAGATAAGAAAGGAGTTGTTAGGCAACAGGTACAAGGGTCATTAGGGTGCTACTGATCAGGAGAGACTAGATATTGTACAGATTCCCTGACCATTTCAGAGAAAGGGCAGGAAGAAACTAGCTGAAGAGGAGAATAGTGAGAGAAATTATGCTGCATTAAAAGAAGGAGCTAAATCCAGGATTCTTTAATTTCTTAGAAAACTCTATCTGAGCCCAAGCAATATTTTGGAGAGATGAGGCAGAGAAATAGGGGTCCAAGTCCCAAAGTAACCTGTGAGTCATCAAGGCTGATTGGCAGCTGTAGGGACAAATATGTCCTGAACTCCCTCCATTACACTGTGAGGCTTTAATGTGCTGTAGTTTTATTAGTTTGGCCAGATACATCTTTTTTTCTGATAGCCAAAGGGAAGAGCAATTTGAGGTTGGAGCCTTTGCAAAGACTGCTGGGTTATTTGTGCCTCTCCCGGGGGAGCCAGTGCTGGTCCTGAGGCGGCTGGGCCAGAAAGTCTCATTTCCAGGAAGGGTCTGCAGACAGAAAAAATCCCCAACCCCCCGTGCTCTGAAAATGTTTCAGAGGTGACGTCTGCATTTCTTGTTTGTCTTGAACCTGAGCCCAGGGCACACATCTCATCTTGGAGGCAGCTGCATCTGAGACCAGTGACTTCTGCCTCTCTGCTAAACTGGTGGCCCTTTGTGAGGGCCTCTCCAGGCTTGGGAATGCCGAAGGTCTGCTATAAAGGTAAATGTATGTGTACACCCTTCCCGGTGGAGCAGAGTCGAGGAGAAGCTGTCATGCAGACAGTTTCTAGTCAGCTACCAGAACCTTGGAGCATCTCATTGCCTGCCTGAAACAAGCAGGAGTCCAAGCTCATGTACGTGGGCAAGCTTTTCTCAAACCTTGGGAATCCCACAGGCTTATCCTGCCCGAGATAAGAAGGATTATAGGGACCAGGAGTTAACTGTGGGGATGGCCAGTTAATTAGGACCAAATGCCCAAGGCAGACAGCACAAAAGACTGCAGCATACTCAGGATGAAAGTAACTGAAAATCCCACAGTTCAACACACGTCATCTGGTACAAATCCAGGGGACAGAGCATGGCTATAGCTGTTTACACTGGTTTTATGCCAACCATCCCCAAATTACCAGTGCCTTGACTTTCATACTTCTTGGGCCAGTGCCCAACTGTATGTGCTGGGTGCAGCATGTCACCACAGAAATGCCTTTCTTCAGAATTCTCTAAGAGTTCAGTAAGTTGGAGTTTTGTCCAGTGAAGTTTCCACTGCATTATGTCAATGACAACAATGCTCACAGAGACCAGCTCTACCTGGTTCATTTCTAGCCAGGAGGTCATTGATGTGCTGGTGTTCCCTTGTTACAACTGCCTCCTGTAAAGCTGTTTGTTCTCATTTGGTTTGGCCTTCGTTTTGCTGAGTAAACTGTTAGATCAATTTTACAACTGTTAGGTTTTTTCCAAAGTACACAGAGGATGAGAGCTTGCTTCTCTTCACCCAGCAGGTGTTTCTGAGGAGGCAGCTGATGTGCCCTGGGCTTCCCTGCTTGGGTGCCAAGACCCTGGAGAGATATTATGAGCAATTTCAGTGCTTCTGATGGTGCACTGTCAATTCCTGATGCTCCTTGCATGCCCCAGATGACCTGGCCCCACTGCCACACTGCTCTCTTTGGATCCTTTTCTGTTCTTTGCATCATTTATAGCAACCACTGTTGCTGTCTGCACTTGGCATGGTGGCCTTGGGAGCACAGCATGGTCTCAGAGGCATTTACATTCGTTTGATGCCTTCCTTCTCCAAGGCAATGTCTTGTCTGTGGCAATTTACACCACAAGTAATGGGAAGGACCTAGTGGATAAGCAGTGTATGTTCTTGGAATAGGACCCAGTGATGGTCAATAGAGGATGCTCTCTTCTGCCCAGAAATGCAGTGCCAAGCTCACTTGTAAGGGTAGGTACTGACTAGGCAAGGAAAGGGAAAATCGTGCCCTAATTGTATTGTTTACTGAAATGCAGGACAGAGATACTTAGCTAGTTTGGGTAATAAAAACAATTGAAAAAAGTGTGCTTCTCTGCCAATAAACATACTCTGGTGCCTGAGCTGGCTCGCTCCAACCAGCAAGTGCAAACTGCGATCATTTAGAAGATGAGGGTGTGTTCAAGAGTTAGGCTATGGGTGTGCTTCACGAGCATAGCAGAAGGTGTACCCTCAACAAAGACTATTTGCTGCAGCACTGAAATCTTTGCTCCAAAATTCTTTTTTGTTTTTCCAGAAGAAACCTTTTTTTTTAAAATAAGGGGAAAGGAACCTATTTTATAACCAAGAACCATTCTTGGAAATGACAGTCTTGGATGAAATTTTCTTGAAGAATATCATCTTGAAGCAGATATTTCCTGCTTGCAGGAAAGCTTTTCTAGAGTTCTGCCTCCTGTAAATGTTTATATAAACAATTAAAACTGCCAAAGTTATAAGCTGCTAAGAAAGAGGAGCTTAGGATGGAAAACAATGAAACCTTAATAATAGCATTGCCAACTTCACTTAATAAACAGATGTATTTAATATGGATTTTGTATAATAAATGCTAGCTCTGATATGAAACTTTTGTACCATTTTGTTTTGCTACACAGCAAGCAAAAATTTAGCGTAGCCATACACAAGGTTGAATATTTTCTGGCAAATGTGGTATTTCTTAAGTGACCCTGAAGGTTGTTTGGTCAGTTGTGGGTTGCAATGGACTGATATTGATGTTCCTTTCATATAATGCTTCATGTAAGGCAAGTGACTACTTGTTTTGATGGACTGTAAAAGATACATAATTATAAAGGGGAAAAGGGCTAGTTCATTCCTGTGACACTTCATGGATTTACATGCTTCTGTGAATTGGACATAAAACACTTCAGCTCATCTGTGGTTTTGTGGGGTTTTGCCTTAAGTGCTCAAGAAGAAGGTCTTATAATCTTCTATTTCAGGAAAGGGAGATCTAGAGGATTAAATGATACAATTAAAGATTTACTTAACAACAAACAAAAATTTCACAGCTGAACAGTCTTGTTTAAGTTTAATTCACAATACTACCATGTTGACACCCCAAGAATTTTAATGGAGGTATGACTTTACATTAGGTATTTGATAAGATAATTTAAAATAGTGTGAAGTGGATGGCAATTCCTGTGCCCCTCTGAACTGGGCTGTCTGAGGAGAAATGTGCTTCTCTCTCAGCATCAGGACGCCAGCTCCCACTGGAAGACCCTGCCAAACACTTTACCCATCCAGAAGAGAAGAGTGGCCAGAAACCTGACTGCCATGATACATGGTCACCATTTAATAATTAGCTGAATTTAGGTCTGTGGAGGGACTTTCCTGCAGCCCATACTGGCTATTACCTTTATAATAAAGCTCTACTTTTTGTGGTGTTTGGGGAATGACAGTTACCAGATTTAAGAACCTGTGTTTTTTGAGGTATCTTTGAGGTCATACATCATGGAACCCTATTCCTCTAATACACTATTCATACAGTATGTTTTCCTTCTGGGTCTTGTAATAATTTCAGGGAGTTTATTCTGAAAATTTGCATGAAATGGGATTTTTTTCCCC
The DNA here is from genome assembly GCA_013396775.1 of Cephalopterus ornatus. NCBI lineage: Eukaryota > Metazoa > Chordata > Aves > Passeriformes > Cotingidae > Cephalopterus > Cephalopterus ornatus. The sequence continues at coordinate 210,408 of VZRE01011035.1, forward strand.
TGAGTCAACTGCAGACCAATGTTTCTGACGGTGAGCAAGTATATCAGTATATAATAGCTTATACAAATGAAAAATACAGCATTTTTGGTTGCCAAGTTGACCCAGTCTCAGATAATGGGCTAAAAGGTGCAAGCTCAGCAGACTGAATGGAGCTGTAATGTCTTTAGCAAATGAGGGAAATTGAATACCCTTTGCCTACATAACCTTTGACTTCACTGGTTTTGCTTTTTTCACATTTGGAAGTACACATCATCCCTAAGTGTGTCTAAATAGCAGCAGGATGGAAGTAATGACTGTGCTTTCAAGGGCAGAATGCCCCTGAGTTCCATGGGAACTGAATGCTAAATTATACTAAAAAGTCATAGAGCACACATGACTCAGACCTGAGCTGTGCATCTGAAATGTTGTAATGAAAAGCATCACTTAAGTTTTTTTTTTATTTATAACAAAGGCAAACCCATTTTATATAATTTAAACAATATGTTTTCCATTCCAGATTTTCTCTGGTTTAATATAAATGTATATATATATGCATATATATATTTAAATATATATACACACATATGTGATACCACAGAACAGTGCAGACAGTGCCATGCATATTAATATTTATGTGTTGGACATTACATGTACGTATACTCCATATTATTTACTAACAAGCACTTTATTTCAGACATCAGAAAAATGTGGGATTCCACTGAGTCTGAGAGCACTGATTACATTCACAATGGTGAACAGATTAACCGTTTAGTTGCAGGTATCAAGGTTGTCACTCAAACTGGCAGCACCTCAGAATAGCTAAAGCTTATCAAAAATTGTCTGGATTGGAAATGACAGCCATACATGCATGAATGCGTCTGTATGGCTGGAAGATTGTTGAAGTGTGAAGTGAAGAAGTTCACTTTGGTTTATTTTTTATCATAATTACTGTATTTCATGAAGGAACATTGACTTGCCACAGGATAAATACAAGGGGAAACAGAGAGAAACTTCATTCTCTTATCATCTTTGTCTCCCAAAGGTCACCACATTTGAACAAAGTGTATTCATTTCATTCCTTATGCATTTACATAGCCATTTACTGTACTCTGTATAAGTGAAGCAGAATAATTTTTTGCGAGACTAATTAAAAGTTGCATGGTAGAAAATGTTTTTGTGATCACACCACCGTAACGAAATTGAGCTGTCTTTACTGACGTGTGCTCCATTTACTGGGTTTTTTAAAACATATTTCCCACACTTCCAGCAGATTTTTTTTTTAAAGCAAAAGAATTGTAAAATTTTTAATCCTAAATAAATCAATATCTTCAATGAACACATTTAGAAAAATAAAATGGCAGTTTATCTCATCTTTTTTCTATTTATTGTGTGGCTTTATACTGCTTCCTAGCTCTATTGCATCTTACAAAACTTCCATGTCAAATCAAGAACAGCTAAATCACCTCTGAGTCAACAGGATTAATGCGTAAAGTTTATTTGTCTCCATCCCAGTGGTGTTACAATCTCCTTCAGTCCCAGCATGAAGTACCAACCAGGCAATTTTACCATGTTCTACATTTTGGATCCCATGTGGAATAGGCACTTATTCCACTTGAATGGAAAGGCTATTAATTTAGTTATATGATTTCATCGTAGACTGTTAACAGAATTGAGGATTGCACTGAGAAAGTCTGAAGGCTCTAGCATGACAAATGCACTAAGCCAAACTTTTATTAAAAAGAATATATACTTTAAATCCTTCAAGTTAGCTCAAACCACTGTTAATTCTTCCCAAAGGCTGATGTGGGTGGGGACAGAACTTAGTTCTGTGGCTGATGTCTTTGAGGAGAAAATGGTCTACCAAAGAAAGACAAAGGTCCAATTTTAACTGGCACAGCACTCCAAAGTGCTCATTTGGCTTCCAAACAGAATTTGGGAAGTCTTCTTCTTCAGGTATTATGTGCTTAATGAAATTGGAAAAATTAATACTCTCTGGGTATACAACTGCTGTATCTGAACCAGCCAGTGGATAAAGTGTTGATAATAGCAGAAGTTCATCTCATGCCAAAAAAGACTAAAACATGGGACACCTTTGATGCACTTTGTCATTATAGACGTGGGGTTGGGAACCAGTCTTACTCCTAACTACTGGTCCAGCAAGTGGCCTTCAGCAAGTTATGAAACTCCAGTTTGCAGGGCAGGGACGTTTTGAATTATTCTGACCATTGATGTTATGATGGCACCTAGAAGACATGCAAGACTGAGTCTCTGTGCTGTGGGGCAACCAACAGTCATGAAAAGAGTGCCCTGCAGAGATAGCAAATTGTGGGTGGGGGAAAGGAAACATCCTTTAAAAGGTGGAGAATGGAGGTAAGAAAGATAACCCTTAATGCTCTACCTGCCATCAAGGAAGTGAAAAAGCCATTGCCAGAATGTATTAGTTTTTGTTGCAAATCTGTGACTGCCTAAAGCAGAAACCCATACATACATTATTTTCTCTTCTCGGTGGCTGACCACGTGAGTGAAGATGAAATGCCTCCCTTTCCAAATGCGTGCAAATGGCTCTGAGATATGGATAGATATGGGATTGTCAACTCCAATTAGTTGGAGAAATGACCTACTGTACTTCTCTTCTATAGGTATTACAAAAGCCGTTCCGCCCATGAATTAGACATCGGTGAGAAGCTGAATTTAAGCTCACTATTGTATGGGAATGTCCACTCCGCTTTGCCACACTAAAGACATTCAGGCAGGCAGAACACCCTCCGCTGACTCATTAGGGCATACATTAGAGGCAAACTCGCTGCGCTCGCCATGAACCCACAGAGCTCTCTTGAATGGTAGCCCTTGGTGGACGCTTGCAGGGCAGGCCGGTTCCCACAGCACCCCGCTGATCCCCTGTGAACAGATTCGCAGCTCCCCGCTGGCTGCAGAAATGGATTGCTTGCCCCATCCTCACCCGCCACTGACAGCCCTCATAATAATAACCTGCCCGGGAGGCGAGGGACGGGGACGGGTTTCTGACAACTCATTAGCCTGAGATATGGTCGGTTCCTGCCAGGATTGTCACCACCGGTGCAGAGGGAGCAGGACAATGCTGGGCAACACCGGTCAGGCCCTTCCAGGGCCATCCTTTCCCAAAAAAATTACTTGCATCCTCAGAAGGGAGCGCCTGTAGAGGGTGGCTCCTTCAAGATTCCCAAGGAGGGAAAAAACAGAAAAATTGGAGTGCCAGAAGTGCTGAGGTAAAAAATGAGGCCAGAAGGGGGTCGTATGATACTACAATGAAACCACAGCTGCTCGGAGGGATGGGAGGCAGCCCTGGGCTCAGGCATCCACACATCGGCTGCCTTCGAGGCAGCAGTTCAGCTCTGAGGTCCTGGGTCTGATTTCTGAAGTGCTGTTTGTCTTCCTCCTTCAGCTTCATCAGGACTTCATGACTGAGGTACCAGTCTGGGCAAAGAAACCAAGAAAAGAACAGAGAAGTCCATTACATATTGCTTTACACTGTTCTCTGTAGTTTATCTTTTAAAATCCAGGTGCACTAAACTGCCCTGTGACTTCTAGTCCTGTCAAGGACTACATATGAGATCCCATCCACTCCCCTGTGTCACTGGGGTGATAGACAAGGAACTTCTGAGCCTGGCAGAAATGCTCTGGGTATAACTTGTCTATGTATGAAGATCACCAGCTAGAAGTTCCTCATCCTGGTTCAGTAGGAGGGGTGTGAAGAGCTGTCCATGATGAGCCATTTTTTTCCTGGCAATCATGGAATGCTATCAACCTCACCTCCAGCTTGGAGAGTGATGCTTGCAAAGAAGAGATCTTCACTCAAAGCACCCAACAAGAGCAATGTGGAGTTGATTGGTCACTACAGGTGAGAGATGCCCTTGCTTATTATGGGAGAGGAGCGAGACGTAGAATCTTATTTCACCGTTGCTACCTGTATCTTGTGTGATATCTGAGGGAATTGTCTATGCAAACTGAAACCCTGGACTATATGTCCTCTAACTGATGTTTTCAGGTTCAATCATTGGACTTAAAAAGAGCAAAAGCATTTATTTATATAAAGTCTTGTGTGTCTGCATACTGGCAGACAATGAAATTTTAATGAGCGTTTTGAAAATTTTAGTGCAGAAACATGAAATGGCTTCATTAGGAGAAGTAATTTGCAGCTCTACTGCAGAGAAATGCCATTTATTAAGAATAGAGGTAGTCAGAAAAAGCCAGCAAGACATAATTTGACAGAAAAGAAAGCAAAAAACAGTTCAGGACATAAATAAGTAATTAAAAAAAAAGAATTATCACAGTGTGCTGTTCTCATAGCTCAGCTGCTTTAGAAATAAGAATGAAGACTTTCTGAACCACAGCCCTCAAAGTACTTGAGTGGTGTGGTTGGGAAAGGCTCACTGCTATTGCCAAAATATTGGGGGTATGTAAAATCCCAAAGAAGCAATTTCTGTTTCAGAAGGGATGGAAATAGGAAAAAATGAATCCACATGCAGTGGTCTAAAACTGTGTTGTTTTGTTGTTTCTATCTTCTGAGTAGGTTATCTGGTAGGCAGGACTTAAATGATGCAGATACAGAGAGATTCCAGGAACACTGATGATCTTCCAGACACATGAATAGTCCACCTTAGTCATGGGAAGCAGCAACACTTAGTAAATCATGTTGAAGGCCAAAAAAGGTTTTTAACAGCTTTTTTAATGAATTGGAGGAGCATGTCAATGATGTTAGCAGAAAATGTTCAATTTGGATCTGTTGCAGTCAGAAAAATTGGTCAAAGACAAATGTGCAGATTAAAATGATCTGGCAAAATTGATACCAAATCATTCAGTTTCAGGAGCTATAACTGTTGAAAATAAAGTCAAATATATTGATTTAGGTGTCAGATGCAGTCTAAAACATGCAGTCTGCTCAGATATCCAGAGGAACTGACCTCTTGTGAAAACAGAGGCCCAGCAGACATACATAAAGGTGACATCACCTGCTGGCAAGTGACAGCTGGTACTGTCCCAGTGGCCTGAAACAGAGCTGTTGGTGGCAAAAGAGGCAAAGAGAGAGAAAGAAACTAAATTAATCCAAGTTAAAAGGCTGGCTGACATGGTCTAAAGCTACTGAGAAAGGTGTGAAAAGAACCTTGGATGAAGAACTTCATGGGAGACTCAAACAGTAGAGGAATGAAATGAGTATGGATGTGGATGTGTGATTTGTCAAAGACAAGGAAAATCAGAGTCTGCTGTTGGAATAAACCACAGAAGTGGAACCTTCCCACAAAGAAGATTCAGTTGCTGGAGGGAGAAACTCTAATTTATGAAAAAAGAATTATGATCAGTGGTGTAAGCAGGAGTGCAGCTGGGGTTTTGTATGCAATAAAGCAACCTTGGGAGGGAGGCAGCCATATATGGCTGAGAGGCTTTCCTGTGGACACATTCCTCTGGGAGATTCACCAGTGACACCAGTGTCTGGTTTTCTGGACCAGGTTCATAGTCTCGAATTCCTTTAAGCACACAGTACAAAGCAGAGAACAAGCTTTTTTATCTATTTTCAAGGAACTCTGGCTTACCAAACTAATACTAAAGAAGATTTCCTCAAGTACAAAAAATTTTGTTCAGGCAGGAAAGAAATTGTGTAATTGTGAATATCCATATTCTGTTGGATTTATTTACCTGTGAGTATTTGCAAATAATGTTCTTTGCGGGTGTGAGAATTTCTTCTGGGATGGAAAATACTGATTTTCCTGGAGAAGACTGTATATTTTTGAATTGTGTTCAAATTTGGGAGTTGTTGCGCTCTTGCTAAAGGCTGTTGATTGAAGTTTGCTGTACTTACACATGGATGGACTCCAGCTGATGGTGTCACGTCTTTCAACAGTACAGCTGTAACTAGAAAAAAGACACTTTTCTTCCAAATTCATTTTCAGCAATGAATGTGAATTGAATTCAACAAGACTAACGTAGAAGGAATCTCTTCTGGGCCAAAAGAGACATAATCCAAAGGAGCAAATATTTCAGCATTGCGTCTCAGAGCCACTAACAGAGCGGTGTTGGTAGTAGTTGCCCAGTGACACACACGTCTTAAAATGTCAAAAAAAGTATCTGCATCAGTATTCTCCTTACTGTGGTCTGAACCACAGGTTTGCAAGTGAGGTGAAGTCCAGTGTTTGAAGACGAAAGTGACTGGTAAAATGCAGGAGTCTGGAAGGAAGCCAGTGAGGAGGAATCCACAGAGGAGTGGAGGATCCCTTAGAGGAGACTGATGCCTAAAGGCCACCAGCTCTGTGAATGCAACAAACTCATCTGATACTCCTCAGGGCAAAGGAAGGAGCTGATGTTACTTTCTGTAGTGTATGAACAGCTCTAGTTTCTGGGTGTGCATTTGTGTGGAAGTATATAAGACAAGCTAAAAATGGTTTCAGAAGACGAGTGTTCCCACTTTATTATGATACGGAGACTATATATAATGTGTTTTAATGATGTATGGAATACCTTCACAGTGAGCCATTTTGATATGATCCACTGAACGTACTTTTCAGTGGCAAAACAAACACATAAAGAATAGAGGATGTTTTTAAAACTCTCCAGAAGATGTTTTTGGCTTTTGTACACTTCCTTCCAAGCCCGTGAAACACACTTTCCAAAAATCAAAGCTCTGCTCTCGTTGCAGCAGCCTGAATGAGCCCAGAAAAGCAGCCAGTTCTGAGTTCTCAGTGCCATTTCTGACCTCTCTTATAATATTTTAGATACCTCAGATATTTCTCCATCAAGCTCTCTGAAAGCAAGAGCTGTTAAATCACATCTGTAAACTGAAGCATGGAGAATTCTTTACATGTGTAAAATTCCTTCTCATTATATATAGAGAAAGAGTTTACAGACTGCTCTAAGTATAAGGCAAATAACTCACCACAACAATAGGAATCGTATACACAAGCCTCTTAGCCTTGATGACCTTGTTTAGCAACAAATGTCTGAATAGCTTGCCTGGTTTACTTGAAAGTAAATAAATTAAATACTGTCTTTGGTTTATCAGCTGGTGAGATGTTTTTTGAAGCGTTCTACTCCAGTCCTGAAACACCTGCAGATAAATGAGAAAAAGAAAAGAAGCATATTAAGTGGGTTTAACTCTCTCTTAAACAGAAATGCAAATTAAGAGATTCTGGCTGGCCTGGGAGATCCCTGCTCAGGAAGAGCAATACTCTATACTGGACAGGAACAAATGAACATACATTTCTCAGAGCGTTCATGTCACCCTGAGCTCCAAAACTGGGGGGCATCCATGAGCATATTCACAAGACATGATAAATTATCATTTAATACTTATATTGGGAAATATCAAGAGACCACATCAGAGGCTGGATTCTAGTGTTCTAGGCTGAATTTACACATATGAAGACACTCTCCCAGAAAGTTACTGCACCCCCGAAAGCTCCAATTCCTCTAATGAAACTATACTTCAGATATAGGAAACATACTGAGCTGTGTGCATCCATCAGTGCATGTGTTTGAGTGCTGTATGACATATTTTCAAACATATCAAGCTCCATGTATTCTTTGTGCACTCCTGCTGAGACAGCAAATCCCCAGATAAATGCCTGCACCACACCGCTGTTGAAGGCTTTCATGTTCTGTTTCCTTCAGTGCTCACTGTGTTGACACTGTAGCCTGATTGGAGGCAGTGGTTGCCTGGTCCATGATCTCTTGAAGTCCATCAGTGGAAGATCTGGATTCAGGGAACTACCTAAGTGCTGCATCACAGCCATGGGGTAAACCTTACAAGGTTTTTCCCTGGATACTTCCTTTGTTTTCAACACAGAAGTTTTGCTCACATGGCTGTTGCCAGCTCTTCATAAGGGCCCTGAATTTCCTGACCTCCCTCTCAGCAAGGAGGCTGGATCATGATGCACCTTCACGGGCTGCTCCATAGCACTCCAGTCACTGCAGATACACAGCGCCATCCCACAGGCATGTATTTTCTGAACAGGATGGCCAGGCCCATGCTCTGCAGGGGCTGTAGGCAGACTTTCCTCCCTGCTGCTGCTGAATGCCACTGCTTTCCCAGGCACATTGTCCCATCTGCAAGTGCTGACACCCATCACAGGACCTCAGGCACACCATGTTCTTACATGCTCAGAGATAGATGTTGAAAGGTGTGTTTTTAGAGTTACTAGCCATTTTTGTCTGAAGCATTTGCTCTGCTGTATGCTTTCTTGTTGTCTCTTATTCCCTCAAACAAGGGCTAAGCAAGGGTTTTGTGAGCCAAGTCTAATCCTGTTTACATGATGCTTTTAACTCCGTATTACTAGTTCAAAGCACACGTTCAAATTTAGAAGCAAGACTAATACAACCTCAGGCTTAGTACTCATCAGATCTCACTAATTAAGCATGTTCAGGCCTGGTCAGTACCCGATGGAAAGCTGTCAAAAAACGATATGTCTTAGCTAGAAGTGGTTTCAGAGGCTGCAGGTGATGCACTTCTCTCACTAATCAGCTACTGTCCCAGCCACACTTAGCTTGGCAGTTTTGAACATCTGGAGCAGAGTTTGGATTAATTATGTGCATAGCACTCCACATGCATTTTTCATGTGGACAGTGAAAACCAGCCTGATTTTCAAGACCGATACGGGGCTACTTGGCATTTAAATCCCAAAATTCCTATCCAGAAGACAGAGAAGGACTTTGATGCTGCAGAACACATGTGCTGACCATCTGCCCAGCACTATCTCCTAGTGCCATCCCCAGAATATGTAATGAAAATGATGATGGTTTGGGCTGGAGTCCTGCAGATGCTCATTTATCATCAGTAATATAGTGAAACAATTTTTGCTAGAGAAAGGATGTTAGTTGAGGTATCGAGCTCCAAAGAGGAGAACAATTCTCTTATTTCCTGCCTTCTTTGTCCTGCTTATCCATCTGATCCTTACACTCATCCGACCATGCTGCTGTTACACACTTTTCATGTTTGAGTGAAATTCAGTCTCAGTTTAAATGGCTAGCATGAGGCCCATGAATGACCTTTACAGGACTTCAGTATGAACCAGATTTATCACTGTACACCTGATCACTGAGTTTAGTCCTAAGAAGGCTTTGCAAAAGCTTAAGGCTGGTCATTATAACACAAGTGGTTGTAATAAACCACTTTACATAGAAGACGCTATTTTGCCAATGGCAAATACTCTGCATCTGGAGAAGGGTTATTATGTACACATGCAAAACTTTACAGCAGACTTTGTCCTACAAAAATTTAACAACTCTTTAACTCCCTAGCTATATTGCAAACACAAAGCTCAGCCCATCAGGTGACAGAAGTGCCCACTAGGTTCGTTATATTTGCCACAGACCTGATGTATGGTCCAAAGCAAGCCCAGATGAACACCTTGAAGTAAGGGTGTCCTGCTGATTTCACCGGAATGGTCAAAAAGAGATAGAAGGTAAAGGGGTAATTTACAGATCTAAACCAAAGGCAGATTCCTGCCTACAACATGGTACTATCTTTGAACTCTTTGTTAAGAAACATTGTCACATTCATCACACATTTTGAAAGTCTCAACCAGTTGGGCTTTTCAAGAGCCAATAAACATCAAAAAATAAAGAGAGAAAATCAACATTTTTTGCAAACAGTATCTAATTCTGTTTATATAATGATGTCAGATTTAGAAATATCAGTGCTCCCCTTGCAGCCCACCCCATGGGATGCCACCAGCACCGTGAGATTCCCCCAGCTCCGTGGAATGCCCCAGCACTCTTTTGACCCACAGGAGGGAGGTGCACATACAGGAAGGTCCCTGCACCCCAGGTCCTGCCCCGTCCCGTCACCCCTCAGGTGGGCTTCCCTGGCCTCTCAGCCCGCCACACATGCTGTCTCCTTTTGTAGACCTGTCAGTCAGGATAACGTCCTTGACCAGGCAAATCAGAGCCACTTTTCATCTGGAAACAATGCTCGAGCCACAACACAGCATTGTGCTCAAAGTGGATTACACAAGCAGGGCTGTCTGCCTGGCATGATATTATTATATCAATAGGACTTTTCTTTCTCCCGGAAAGCGTAAGCTCTGTTATCTTTTAACAAAGAAACCCAATGCCAACCTGCTGCCAGTTGGCTCTTTTAGCTAAACAGTGCTGCTTTTCTTGGAAAGCACTAACAGCTATGGCTTTTTCGTGACAGAAGTGTCAATGGCTCTGGTGGGGAGAAAAGGGAGAACTCCATCAGTGGTCCAGATTCTTCTTTCCAAGTCTGGTGGTGAGCAAACCAAAAGAAGGAGGTCACATGAATAAACCCCTGCCCTAATGCAAAATCCTGCTCCAATGCAAAACCCCTGTGTGTCAGTGGAAACTCTCCTGCCGGCGGGTGCATGCAATGGAGACAGCTCATGGATGGAGGGATAGGTGTCCCTGTGGCATCAGTGGGGTCTGCATCTAGAGCTGAGGAGGAGGAAGAGTAGGCCAGCAGTTGTAGCAGCAGCAAAGTGATACTTGCCAAGAAATATCTTCTGCTGTTTCAGGACTGTGTTTCTCACTGCTCCTAAATGCTGTGGAAACCTCCACCGCTGGCTGACGAGTGGTCAATGACAGCCAAAACATCCCCCCAGGTCAGCTTATTCTTCTCAGTCCTTGAGTTTGTTACATTCAACAATTTCTAGATGCATTTTTCCTCTGAAGCAATGTTGCACCACCATTGCCTTATATCCTTTGTTATCTCCGGCTTGAGCTATTTATTTCTCATGACATAATTCAAGCCAAGTTTCAGAGCACTTGATTCCTATAAAATGGCATTAAAAGGCTCTCGCTGCTGTGCCTACTGATTGTGGATTAAAACCAACATGATTCCATCTGGCTATATCAGTCTGTCATGTTCGCCCATCTGTGGTTTTGCCTGCCACTTAAATCAATTTATCATTAGAATAAATCCCTTTCAAAAAAAGGGAAAGGAAAAGTGAGACCATTTTTTGGGTTGAGTTTAGTTTAATTTGAGAAGCCTGCTTGAATATACTCAAGGAAATTTGTGAGTGGCTTTCCCAGTCTATGCTGGGAAATATGCCTATCTTCACACATACTGAATGTGCCTGCCTGCACAGGAGGACTGGAAGACAAATGAGATATGTACTCAGCTATCTCAGTGACATTGTCCAAGGTATGGTCTGGTCATATTTGGTTTTGTGCATGTCAACAGGAACCTTACTGAAATCAATGAAGGACTTTGGCATAAATCTAGCATTTGCCTCACCAGGACGCAGTGTGTTCAAAAATGCTAAATCACCCTAGGTCCTTTTTACAAAGGTGATCCCATAGAAGAGGACAAGATTTACTGGTGCCTATTAGCACCTGTAAATACATGTGCTCCCAGTATAGAATCTATGTTCTTTGACATAGATTTTTCCTATCCTTCTCTGTTGTTCATCTATGGGTTGTCTTTCCAGAAAACAATTCTCTTCCCAGTTTGAAATTATCTAATCCTAAACTGTTCAGTCTCTGCTAGCCTAGCAGTCACTCCATCTCCTTCATCATCTTTCGTCTTCGCTGCACTGCTCCTTGTGCAAGATGAGGCCATGGCCATTTCCTAATCTGATGCTTAGTTTCCTCCTTCTCTGTGGTACCTACTCTGCCTGGGCCAGTATTTGTAGATCTGTTTGTGCACCTCACCTTGCAGATAGGAAGGAGCTTGGAGCCCTCACACAAGCCAGAAATCCTGGTTGTCTTGAGATGGAACATGTGTGCAGTGCAGATGAGCACCAGTACTCAGTGGGTCACCATTGTACTGCGGTGCTTGTAGCATCCCCAGGCACCCACCCCCTTTCTTCCAGACAGGAAAAGGTGACCCAGAACTGGCTCAGAGATTCTGGATGTACGCTGGGATAAACTGCTAAGCCTCTTAACATGAATGAGCCAGTCAACTGTAGTTCATTACCACCTTAGTCATTACTTTGCAAATATTTGGACTCCTGCCACAATTCATCAACATATTTCTGGATTCCAGGAGTGTCAGGAATTCATACCAGCTGTTCATTAGTCACTGCTCAGCACTCAACTTACTCATGCTAGGGAATGTCGGTGTTTGCCTAGAGAATTAGGAAGCATACTGGTTCACCCACAAGGCACTCCAGTCACAAAGGTTCATTAGTAGAAAAAGATAGTCAGCTTTTTGTAACACATCCATAGGCGGAAAATTATTTGCCCAGATAGTCAGCTAATGCTTAAAAAAAATACCCCAAGTGCTCCAGACTCATTTCCCAGAATTACACATTCTCTGCTGCGTGACTGCCCTTAGTGTCTCTGACCAGGGGATCTGAAGGGGGCTCGTACTAGGCTGCTGCCTGTCACTTAATTGCTGCTCAAAGCTACATGTCATTTCAGGGGGGCTTCAGGGCCTAAAGTCCACACTGCACAAGGCTCTGGAGCAGAGCCCCAGAATCAGCTCCTGCCCCATTGCACTGCTGTGCCTGGCTCTGTCTCATGAGGTGACTTGACAGCCTCACTCACGTTCACTTGTCCCTCCTGGAAGATCAGGCTTTAGATCAGGAGCCAGCTGCTTCTCAGTGAGACCATCCTCAAGGCCACTATCCCCCAGTGATAGGGCCAATGCTCTTTGAAAGGAGAAGGCAGAAGAGGTAAAGCAACAGGATCAAAACAGGGTCCTCAGTTAACCACATAAATATATCTAAGTCCCCAGTATAGGACTCGGCATGCAAGCCTCGAACAGACATATTCCTCAAAGACTTGCACACTCCTGCAAGGCTTTTCTTAGAACTGAAGATCCTGGAACAGCTGCTGCTTTCATGGTTTAATCTGAAACAAGTAAATAGCTATCTCTCAGTTGACTCCGCTGTGTGCATTTTCCTGGGGTCACTGAAGGGTGGTAAGGTCAGCTGTGACACAGTCTCTTCCATCAGCTGGTCCTAGCCAGCCCTTTGCTGGCTTTGTTTAGTGCCAGCATCTTCTTTCTTCTCTTTCCCATGCTCCTTCAGCATTATGAACCGAGGTGCACAGCCCTGGCTTACCAATGAGCACTGCCCAAGGGAATGAACCTTGAAAACGGGCATGTGGCCAAACTTAGCTTCCCTACCTTTGCTCTGGGCATCCTGGGATGGTACTTTATGCCCTGGGCTTCTTAAGGATGTACAAGGAGGAGAGTGACATCCAGGAGATCTCTTTATGTTGGGAGAATCTGCTCCAACAGGCAGCATTACCTAGTGATGGTATTTGGGGCTGGATGTTTGTAGGTGTTGCTAATTTACAAGAGATGGGTTTGGCTCTAAATCAAATATTTCCAGCATATAGAAGTCTTTTCCATAAGCTTGCTCATGTCCATCTTTGCTAAAAGATCTCAAGTGGAAAATTACTGAGCAGAAACTAAATGGTAAATGTGGAGTCCAGTGTACCAAATATTTGTGCAGATGAAAGGAAATTGCCTCTGTTACAGGGAGATAAAGAAGGTACAAACATAGAGTTTAACTAAATGGTTGATTTTCTCCAGTTAGTCCAAAGGAAAGCTTAATTTCCCTAGAAAGGACAAAAGAAAGAAAAAAGTACAGCCCAAGGGAAGGGAGGAAAGAAAGACATTAAAAAAGCGTAAGACAGTATTTCCCATTATGAAAGGGGCTTTTTGGAGACATAATGCTCAGAACTACATTATTACAAGATTTCTTGTGATTTATGACAAATCTTATAGCTGACAGAAAATACTTGACATAATTCAGCTAATATTACAAAAGGTCTTTGGAGCAAGCTAGCACAAGTTTTAAACTTTCAACTTTAGCTAAATTAAAATTCTTACACAAAGAGCCCGTAAAGACAGCGCGTGTCTCAGCAACATCACGAATGTTACGGTTGTTATGTGGACATATGCAAACCAGTTGCTGGGGATTGTGTTTTAGTCTTCTGTTTTAGAATAATCTTGAAAACTAACTACAGAAAAGAAGCCCAAAATATGTTTCATATCCATTCTTACTTTCAAAAATATAAGCGGTCATTGCCGCTCACTGAACACTAAAATCTGCTGTCAGACAGTTCAGTGTCAATCCCACTGGACATTGCTTTTCTCCAAATACAGAGCTTCTCTCAAATTACAGAGATTCTGTGCGTAGGAGGCCACAAACAAACCCACATAATTACTCACCAAAAAAAGCATTGTCCCAAGATAGAAAATATAAGTCACTGCCCTGAAGATGGAGACTGGGGGCTAACCCTTCACAACTGTGATCTATGAATCACTGTTGACTTTTCTCCAAGCTGTGTTTTGAACCTGTGCTCTCGGTTCTGTCTCTGTCTTTCCTTGCAGGCTGGGATAGTTAGATTTCTTTCATATTGTCTGTATTCTTTAAATTTATTTAATTAAATGTTCATTAAATGTATACCAAAAAAAATGCATTCCACATCTCCTTGCCTTTCAAAGAATAGCGAAGTTTGCTCAGATTTAGTGATGTATTGCAGCAGCAATGAGGAACATGCGGTATGTAAAATAAAGCAGTAGATCAAAATGAATATTGCTATCTGTTGGAACATTTTAGAATAGAATTTTTCATGAAATGGCTTTAAAAAATGGTTTCAGACAAGTATAAATTTTTTTTTTATTGAAGCCCTAATAGAAAAAATCAAGCCACTTATATTTTTGCTTCTTTCTTTTCTCTGGCCTTTCTACACTAGAAAGGAGAAATAAAGACTACGGGGTAAGGGAGAAGCTTCAGTTTAGATCTGTAAGCATGAATGCAATATTGCTTTATACATCAGAGGATGAGTAGAAAAAAAATTACCCCTTTAATTCACTTTAAACAATATCAAATCCCAGAATTTGTTCTACATCCATCCAGTCTGGAAAGGGAATTCATGTTTTGAAATGTGTTTGGAAATCAGATTATTTTCTTATTAAAATAAGAAGCATTTCAAATACATCAACATGTTTTTATGGAATGAAAAATTCTTTTTCATTTGACCTCATTAGACACTAATGGCACTAAGGTCTGGCATGGCAGATCTCTGCTAGATACATGTATTGAGCTGATGGTTTTATGCTTTTACCCATTCTCCCTTTCATCTCCTTCTTCTCTCTTTTGTTCTTCAGTGACTTTCTGAATGGCAACTTGTTTTTCTTGGCTGCATCTCAGGAATGTCAGTCGACATTGGATCAATGTATTTCTTCTTTGATTTCAAACCAATTTTAAACCCGTTAAAAATCTGAACCATTTGTCCTGTGGTGTTCCCACTGCTTGCTGGTCTCCAGAACCCGAGATGTGTTTAGGCAAGGGCAGTAAGATGCCAAAATAGCTCCCAGTGTGTGGTCTGAGCTTTGTCCTGCCTGTCCCCTGTATTCCAGGTCACAGTGCTGCAAGTGCTGTGGTTACACAAGGCTGCTACAACCCATGGCCTGACCTCAGCATGAAAAAGGGAGTTGGGTGCACCCCATGTCCCTGACAGTGTTTTTAGAACTCCCCTCTCCAAAGCAGCAGGTTTCTGGGGGGCATTGTGGGTGGATGGGGCTCAGACCTGACATTTCAGTCTGTAACCTCCTGTAGACATTTTTGTGCCAAGTACCTACAGGGGGGAGTAGGATGCCACGGGTCTACAGAAGTAGCAGAAGTTCATTCCTGCCACCCAGATCTGCAGTGGCTCTTACAAGACATGAGGAAAATTTGGTTACCTCCTTGAATCCCCTTGCAGTTGGGAATTCCTCCGCTTACCGATGCTGAGGTGAAGCCCTGGTGTCCAACCTAACCATCAGATTGTTTCCCTGCTGAACTTCTGACAGCTTACATCCACAGCCCTGCCTATCTCTCACAGTCATTGCAGCTGTTAGAAATGTCTAAATTTATCCTTTATGAAATGTAAGTGGCTTCATATCAGCTCCTATCTCTCCAGATGTTTGAGGATCTCATCTGTCAGGAATGTATTTAGAATTTTGTCCCATGACAAAATCACAAAGCTATAAAAAAAATCCCCATCCTTACTAACTCCTGAATCATTCTGAAATATCCTCTTAAGCATTGCTTATCTCCCTTCACGCTTTTCCAGTACTTTCTGGTTCCAAACCAAGGAGAACACTATCTCAGTCATAATTCAGTCAGTCAGTGTCCCATCTCTGAGAATGGCCAAGACCTGGTGAAGAGCCAAGTAAGCCCAGAATGGAAAACTATGAAATTAAATTATTTGACCATAATTAGAGATATTCTCCAGAGTTTAGCGTCTGCTCTGTGCCTTAAAAAAGTTTTTGATCCTGCCTGTTGCTGTTCATTCATATGCAACTATGTACATGTTTATTTGCTTCCCTTAAAAATCTTAGTTCTGCAGGGCAGCACATTCTGTTTTATGGTCTGTAAAGATATAGAAATTGGAAGTGGAAAGAGGAATCTCATATGTCTCACTCTCACAGTGCTGTGATATCCTTGTATTATCCATTATTATGTCTTTTAATGGAGCTGGAAATTCCCGAAACTTCTTTAATTTCTTCTTTTATTTCATCTTTCATTTAATTTTTCCTGGCATTTAGTTACGATTTTCTTTTGTGTAGCACAGCTGTGCACTGCACTGCCTTGAACAACCGTACTATGACTCATACACCCTCAGTATAACATCAGTATTTCTCTGTAGTCATTGTTCAGCTAGATCAGACTTCATTCTCTGTCTGTCTAGCAGAGGTCTGTTCTCCCCCTTTGTTTATGAATCCCATCAACGTGTCAACATCTTTCCAACAGTGGGGTTTCCAAGTTGTTGGATGGTCCTCTGCATCCTGTCTAAGGAGTTTTGCTGTTACAGAAGAAGTCTTAGGGCAAAGGGAACATTAATTCATTGCCTGAGTTATTGGAGGGCAGTGAGCCCAATCCCCTTGGCATCATAAAACTCAAGCTAAAGGACTAGGGTTGAAAGGCTTAGCGGTGCTTCAATGATTAGGAATGCAATTTCCACTGGGACTGGGGCCACAAATGGACAGAAGTGTTGCAAATCAAAGCATCCTGTCATCTGCTTTTTAGGCATCTTGCCACCTTCATGTCCATATTTCCCTGATTGAGCTGTCTGTGCTCACTGTAAGGAGATGGAGGAAGCTAGGTAGGTGCCCAGGGGTCAGTCGTGGAGATCCAGGACATAAGCAGATAATTCATTATGCTAGATGAACGCATAGATAAAATCAGCATCCACCCTGTGTCTGTACAAGGGGTTTTCTTTGGACTGTAATGTCCCTATCATGCATGTGGCTTATAGCTGCCTGAAGGACTGGTCATTCATGTGATCCCACGTGTGGCCCTGGGTGCTGGAGTGCTGCTGATGCTCAGCTGGAGCAGAGACTCCAGTTTAGTAGTCTTTGAAGGAAATCTGGTTCTCATGTGTCAGAACCACTCTGCAAATACAACCAGTGAGCAATAAAGTGGAAATTATCAGGGAATTTCTTTACAAACTGCACTACTACTCCTGCAATGCCAAGACTATTCCAGTGTTTGTCTGTCAGAGATTTTACGGTCATAATGGTAGAAACATGCCACTGCATTGCTGGACTTTGTTGTTTTCAGATGCTAAGCACAACAGTTGCTTTGTCACTGCAGTCACTCTGCTTGCCCTGTGAAGGAGGCATGTCAAGACTATCAATGGACACTGTCCAAGAGGTCTAGACTCATTTTATAAAGACAGGAAGCACAAAGAGTGATTGTCTCATATTTTTTCATTCTACAGAATCACTTGGCTTTTGGTCTCATGCTTTATAAAACAAAGGGATGTTATAATGACTCAGAAGAATACAGTCTGTCATGCTTGAGCATTTCCTTTATTATTTGTCTAATATTCTTTAGGGGTAATTTCTTACACACAGTCTTATACTATTTTCATCATAAAAGATATTAGCAGAAAGGGAAAGAGTGAAGACGGTGACCATGAAAGACAGATGAAGGAAGGGAAGACAGACATCAGGTGTAGATGTAGGACAGATGTCAGGGATAGAATTGGCTTTGTGAACAGAAGGGAATTAAAGGCCATAATGGCAGGAAGTACAGATTGGATTTAGGCTGCAACACGGAAAAGCAGAGCAAGTTCGAGACTCAAAGAGAACTTAGATTAACAGAGAAAACAACAAGAAGGGATAAGAAAGGAACAGTAGAAATGAAAGCTCATTTAATTTTATTTTCCAGTCCAAATAGACACCTTTTTTTTCCTCCTTAAAGTACATGGTATATGTTTCAGCTTATCGGTTCAGGACAAGGAGAAAAAAAACTCTGGTCGAAGCTTTCACTGACTGAGAGATGCAGTTCGAAGTAGCTGAAAAGCTTGTAAGTTAAAGACACAGATTTGCTATAAGAAGAAATAATGATCTAGAAATGCTGGAATAAATCTTTTCATAATGTCCACAGCAACTTTTGGTACTCATTTGTGTCAATGGCAAAAGTTTAAACTCAAGCAGCAATAATATCAACAGTGATTGCGGCTGTTGTCATCTCAGTTGAAATAGCAGTGCACCCAGGATGCATCCAGAAAAGGTTTGAGCTTTTTCGTTACCTGCAGACATTTACGCTTGTATGTCCTACCACACTGCCCTGGGTTATGGTGGGTGTTTTGGGGTGTGTTGCTTTTTATTGCTTCTGCTGACACTGTACGTCTTTGCATACACATTTACTTTGCACTTGGACATATATCGCTGTAGGGATGGGCCATTCCTCCTAACGTGGTGCCCAAAGCCGCAGGTGATAAAGCCATCCTCTCATGCACAATCTCTCTGCTGCAACAGGCTGTAAAATTTACTGAAGAAACCTAAATGAGCAAGAAAAACCACTGAGAACAATTCAACCTACAATATCCGGTTGGTTAGGATGTTTTCCTGAGAAGGAAGAATTCTGACCAGGACTCAAACCAATACTTTGCTGTTCATGGGTGTGGGCATCTTTCACTTCAGCTGCTTTGGGAACTCAGTGTTTTAACATAACCTTGTGAGCAAGAGCGTCAGGGCTGTTTATAGAATGATCTTATTCATACAAACTGAGTAACATTTGGCTGGTATCTGTCCCCTTCTGGGCACAGTCACAGCATCAAGTCGTGGCACTTGAAGGAGTTGCCAGTTGCCAGGGAAAAGTGACCTTCAGTCACCAGATACCAAAATTATTACCCTGCTGATTTCAGGCAGAGCTTAAAGCAATCACCTAAAGAAGGCTTGCCTGTTGAAATGTCTTTATAGGAGTCCACAGGTCTTTGGTGAAAGATGTAGATGAACTAATGCACCTGGCTGCATATAGATTTGGCAGTCCCTTCTGCTCTCATGTAGGACCCAGTGACTACTCACTGGTGCCCAAAGCTCGTTTGCAGAAGTGACTAGGGCATTTAAGGCCTCTCAGTGCTATAGCAGCTATATTTTCTGTTCTTCCTGTGAATTTACCAGATCAGCCTGTCTATGCTGGTGAGAAGAGGCTGTGCAGAGTGAAGTTGGTTCAACTTCTGTTTCTTCTCTGAAAGCTCACCCTAAATCTCTTGGGTAAAGGTACACAGCCAGTGCGTCCTGGGGTACCAAACTGTCACTGTTCTGCTATGTACTGCAAAATATCTTCAGATCTCCAAGTTCCTGCTGGATGTTGTGGAATCAGAGGCACACCAAGGCCTGGAAATCTGAGCTGCTTTGAGGAGGATGAAGGACTCCCAGAGGACTCTCTCGGAGAAGATCAGGCTTTTTTCTGGCTACACTGATATTTCATATCTTCACTGCTGCCTGCAGCGTGGTTTAGAGGTACCAAAACTAGCTGTAAGCAAGAGCTTAATATAGGCTAATTTAGCTTAATTGCCCAATTTTCAACCAGAGCAAAAGTCATGAGGCCCATGGCACCTTTAATATATGCTGGAATAAGGCAGCTGGGAATAGTGTTACGTAGGCCAGTTCCCTGTCTGTCTTCCCACTCCATACATATTCTACATCCAGACACACAGAACAGCTAGGGCTTTCATATTTAACTACTTATAAAAAATTATGTTTAAAAAGTCCCTAGTGATCCAAGCTTGAAAGTAGCCCAGGGGTGTCTAGAGTAAATGTAGACTCCCATACACAAGCTACTTGAATCAGTAGCTCTGCTACATTATGCTGCCACAGCCGTACAGACACAGCACGTTCCACATTTATGGAGCTCTTTCTGTTTAAAGGGTGAAGTGCTCTTCCATTTCCACTTCAAGAAGCTAATTCATTTGACTACATGATATACTCCAGATGATTTGCTAGATGCACATTAGACATACCAAAGGTGTATTCTTTTAAAGGTGTATTTTTCACCACCCAGCACACAGTGATACTCACACCTAGTAATCTTCAGCATGAAGTCTGACTGTAATGAATGTGCCTCAACTAGCATGAGCTCTTTCTAGCATTAGATCTTTCCACTGCATCCTGATGTGGTGAGTCTTAGTGTACACATTTTCCTGTGCATCGGTCTCATACAGTCAAGGAATCATAAATATGAAATGAATTTGTCCTCTATCAAAAGAGAGGAGGTTATTGTCAGAGACCAGAAATAGCCATGATGTCACCCTGTGTGTACATCCAGCAGAAAGCAAAATAATGTCTAGAACAGGTGCAAACACTGCCAAGACCCCAAAGCAAAAGAAATACCTGAGTTGAGAATTTGATACTAAGGAAAGGAACATGGGGGTAGGCAGATTTCTCTAACATGTTGGAGGACAAGATTTTAAAGTCAGCCTCATGGTTTGAGTGTCATGTCTTTACCCTGTATATTATTCACACTTTTTAGTATATACAAACTATCTTAGATGTTTAATTTTCTGGTGGGCATACTTAAGACACCTCAGAGGTAAAGATGATAGTAAGCATTAATTACACTGTTTTATCCCATGCACTACTTTTTATGATTTACCTGCACAGATGTTACTAGGTTTGTATAGGGAGAAACAGAAACATAGCCAAATTCAGCCCAGTTCTGTGCCATAAGAACTCTACCTCTTCAGATACATAGCATGACTTACCTGAGCCCAAAAAGAGGTGTGACCAGCACATCAGGATTTCCCTGGGTATATATATGCCTGCATGGTTGTACTCCTCTGTGCCTGAGAGGTTCCAGCACATCTCCAGGCTGCATTTTTCTTGTTCCTGGTCTTCCCACTCAGCCTTGCCAGTCCATAAATGTTGTCTGTAAAAGCAGAAGTGGCACTTTTGACCCTGAGCTAGAAGAACGAAAGATAATGTTGAGCCAGGAGGACAAATTACAACTTTTTTGTGTCTTCCACCAGCTCAAAAGGCATAGCCTGAGCCCACTGTCAGATCCAGTGCCCAGTATTCCACCATATCCATGTTGCCACATTCTCTTTAGCAACACTGTGTGACACTTTCACTCAAAAGTGGACAAAAGGACCAAGCTGCACAACACTGAATTAAGATTGTGGGGGCAGGGGAAGGTAACACAGGGTTTTTTCTTGAGTCTCATGGAAAGGAGCAGCAATCACAGAAAGCCCTCTAGCAATGGGCACCTTCCACCAGACTGGGGCTCACCAGACTGTACCAGTACCAAGACTGTGACTGGTAAAAGTGACTGTGTGACCAAGCTGATGTCCCAAAGAGAGATTCAAAAACGAAGAAATTTTCACAAAATTCTCACTAGTAACAAAGCCAAGCAGGCAAGAAGTGGACAAGGATGAAGGCCAAGGTTTTCCAGCTTGGCTTGTCATTCAGTGCCTGGTTTTGGATGCCCCACCAGAGACACTTAAGAGAGTACAGGCAGACTGAGAGTATTAACACTGTATGTGCTCATTTTAGGTGCTTGGAAACAGGGACATGGCAGTATGAGTGACAGATTTGGTGGCAAGGTGTCACCTTCAACCACCATCAAATCATTCTGCTGTTTTTGGCACGATGAGATCTGCGATGCCTGTGCAGTAACTGCTCCTACTGCTGCTCCAGGGTCATATTCAAAGTAGTAGGTTTTAGGCTGTTCTGCATTGCATCCAGCACATGCCTGCTTCTTACTGATACTAGGAGATGTGAACGATATGTGCTAGTTGGCTTGACACTGTGTAGGATAGCCTGAAGGCTTCCTCTAAGTTTCCTAACCTGAAATTCATGTTGTGACCTGCAAATATGGCCTAAGAAAAAGACAGAACAGGACACCCATAGGGTCCCACCTACCTAGCCATGCTCTGCATCTCCGAGGCAGTTTCCAGGTGCATTCCCAGAGCATCCCTCCATGAAACAGCTTTGGCAAATATGATAGCAAGGTGCAAAATCCACTGTAGTTATGGCTACTTAAGAAGATAGACTTTCATGCCAGCATAGATGCAATCATTAGAAGAAAGGACCTTTGTGTGACATGGCCAGTATCTTCCTCTGAGCCAGTGCTCTTGCTTCCTTGGATTATTGCTGATGTCCTTGATGCAGATATTTTGTTTTCCAAAGAAAGGAGGGAAAATAGACCTTCTACAACACACCTCTTTGTCAGGAGAGCTTTCTCATCAGTACAGGACAGATATAACTTCTTTCACACTTTTGTGGAGTCTCTGCTACACAGAAAGGAAGGAGGAGAGCAGCCAGTCACATCCTTGCCCTCTCTGGCCATGCTGTCACACCCAGGGCCATGGCTCCTTCCATCTTTGCTGCTGGGTCATGGGAATGAACTCCCCATTGATTCTGTGTGGAGCTCTGCCTGCCTTTGGAGGCTGCGCCACATGCCCTGTGGGGAGTAGGGTGCAAGTAGGGTGGGAGCCCTTGCATTGCTTCCCAAAGGGACTCAGGATCAAGAGGGGACCCATGCTCACAGTACCTCTGAGACCCAGGGAGGAACTTTCTAAACCAACAGCTCATTCAGTCCAAGTGCTCAATCAAAATTCAATCATTTAATCAGTGTTTTTCTATATGTTGTCTAACAGTCATTTCTCATTTTTCAATAGAGTCCAATGACATGACAAAATGATAATGTACTTTCTCTAAATGCTGCCTTTATTGCTATGTTTGATAAATTGTCATTATTTAAATTAACCTGGAATGCCTGAAGGGGGGGATTTACAACAACCTAACCTTCCCCAAGTTTGCCATGAAACCACTGCCAAATGCTTCTTTGAGCACTTCTAAACTCAGTTTGTCAGATTTTCATTGCTCATCCTGTTGACCAGGCAGACAGAGGCATGTTTTTCCAGTGTTGCTTTCCTCTAGTACCATTTTCCCTCTGCATGGGTAGTGATTGCAACTGAAGGCCATTAAACCTCATTTAATTCAAATGTAATGCAGTTCTCAAACAGTCTCACTGGGGAAGCAGGTTCAGCAACAAGTCACTGTCCTGGAGGAAGCCCAGGAACCATCCAGTGACTACTCCTGGCTTGTGACATTAGATTTTAAGCCGGTTTCCTAAATTCCTTCTATGTTTGCATCTAAGAGTCCCTGCTGCTGTCTCTGTTTAATTACCTTTCTGCAAAGTGTGCTACAGTGGGCTTGTTTCTGCACTTTGATACCAAAGTCGCATTTATCAAGTCACCAGGGAAGAGCCGGATGCTGTGAGAGTCCCCAGGACTCCTGGGCTGCTCAGTAGCATAGAGGTGAGGAAGATCACAGAAAGGACTGAACCAAAAGGCAAAGAGCAGATGCCAAATGTGGTGGCGTGGCCTCACCAACATCTGTACCCCACACACCCAAGGTCCTGCCAAAGGGTCCTCCTGACAGATGTCCCAGCTGAGACGTGGGAGCAAACACAGTTGCACCACCCTCCAAGGCACGGAGGGGAGCACAGCATGGTGATTTCTGTGTCCACACGTGTCAACACGCACTGGCAGAGGACACCTCCCTCGGTCACCCTGAACCCCAGCTTTGAGGGTTTGGTTCTGCAGTTACATCAGCAGTGAGGCAGAGCCATGCCAAGAGTCATTCCCCTATCAGGAGTCAAGAAACAGGCTGTGATATGCTATGGCTGGACAGGTATTTCTTGGAGATGAAATATGTGCTGACTGCTGCACTTGATGGATTTCCAGCACAAGGCAGCATCTGGACCAGCTCCCCTGTGTGGACTGGAGGGTAGTGGAGAGACAACAGCTGTTTTCCTTGCCTTTTCCCTCTGTCCCACCAGCCCACTCCTCTGGCCCCACATCCCACTGCTGTGTCTGCTGCTGGCTGCTGGACTGTCCTCTGGCACCCTGCTCCCGAGTGGCAGAGTGGAAACAATAGTCAGTGTGAGAGCTTGGGAGCACTGTGCCCAGCCTCATCCCACTACCAGCCCCATTGCTGCAGGCCATGGCCAGCTGCCTCACCATCCCAGCCACCTCTAGCTGCCCCAGCTACTCTCTGTGGCTGCCAGGAGTGTTTTGGAGACTTTCTGCTGACTAGATGCTGAAGTTGGCAGAGGTGGCATTCAGGAAGCAGCCAGCAGGTTAATCCTCCTAATAATTTGTAGCATGCAGGATGGAGCAGAGAACTGACAAAGAAAGCGTCAGTGCTATGGGTTTCTATGGCATTGAAATTTCATCATTGTTTTGATATTTGCATATCAATTACCCAGGAAAGGAGGGAAGGAGGAAGGGCAGAGGTTATGTGGGAGCTAAGAAAACAGTGACAGCAATAATCCAGCAAGCACAGGTCTTATTGCAAAAAATTACGCTCAGTGCCTACCAACACTTTTCTTTCTTTAGCAAGTCCTCCCCAGCTCTTTTCTGTCTTTTGCTTTGCTTTTTTTCTCCTGAGTCCCCTATAAATGGAGGATGGGCAGATTAGCTGGTTTCCCTTCATTCCTGTTTGTCCAAAATAGATGGTGAGAAGAGAGGGAGAGAAAAAGGGGAAAAATACCCTCAAAGTGCCTGGAGCCATGGCTTGTGGATAAAAAAACAGCTGCACGTGAAAAACAATTGATGTGGTTTTTGAGCTACTATGGCTTAGAGAATGAAACACTAACTCACCCCTTAATTCCAGAACTATAGCAAAACCTTTAAGAAGTATTATTGAAAATTAGGCTTGGGGTTGGGTTTTTTTAGCAGTGGATGTAGAGAATTTAATGCACTTGGATCAAACCCTCTGCGCTGCCAGGCAATCCCCTGCAGCACTAGGCTTGGGGACTGACCTTTCTTCCTAAAACAAATCCCTGTCAGAACGCATTTTGGCACTATTAGTCAGAGAAGTGTTACAGCTATTGGACCTCCTGGACACCTGAAACAGCCTTAACCCTCTCTTCCCTCCCATGAATCCTGAGAGAGGACTGTAAGTGGAAGCAATACCTGATTTCACAACCAGGTAACGAACGCTTGCTAGAGGACAGGTGACCCTTCAACTGGTGTGGGGAGACACATTCGCACACTAAAATAACCAATGCTACAAACAGAGAGAGAAGGATTCAGAATTTTACCAGACTACATAGTAAACAGATTTGTCTGTGATTAGTGAAGGGATTTAGCATTATTATCCTGTGTAGAAGTCTACCCAAGAGACTGTGATGGTCTCAGTTTTGCCCTCACATAAATGTGAACTGCAGTGAGTAACTCCAGGGTTTCTTCTTCCTCTCTTTTTCAGGTTCCTGACTGATCTTTTGCATTTTTTTCCTGTGGCAGGCAGACACAGAGTGCTTTCCATCCACATTACAGACTTCTGAAGAGCAGTGCCATAATCCTTCTGTGATTTGACTTCCAGTTACACTAAATCCATGAAAGTGCTCCCATTCTTGTATACACAGTGCTCCAGCTCATAAAATACTTGGTTTTCACTGTACTCAGGTACAGGGAAAAGTAAGGCCAGTTTGGCTCCCCTGTTTTCTCCCGTTGTCTGTAGGGTGATGTCATGTATCATAAGTCAGCTTTAACAGGAACTCGCAGGTCACTGAGCACTAGAACAGATTGTCTCCTGCACTAGAGATAGTCAAGAACTGTCTGGATGCAATGTTGTGCAATGTGCTCTAGGATGACACTGCCTGAGCAGGGAGGTTGGACCAGAAAACCCACTGTGGTCCCTTCCAACCTTATCCTTTCTGTGATTCTGTGAAATATGGAGCTTTAATCTGTAATGGTTGCTCTAGATTTTCCTTTGGTTTATTTTCATACAGAAAACTTAGGAATCAAGCTGTTTCAAGGTCTGATGAGTGAGTGAAAAGTTTTCGTTGTTTAATGGATGACAGTTGGAAGAGTTTCAATGATTTGCAAAAAAGTGGAGAAGTACAAGACTTAACAATATGTTCTAATAGAAAGGATTAAAGATGTGGTACCAAAACAGACAAGAGGGAAATGGCTTCAGACTCCATCCAAAATCCACTGATCAGATGTCAACTTCCATTGACTTCAGTGGGCTTTCAATCAAAACCATCTTTTTTATTGAAATAAACAAGTTTTTATTCATTTCTACAAAGCTCTTTTAACATGTTTAAATGTGTATGTGGTATATCAACCTCTGTTCATGGCTAGAGGAGTGGATCATCTTCTGAAAACTGCAACAGCCACCAGATCTGGATCAAATATTTTCTGAAGTCAAAAAGACTGCTGATCCAGCAGATCCTTCATAGAAACAGTAGCATCACCATTTCCCACACAGTAGAGCAAAGGACCAGTACTACTGCTGAGCAGCATGTGAGATACATCCAGTTCTGCCCAGAGAATACCTGAAAGGGCCCTCAATGAAAAATAAATGACAAACTAAAAATGAACATCTCTAAAGCTAAAGCATGTAGGTAATTGTTCAGCTGGAATTGGTGCCCTGCAGTTATGCTGCTCGGCAGAGACTGCTCCCATCTAGCCTCTCTTCTTCCTACAGAAGTGTGATGCTCCGCTGGGATATCACCTCTATTCCTTGTACAGAACTGAGTGGGGCCATGCCCAATTTGTGGAGAAGAAGTGAATGCACTGGCAGGTGCAAGATGGCACATGTGACACAAAATAGTCAGGCATGTCTGAGGGACTGCGCTGGCCCCAAGGGCCCCCTGTTAAACTGTAACAGGAGTTCTGCATACCTACACGGATGGCAATAGAAAAAATGGTGATCTTTGAACAAGCCTCTAGTTAAAAAGTAAGTTTGATCTTCTAAATTTTTGAGATTTTTTTTATGACAGAAGTCTAAACCAGATGGCTCTGATTGGGTGGTAGGTGAGGTATTCCCCCTGTGATCTGCTTCTAAAATTAGCTTCATACATTGACTTGAAAATGTTACTCCCAGCTCATCCTTACCCTTGGCAGGAGGCTTGCGGGAAGAGATTCAGAGAGGATCCTCTCTCCTCACACAATTCAGGGACCAGGATTTCACTCTGACAGATAAGGCCGAAAGGCTTCTGCTGCCTCTCCCCAAGAACAGCATCACAGCCTCTGCCAAAGTAGGTCTTTCCTTCAGATTACCTACTCAGCATCTCTGAGGAGGCAGAGGCCATCCTCTCTGGCCTTTCATCCCTGCTAATTTCCTTGAAACTTACTGTGACATGTATATTCAGGGAACATCATCACTCTTTAAAGACTTCTTAAGTGTAATTGAGAAATGCAGACACCAGCCAGGTTATCTCCACATTTCTGGGCCTTTCCATCTACCTGGCTACCCAACCATATTGTAGGAATCATAGAATAGCTTGGGTTGGAAGGGATGAATATCATCTAGTTTCAACCTCCCTGCTGTGGGCAGGGACACCTTCCACAAGCTCAGATTGTTCAAAGCCCCATCCAACCTGGCCTTGAATACTTCCAGGGATGGGGCTTCTACAACTTTTCTGGGCCACTCTGTTCCAGTGCCTCACCACCCTCACAGTGAAGGGTGATAATGAACTATTGAATGACAGCTGTAAATATCTCTTGTTCTTCTTTAACCAGTAGTACAGTATGAACCCAAAAGCTTATGATCCTGAAGAAAGTTTGGGGAGAGGTGAACATTCGTCTTCTCTTAACTATGTGATTTTTCTCCTCTCACTTCAAGGGGCAACACTGACAGACAAAGAAAATAAAACTGTGCTGAAACATCTCTGTGCACTTCCTACACTCTGCCGAACTGCCACCAGCCCTGCAAAGCAGCAAACAGCAACATCTGCCCTGGGAAGATGTCCTCATTTTGTGGCCATGCACAGCTCCACATGGGGTATTCACCAAGCCACTGGCTTGAGTGCATTCATCCATGTTTGAGCAGGTCCCACGGGGCCACCAAGAGCCAGGGAGGAGGTGTCACAAGGATATGAGCTGCCCATGGCCAGAGTTGCAGCCTGTGTGGCCTCCAACAAATAAAGCAAATTTATCCAGGAAGAGCGGAGCTGCTAGGGGGGAAAGTACAACTCAGTTGTCTGGCTTGTGAGGACTGAGGCATGCAAGCCAGGCAGCCCCTCAAAGGAGTGGGCTTATGCTACCAAGCTCTTAAATGTTTGGATATCAAGTTGTCTTTTGGATGTCCTACCTGAGACTATCTGGAAATTTTCTCTCCAGTTTTCTATGGAATTAATCTGTTTCAGCAATATCAGGCCCCCTACCTCTGACAATGCTGTATGTCCTTACCACATGCTCTTTCTCTCTCCTATCCCTGCATACCCACTGTGTAGCCTTTCTCCTCCCATTTCCCCTCACTGACCACTGCTCTTCTGTTTTCCAACTCAAGCCCAAGCCTGGTTGCACTCTTCCTCTCCACCTAGTGATAGCACCGTTCATCTTCCTCAATATTTTGTCTGCAGTTTTCCAGTCCAGATCATCTCCTTTCCTGCCACAGGGATTTCTCCAGAGTCATCCTCTGCCTCCGTCATCCCTGTCATCTCCTTTCAAGAAAATTACTTCTGCTTATGGACCTCAACCTGCCCTATGCTCCTGATGCCAAAGGGGTTGAAACAGTAGTGTGAGCTCTTGCTCAGGTCCACCCAGACTTATTACCCTACAGCAGACTTATTACCCTACAGCAGACTTATCACTTGGCACTGTTGACATAGGAGGAACTATGAGTTATGAATTACAATGGAGATAAATTCTCCACCTGTGGCTTGCCCTTTTTCTTTCCCAGCCCTGCATAATGTGACTCCTGCAACCTGTCTGTAATAACACAAACCCCTGTATGATTCAGTGGCAACACATCACTGTTTTGAAAGACACAAACCCTTCAGAACACCCTTTTCCTCCCTCGCCACCACTGTCAGGAGGCTCAGAAGTGTGGGAGAAGCCTTTCCTGTAACAGGCAGGCTGCAGGAAAAAGCCCCTGAGTAGCTCACAAGCAGCCATGGAGGCTCAACAAGTGCCTGGAAGCTAGAAGTCCTTGTCTAGACGCTCTCACCTGGAGGGCAGAGAAAATGACAGCAGCAACACAACCAAAATGCTTCTCTGTGGTATGTAACTCAGCACTGAAAAATTAGAAAGATGACAATGATCAGCCTACCTGTACCTTTTAAGGTAAAAACATAGAGATAACACTGCCATGTGAGTCAGATGTTTGACTGCTATCAGTAGATTATGAACTAATTACCTTTCAGGGAGCATTTTGGTGATGATATAACCGCAGCAGCACTTTAGAAATGCATTACAGAAGGCAGCATGGTAGTCTTAAGATACTGTCATGCTGCTCTTTAAAACGGAATTGTTCTTAAGTTGTCCAAGTTCAAAGTGCAGAGAAAGACATAAGCAACATTTTGCAGCACTTGCAACATGCTTGCCTCCCAGGTTAGATTCAGGTAAGTATAAAACGCGACTACTTAGAAACACTCCACCCTAATGGCCCTCTGTTGAGACCTAAAAATAGTCTGGTGGCGAGAAGAAGATGTAACTGCATCCTTTCCTATTTTCAGAGCTTAAAACTGCTGTGAGGTATGATGACTGGTGCTACTGAACCCGTCGGACCAATATAGGGCTTTCTGGCCCTAAAATGTGTGAACTAAGCCACAGATTTCCAGTTCCCAGGAAAGAAGGGAAAACCTCTTACAGTTATGTGGCTCCATAGGTCAGTTACCAGAAAAGAACCGATAAAACAAGAAACGTCTTCAAAGTTGTGAGCGACCCGGGGTTAGCTGCTGTCACTTAAATCGCACGTTTAAAACCGAGCCGGGACAGAGGAAGGCTGCGTTTCACAGTTTCACTTCCACCCTCTCCGCCCCGACAGCACGCCCGGGCTCGGCAGCTAGCGCCTGCGGGCGTTGACGCAGGGCAGCCCCCCGCCCCGGGGCGCTCATCTCTGTCTCTCCGCGGACCAGCCCGCCCGCCTCGAGCTGCCGCGACAGGGCCGCCGGGGCTGCGGGGACGGGGTGCGGGGGGGGTGCGGCGGGGTGTCCTCCGCTGCAGTACCGCTCCCGGCCGCGCACCGGCAACAGCCCCCGCGG
>VZRE01011035.1:240777-321378 GCA_013396775.1 Cephalopterus ornatus
GCCGCGCTCGGCGTTCTCCGTTTCTCCGCGGGCGTGCGAGGCAGATACGGGCCGTGTGTGCGTGTGTGTATGCGCGCGTGTGCGTGAGTGGACACGGGCGTGCGCACGGCTCTGTTTGCCCGTGTCCGCGCACACGCACACACGCGTCCACACACGCAGGTGTGCGCGCACCCGCGTCCGCATATGCGATGCGTGTCGGTGCGCCGTGTGCGCGGGTGTGTGTGGAAGGGCAGGGACGGGGATGCGCATCCCCCCCGTATCCCGCGCCACAGACAAAGAGCGGTCCGACCGCGGCGCACCGCGCTGCGTGGGGCTGCCCCTGCCCGCGGAGCCTCTGCGGAGCGGCGAGGCCGGGTGGGCTCGGGACGGAGCCTGAGCTCGGGGGATGCCCCGGGAGGAGGGCTCGTCTGCGGGGCGATGCGAGTGGCAGCGGCGGGGCGCTGCGAGTCCACAGGCGCTTTGGGCGGCGGTGCCCCGAGCCGTCGGGGTGCGGAGGGCGGTGGGCAGGGCGGGCAGGGTTTTCAAAGCGTCTTCCCGTAGCGTAAACACTTCGCCTTCAGAGCTGCCCGCAGCGGGGTCCCGCCGCCCCGCAGCAGAGACACTCGGGCATAAACAGTTTGCATAACGCTTCCTCGGCCGGTTGCAAGCCGAGTGCCAATTTTCTTCTTTAACAAGAAGAAAAAAACCAGATGGGAAACAAACATTTAATCAGACACAAGATATAAACGAAACATCACAAGCCATGTGTTGCTAAAATGCTTAAGCAGGAAGCATATGATTTTCCATGGATGTTTTACAGGTGAGTCATAGTATTCACTGCATGCTCTTACTCATTAGTGAAGATCCCGGTCCGATGGCATGTACAGTACATAGAATGGGAGGATTGAGGTGGACAGATGCATTAAGTGCAAGTAGGGAAAAGCACCTTTCCCAGGGCTGTGGCAGAGCAGTTGTGCTGCCAGCATGGAACTCTGTGCTGTTGATTTGTCCTTTTACTGAATTCCTGTGGCAGCCAGCCTTACACTAGAAAGCTGTCACTTTTCATAACATGCGGTGCTCTGCATCGGTCATGCAATTCTTTTCCAATTCAAGTGAAAACAAACACCCTTTCAAAGGGGGTTTCCTCTCCCCCCTTTCATCCCCTGGGACCCATGTGTATGTGCCAGGAGCATTTCTCAAATCCTGCTGAAGCCAAGGTCCCTTGCCCCAAATCTGACCCTGTGTGAGGAAGGGACCTTCTGTGTCTGGCCCAAGGATAACTGCAGTCAGTGACCGTGCATGACCAGGGCTGGAGCATAGCCGGAGCTTGGAGCAATTAAATACTCTCAGTTCCCAGGATCTCACATGGGATTTGGTAGCCAACCCCTCCTGTCCGGGCTCAGGCAGAGCCTTGTCCCTGCCCTGGGGACAGCTGCGCCAGCCCTGCCAGGAACTGCAGTCACAGGAAACCTCCCATTGCCCAGGACCTCCTCCACTGCATCTCCAGGGGTAGCAGTCAGTGTGCAGAAAACGATAATCTCTACCTGTCCCAAGGTACTGACTGAGCCCTGTGCTTTTTCTGCCACTTCCCAAATCTCTTTGCAATCCCATAACTGAGGGAACCACAGTAAATGTTCATCTATTTGTTTAGCAGCTAGCTGCACTGCATTACATGTAGCCAAAGAATCCAGGAAAGTAGCCAAAGAGATAAATTAGGCCAACTACTGGCTAGCCTAACTGATAATATGATAATAGCACTTACTTACCTATCCCTCAGGAGTGCTACATAGGTTAGTTAATGTTTATACAACACTTCGAAAAGGATGTTCAGGAGATGTAAGTGATGTTACATTAGCCTTACAGTTCTATTTGTTTACTTTTCTAGAGGAAATATATTCTGCACAGTTACTATAGGTCATCTCAGACACAGCTTTACCAGCAGGCTAGGAAGCTAACTTGACTGAGCATTTCTTGTTCACTAAAAACTTCCAAGACTGCTTACCCACTGAAATCCAGAGACTGGATTCATAAGTGCTTTGTACTGGGTTCGCAGTGAGCATGCCACATATGTTCTGAAGAATCACTATTGAAAACCTGTATAGACCTTTGGTGGTAGAAATGTTTTTTAATCCAGGGTGTTTCTTGAGGAGCAGTAGAAGTGGGCAACACTGTCAGTCTTGGAAGGCTTAGCACTGCTAGTACGTAATATATCTTAATTGCAGCTATGACACTGTAGACAAAAGCTGAATTAACCCCAGATAAAGGACTTATTGGATGCTAAACTGACATGACCTTTGGACATAACAAAAATTTAAAGAAGACATTAATTGGCACACAAAGCTGACTATCTATGACTGGCCTGGTTATTAAGAAGACATTATGCACCTCAGATGCTTTGGCCTGCACAT
The DNA here is from genome assembly GCA_013396775.1 of Cephalopterus ornatus. Lineage (NCBI taxonomy): Eukaryota > Metazoa > Chordata > Aves > Passeriformes > Cotingidae > Cephalopterus > Cephalopterus ornatus. The sequence goes on from VZRE01011035.1 coordinate 243,165, forward strand.
GTCAAGGTCATCAGAGATTATTTTTTTGTGTCAAACAGTTATAGTTCATCAAATACAGCCTTGACCTACTCTTACATCTATTAAGAAAGAAGTGGAGAGCCCCTAATCAAACACTCCTGCACCAGGAAGGTTATATTGCCAATGGTTTCACGTTAAACCCCATGGTGATTTTATTTTTCTTTGACACTTTAACTGTGGATTTTTAAATCAACAAGGCTTCCAGAAAAACTTGAATAAAAACCACAGAGCCTCAGCTGCAAGGCAGATTGCCAGCATAATTTCAACCAAAGATTCTTTCCCCCCCACCCTTTACACACATCAGTGACAGCCTTTCCAAAATTAGCCGGTGCTTCAGTTAAGTCAGCAGCAGTTTGGGACTGTGGGGAGATTTGGGGTAGGGATGGAGTGGTGGGAAAGAGCATAAAGGCTTGAGCTCATTGCTGGCAGGAGATAGTCTTATCTGCTCTTACACCCCAACACCTGATCTGCTGCATGGTGAGCTGGGTCACAGCAATGCCATCCCCCATGGCCATCGTGGCCATCTCCTGGCCTTGTGGTGTCATGCAGCCTTGGCAGCAGCCTTTCTTGTGCTTTTTTCCACTTCCCCAGGATCACCTGAATCCCCTTGTAGGCCTCCTCGGGGCGTGGGTGGCATGACCACAATCATTGTACCCAAAGCCTCAGGCCTTCTCTGGTCCCTCAGGGTGGAAGGGCAAGGTGGAGGCATCTCTTCTGCCTGCTGCCTGCTCTGCTCTGCATCTCATGGTAGGTATTTTCCCAAGTGCAGGGAAAACCTGAGGGGTTTGGGGTTTTTTTTTGCTTTCATGGACACACTGAGCTCCACAGAGGGGAGAGCTGAGCAGCAATGCCACACTCTCCCACAACCCCGCCAGGGCTCAGCGGGTACCAGCATCACATGGTCTCGGCAGGAGCAGTGTCTCTGAAAACCGTGCTGCAGGGCATGTCTGCTCTGAAGGGGTGGGGTGCTTCCACCTCAGGAGCCAACTTCAGCCCCCCACTCTCTGCCTTGCAGGTCTGGGCGGTGTGGCAGGAGCAAGCAGCCCCTGTGAAAAGGCCTGCAACCCCCGCATGGGCAACCTGGCGCACGGGCGGGTGCTGCGCACGGAGACGTCCTGCGGGCGTGACGCCGCCGAGCCCTTCTGCACCTACACTGAGGACTCCGAGCACCGCTGCAAGCGCCCCACCTGCGGCCGGTGCAGCCGAGCCCACGCGGGGCTGGCACACCCCCCCGCCGCCATGGCTGACTCCCCGTTCCGCCTGCCCCGCACCTGGTGGCAGGCAGCCCAGGATGCCCCCAGCGAGACCATCCAGCTGGACCTGGAAGCCACCTTCTACTTCACTCACTTGATTATGGTCTTCAAGTCACCCAGGCCAACTGCCATGGTGCTGGAACGCTCCCAGGACTTTGGTGACACATGGAAGCCTTACAAATACTTTGCTGCTAACTGCTCAGCCACCTTTGGGCTGGAGGATGACGTGAGGCAGAGAGGAGCCATTTGCACTTCTAGATATTCGAGTCCCTTCCCCTGCACTGGAGGAGAGGTAAGTCTGCCTGTGTTGGGTCAAGAAGGCCTCTGCTCCGGCCCGCTTTCTGTCTGCAATCTCTGCACTGGTGTTTACGCTCCATATTTTATTACACCAACATCCCTTGTCATCGCACGTATTTCACAAGGTGAATTATCGCAATTCTTTCCTAGCTGATATAGGCACTGCCCTGTCTCTTGCTTTACTGAGCTCATAATCCCCCTCTTTTCCAAAAATTCCTCTCCTTTCATGGGGTTAACTCCCCCACACAACTGCAACCTAGGCAGATGCTGCTGATTCCTTGGGAACGCCAAAGGGAACATCATTCTAGACAGCCTTCTCCAGATCTTGCAGTCGTGTGGTTTTGGGGTGATGCAAATCAGTCTGACTTTGACCAAAATGCAACTACATTAAAATTAAAAGTCACCAGATTGATTTCTAATAGTTACTGCCTTCACTGAGAAGTGGGCTTGTAACCAGGGAAAATAGCTACTAACCACACACTGAAGTATAGTTCCCATAAACCAGGTTAGCCAGGTTATTAAGGAACTTATATCTTGTCTTTTCTTTTCCCTGAGCGCACTTATGTGATAAGAACTTGAAAAAAAAGAAAGAAAAACATCATATTTGCTTAGGAAAAAAAAATGTGAAACATGATTTTCAGTATCAAAACCAGCAGATAGTAGCATACATTTTGAAGTGCTCTTCCATATGGTGCTTAAGCCTGTCCTGCGCTGGAGAGCCTCCCCTGGGAGCCACGGCCAAGGGGCTGCCCTCCTGGGTTCTCACTCGTGGGGATGCTCAGTGACCAGCTCCAGATTTTAAAGGCTGCTCCCTCTAGTGGCCTAATTTAATGAACTTGCCTGAAAGTTTAATCAAACTTAAAATTCCTCTCTGGCCTAACACAATATAAGGAGAAAATACGGTTGGTGAGTCAGGGAGTCACTTATATAATTGCAGTTTCTGCTAAGAACTGGTTTTGAGGTGAAAGCCTGGTCCTTGGAGACCATGTTGAGAAAAATCATGTATTCAGACCCCTTTGCAATCATTTGGGGTCACCTCTAGCCATGCTCTGGCTAGGAAGCAACTCTGCAGAAATACTGAAAGCTGGTTTTTTGCCAAAGTGCATCTCTTAGCCGTGTCTCGGGAGGCAGGCAGTGTCTTGCTCTAGGAGAAGCTGCTCCATGCTCTCATCAGCTCAGAAACAAGGATCTCCAGACCTGTCAGACAGACCCAGGATGATTATTTCATTAGACTTTAAATTAAACGGCTGGTGAGAGCAAGTGCTGTCTTTCTTTCTTCTGCTGCCACCCTTTGCTCGTGTCCCCAAAAAAGCTGCCTAAACTTCCTTTCAGAGTGGAATATATAAAGGGACTTATGAGAAAAGTGAAGAAAGACCTTTCGCCATGGCCTGTTCTGACAGGACAAGAGGCAGCAGTTTCAAACTGAAATTTATTTAGATTGGAGGTTATGAGGGTCATGAGGCACTAGAACAGATTGCCCAGAGAAGCCCCATAATTAGAAGTGTCCAAGGTCAGTTTGGATGGGGCTTTGAGCAACTCAATCTACTGAAATATGTCCCTGCCCATGGCAGTGGTGTTGGACTAGATGATCTGTAAACGTCTCTTCCCATCCAAACCATTCTGTAGTTCTAAATTGGGGCTAGCTACAAAGTGAGACCTACAAAAGAAAGTATATATGTACCTCACTGGGAATTTTTCTAGCCCTCAGCATTTGTGACAGCCTCTGTGTCACATCACCTGAATCATAACGCTATGCCAGCCTCTGATGCAGGGAAGAGACTGTAGTCCATAACTCTTAGGCCAGCCAGTGGGACATGTCTGGGGTATATAACTTATGCACTCCTTTTTCATCTTTTTCAGGGATTTTGACTCAGGGGTGAGAAACCCAGGGCATCATACAGGGCGATATTTGCCTCATTTGTGTTAGGTCCCACGTAGCTAGCACCCCGGTGCAGTTTTCATTGTGGTCACACCAGGATGGGGGCTGTACCCAGAGAGAACCTGTGCAAATCCTAGCCTCAGGCCAGCTCCTCTGTGGGTTGGTGCAATTTCTGGGGACAGTAGAATCAGGGTCTTGTGTGTAGAAACCAATGCCCATCTCAGGAAGAAAAGTTTGGTAGTGTTTGATGCGTCTGCAGTAGCATGCTGCAATACTAGGCTTGCTCCTGTGGGGTGTCTTCTTTTGGCATTGCTTTAGTCTGTGTTATGGCAAAGAAGCTATAAAAGTCAAGAGCATTTAATTGTTTTTAAACAAATGTTGCATCCAAGGGGCTGGAGCTTAGAAGATTTTGCTTGTATGGCACACTTCAGTTCGCTGCACTTAAACACCACTTTTTACCTGCAAAGTAATAGCAGCAGCTCTCTGGTGACCAGATGGCAAGTCTGCATGCTTAGCAAGTATCACATTTAATTTATTACAGTGTGCTACATTCCAGAAATTACTTGTAGCTGCCAATAGCAACATGTATCTCACCTAAAGAAACATCCTAGTTTTGTGTTCCATTTAGAGTTATGTTGTGCTTTACTCCCACTTCTGGTAGTACCTAATTTCAGACATATGGAAACGGTAATTTCCCTTGAAACAGTGGTTTCAAATATGCAACCATCTCAAATATCCAGGCCTGAAGGGTACTATGCACTGCGGCTCAGTTACCACAGTTTTCTTTAAAGGACGAATACAAATTCTGTGAGTGCTACTGGATTTCTTTAACTTTTTAGATTTTCCTTAACTGTGATGTAACAACTGTAACCCATGATCCAAACTGTGTCACCACTTTCTCACACTTCAAACGATTCAACGCCACATGCGTGTTTCTGGGCACAGTGTAAGGCCTGGCAGGATTTTGCAGGATGCTGGGATCTCTGCATGCAGCTGGAGGCTTGCTTACTGCTGCCCAGCCCCTTGGATGAGCCATTTGCCTCAGGTGAGGCCTCAGGTGGTGGTGACTCACCCAAAAGGGCACAGACCTGTGGCTTGTTGGGCTGGTGGTTCCTGGTTCTAGCCCTCTGCAAAGAGCAGGGGATGCTAATCTGCTTGTGTTTCTGCCTATCGTTACAGTGCCTGCAAGCCCCCATTCAAGGCCGCAGTGTGCAAAATCCCATAGTACTCAGTGGCTTATGGCCTCTTTTCAATATATCACCTGTCGTAATTTGGGTCAAAGCTGTATCTGCCTCAGTTTTTATTGCAAAGAAAGATCAGATGTTCTGCATTCTGCCTTCATCATCATGAGTCATTCCTTAGATGCCTGCTTCAGGTCTTATGACAAAAATCCTCCCTCATCAGAATTTGCCATGATGTTGATCTTGAGAAGATTTATGGTAGTGCAGACAGCAAGCTGCCAAGCTTCCAGGTTCATTTCAAAGATCAAGACCTCAGAAATGCTGAAATGGCTCTGGGAGATGTGCTCTGGGCTTCCCTTTGCAGTGGTGGGACTGGGGTGGTGGAGAGCAGTGGGAGACCGACATGTTTGGAAGGTGGCACCACAGCAGTGGGAACCAGAAGAAGTAATTATGTCACATGCCATGTGTGGCACTTGGAAGGTCTACTGACTTGGCAGGTCTCTGCTCTTCTTTGCTACCTGTCCCTAATGCTGAAAACCACCAGACATGGTTATCATCTGATCTGGATGCATCTGAGTACTCTACCCTGAAGGAGGCAAAAGATGGAGGATCAACAGCCCAATAGTGGGATTAGGAGGGAAAGGACAGATTGGACAGAACTGCAGAGGAAAGAGGTTGAAGGCTGCATGGCATGTACTGATGTCGGGAACACTGCACTAATGCCCTGGGTTTGGTCCAGATGGCTTTCTCGGTGAAAGTAAGCATGAATTCACAGATCAGCGTGTACTCGGAGACTCTGCTGAGCTGATCCCTGTGCTTGAGCAGCCTGGCTGTAGTCTGGCCTCATGCGAAGAAGAACCACTGTTTCAACAACCAGCAAAGCAGTGATTTCTCTGCAATTATAGGGGAGCCAAACAAACCTACTGAGCCTCCTCTTAGTAGGGAAAAGGAAAGGAGGGAGGTGGTGCGTGCCTACCTCCTGCCCTGGCATCCCCAGACATTTATTGCATCCTGTTCAGCAATCCACCTGTGGGTTGGCACTGCTTTCAGGAGCTCTCACTGTTCAACACCTGAGGCCAGGCTGTCCTCCACTATGAGGCCCCTCTAGTGTGGGCAAAGTAGAAGCAGGAGGGAGGAGGAAGCCTTGCTACAATCGACTTGGGTTTCCAGCAAGCTTCAAGCATCTGCCTATTTGAGGGGTTGGATTTGCAACATTGTGAAGGGGACAAGAAACTGCTTCCGTGTCAGGGAATAATTTCAGACCACCTGCTTGTAGTGGGGTAGTTATAGACTTTCCCTATGCTTAATTTAGTAAATTAATTGTTTCACAGCAGCAGTTTGTTTAGCATAGGCAGAAACCACTAAATGCTGGCCTTATATCATCAGTGTTTTAAGAGAAAGGCTAAGGTCAAGTTTTAGCCTGAATCACACAAATATGCTACAAATCCTGAGTATTTTCATTAGGTTTTAGGGTGTAACCTTTCAGCCACATTATTGCAAGGGCAATCAGAACTGAATTCACCAGCCAAACTAATCTGATCTAAGTAAACATGACGCAGAAATAAACTCTTTCAGCTTCATGCTCAGACAGGAATACTAATTTTATTAGTATACATAAAAGCCTATCTTCCCGCACATAATTTGGATCGTATTAATACTTCCTTTTTGACACTAATTTTAAAATTATCCTCATCTAGAGATCACTGTTGAGGGCTCATCGACAAGGGGCCCTTAACAGATGTTAATTCTTTTACTGTGAGTGAGGGTGACTGTCCACTCTGCAATGCAATTATCTCATTCACTTTACATTCCCATCTGTGGTCAATTCAGATTAGCTCGCCTGAGTGTCCCCATTTAGACAAGCTCCAGGATAAAAGGGCTTACTGAAGCAGAGTCTCCTTGACAAGATTTTAGTAAATTAGTAACTTATTTTAGTGTTCATCTATTCAGAATACTGCTAATAAATCACTTGAAGACCTCAGCTATTGTTGCTGTTTGCTATTAATAGGAGAGGCATGTTTGCAGCTTGACTATATTCCAGCAAAAAATTCTAACATGCCTTTAACTTGTGAAACATCACATGCCACTGTTTTGCTGTGGGATGTGTGTCTTACTGAGCATTTTATTGATCTCATGCCTTCTGTAGCAGAAAAACCTTCATATGTTCTGCCTTGCGCTGTTACTGCATGCAGCCTGTCTCTGTTCCTTAAGGATTTGGACACCAGTCCTACTGGTTCTACCTGAAACTTGCTGTACAGAGCAGAAGTAAATTGTGTCCTTCTACTCACAAGTCTGACCCTGACAGACAATGAGGAGTTGTAACACTCGCCGACACAAATAGGAGCTAAAGATGATCAGTGACTTTTAAGTCCTGATTTTGGATTGCAGAAGTTTCTGCCTGGTTTTTTTTGCCTTTTAGGCCTGAATAATCTTCGTTTTTAAGCTTATCGTTGTTCTCCTTAACTGAAGCTGCATTTTCACTGCGCTGAGATCCTCCAAGGATCTTGTGGATAACAGGAGATTTGAGTTCAGTCACTTAGAGGGCTTGGAACTCCACAAAGAACCTGGGCAAATGCAAGAATAACCTCAAAACAGCCTGGGATATCAACCCATTAGAGTGCTGCAGGCAGCTTTTTTCATTGCCCTGTGCCACTGATGTCTGCACAAAGGCGCAAACTGATAAGAAGGAAAGAGGGATCCTGGCTGGTGTTCAGCAGTGTTCACAATGTGCAAGGACATAACTAGGGAAGTGTCCTATCTCTACACTTGAAGTACACTTTGTAGGAAAAAGAGCTCTTTAACAGCATCTTCCTGATGATCCCGTCTTTGGGAAAACATGAATTGTTCAGAAATGTCACATACAAAGGAGAGTCTGTCCAGCTAGAAGTGATTGGGGTGGTGGCCAAACCCAGTCCAGCTGTGTGCATTATATCAGTAAATCTACCAAGATATGGAGGGAAATAGTTAATGGCAGGAGCAGCACACCAGCAGGACACCATCTCACCACCACCCACCTTGCTGTTGGCTGGGGTGAAGTGCATCTCTTGGCTTGGCCCTCAAGCTTTCCTTCCTGGCAGGGAACCCTGTCTTCCCAAGCACTGTGTGGGGTTACTGCTGGCTTGGAAACCCCAGGTTTCCAACAGTGGAGGGGAGGAGCTTCTCCCTTGAAATAATGGGGCAGCAAAAAGTGAATTCGGGGGAAAAGGGGAAACCTGAGCTTAGTTTTCACCTGTGGCTGGGAGGACAGGAGACAGGTGCCATTCTGGGCACATGTGAAGAGAAACCTTTGGTCTCTGGCAAATTTTACCATGGAAGATACTTTAGAGCTCATTAACTGACAAGGCTGAGCAACACAACTCTTTTTTTCTGGGCACCAGCACCTGCCTTCTAAGTTTTCTGTATGTGGCGTCCCAGGCACAATACTGCCAGATCTGTGGACTGGGTTGTGAGAAATCCCTCTCCCTCTCCTGCAGGCCATCCAGGAAGAGTAACATGTCCCATTACAAGGCCCTCTGGATGCTCAGCATCTCTGGAGGACCAGGGCATGCGAAGAACAAAATGCATCTCCAACCTGCCCTATGATCCTCTGCATGATTCCTCCCATTACAGCTAGCCCACAGGACTGTCTCCTTTTCTTCCTGGCTTTCCCTGTGCTTTTGGCACTTGGAAGGTGGCCTTCTGCTTGGCCAGCTCTTGAAATGCAGCTGCCTCTGGGATGGAGCATAGCCAGTGTTTAACAGTGCATATCAGCAGTCCTCCATTTAGAACAGCGAGTTTTTAACTACTTCTGGATCAACCTCCAATTATGGCTAAAACAAATTATTCTTTGGAGAGAGCTTGACCAGTCTATGAAAGGGGATATATTGTAGGCTGCCAACAGCAGGAGGGAATGGGTCCCAGGGCTCCAGGAGACCCTTTCCAAACTTCTTATGTAGGACGTGAAGAGCACTGTACTCACATGAAACAAGAGGAGTTTGGGTAGGCAGAATTTAATTCTCTAAATTGGCATCTGGCCTTGTTAGCGGGACTATTGCTTCCCTTGACAAAAGTGCCACAGGATTTTAACGGTGCTGCCGGAACCTCTCTTCAGGCACTGCACCCCACGGCTTCATTTCACAGTTCATTTTTGGCATGAAGAGAAGACTAGCTCACTTATTCAGCTCCCAGTTCTCTGGCTGGAAAGTAAGGCTGCCACGTTTCTCTTCAGGGTTCCTGGATGCAACTGGTTACATGGGGAGTGTGTAACCTAAAGCAGTGTATTGACATGTCTCAGAAGTTTTGGTTCAAAAGCTCATTTGAGATTAATCACCATGCAACAGTGGGTGCCAGTGTGAGATATCCAGTCTAACAACTGGATATCCTGCATGAGTGGTGAAATCCTCAAATTCTCTCTGAGCAACATTTCCAGGAAGAAAACAAGTTAATGTCCAAAACCAAACTTATTAGACAGATATGCTATGAGTCTTTTATCACCAGTCTGTCTGCAGCATCCCTCATTCCAGTGATCAAAATCTACAGCTATGGGTTGAAAGAGGGATGCTGTTTCTTGTGAACTTTTTTGACAGTGTGTATTTACCTGTAATTCAGACAGGTGTTCTTTTTCCTAAAATTAAGTGTAGCTTGTGGTAACTGGGTGGTTTAAACAGCCAGTCCTACAGACACAAAGCCTTTTCATTATAAACAAGAGCAATTGAAAAATATTCATGAAATTGTGCTATTCTTAGGCTGAAAGAAATCCCCTTGATCCTTAGTACCGTTGCAGTTACTGAAACGCTAACCTGCTGCCTTTCAAGGCTTTTGCAGTGATGTGTTGTGCTCAGAAGATTTTAAACGGGTTATTTTGCAGCTCTGGGGAGTGAGCCAGCTTTTCTTACAGCCTTGCCAGTGGAGAAGCAAGTCCAGTTCTTTGTCTGGCTCTTTGGAGGTAGCTCCAGGTTTTCTTGGTCTTCCATGTGCACAACAGGTACTGCTGGCAGGCCAAGGCTCAGAACATAAATCTTCATGGGGATAGGGAAAGGAGGGGAATTGCTGGAGGGAAGAGTATTTAAATACCATCCTTCTTGCTGATGGGTCAAAGGACTTCTTCATGTTATCCACTGAAGTGTGCTGCTTCATTTTCCTATGCAGGATAGTGCAGCCTTGGAAACAGTGATTCTGAAGATGAGAAAAAAGCAGTAATTGTTTTCCTTGATAGTGCATAGCCAATGATATGCATCTGGAGGGTTTTGTGAGCCAAGAAACTGAGTGTTCCTATCTGTTTGAGTGAAAGTAGTGATTAGACAAAATAAAGCCATGGTGGAATAAATTATCAGTTATTGGAGAAGCACTGTTAACCGGAGATGAAGAAATCCAAATGTTTTGAGCTGTAAAGAGATTTTTTCTGATATGAACATTACTTTTGTGGTCATCATGTGTGTGAAGACAGGAATGACCTAGCAGTGTTTCATTTTCATCTAATGAAATTGTGTAGTGGGATGTTGAAGAGAAGCTGAGAAGATGGCTCTTATCTGATTGATTATTACCAGAGATTTCAAGGATCCTGGCAAAATCCCGAGGCTCTTGCCTAGTTTTGCTTGTCCCTTTTCCAGCCCTTCACTGGCCAGCTGCTGCATGTGAGTAGGAGCTCTTCCCATACTGCTTTTCACTTCTAAGAATGGCAGAAGAATGCCTTGAGTTTCCCAAAAGATAGAAGTTGCCTTGGTATAAATTAATTTGCAAGGGCCAATTATTTGAAATAGCTGGATTTTCCTCCTGAAGTCTTTGTAAGATTGCATAACTTTTGGATGGTGAGACGAGATTATTTGCCTTGATTTAAATGCTGTAAAAGACTGCAGAAGGGCTGTAGGCATGGGCCAAATGCTGTCCTTTATCAAACTACATGGAACAACCTTGTTAAGGTTGCTGCAGGAGTGCCATTTCTCCAGCATCTCAAGGACCTCAGGGACTATTGGTGGAGGTACACAGTGAGTTTCTGTCATCGTTGCTTGGGGATGTTGGTTGAGTGCTTAACACTGTGGCCTGGAAGACAGGCTCCTCTGCTCACTGTGGTCTTGTCTCTGATGGTCTCCCCTCTGCAGCAACAAGGCAGATTTTCCAATTTCTGTTGCTATTTCATCTCACCCAGGTGATGCTGAAGTGTGCAGCATGGGAGTGGTCAGACCTCTCCACAAGAAAAAGACAGGCTCTTCTTCCCTGAAGTCCACTTGGTCTGATAGGCAGAAAAACAAAGAAGTGTATCAGAGGAGCTGGTGGATAATACCTGACTAGCTTACGCTGATAAACTTCCCATGCCATGTGAATAATTTGCAGCATCTGCCAAAAATTCTTTTTTTTAGCCTACGGTTATTGCAGTGAACATAGCACATAGATGTACATGGGTTTTTCTCCTAAAGGCTTGTTGCTTGGAGTGGCAATACATGAAATAAGTCTGTTTTGTTAGTAGAAGGTACCAGTGTTGTGGCTGTGTGGCCTTCATCACAGGGAGCAATAGCCCACCAGGCTTGATTTTATGAAGGAATGAGACTGTTTTCATAAAACTTTTAGGAGCTTAACACCTTTAAGGTACATCTCCAAAAGGTGGTTGAAGTTAGACAGTGGTTTCAAAAGTGTTTAGAGTGGACTGATGGACAGGCACATGGATACACATGTAGTGCAATGGCACAAGGAACTAACTTTGCAAGCAAAACACTCCTCTGCAGACACAGCTCTCCCCTCAAGAAAGAGCCAAGGAGAGAGCCTGGCAGAAATTGACCACACTGATGCCGAAAATCCCTGGAAATTTAAGTACTGACTGGAAGCATAAATGCTAGCATGGAGTTGCACCTTCAATACTGAAACTGGGAGACAAGAAAAACCTATCTGCAGAGTACCTGTCTGTCTCAGAGGACGTATGTAGGCAGGGAATCGGTTGGTTGTTGCAGGCACTGGGTCTGGCAGTCAAACCATGCGTCTGGCAGTCGGGGTGCCTGAGTTGCTCCTGCACTAGCAGGGCTGAGGGAGCCCTGTAAAACCAGTCAGCTCCTCTGTCTGAGGCTTCCCACTGTAAAAAAAAAGGTCCTCAAAGGTTTCAGGGCTCCCTGTAGGTACCAAATTAGATTCATTGGTGAAGGATGTCTTGCTGCATGGCACAGCAAACCTTGGAAATCAAGCCATCCTCACATGAATAGTAAGACAGTCTCACCTCAGTCTCTCCTGCGCATGTTGTGGAGTGAGAAGCTTAATTACTCTTTCCTGGGAAGGCACAGGGGCACAAGCACAGAACAGTCTTAGCTCCAAGGTTCCTCTGCAGCACTGAAGGGTGACTGAGCAGGGGTGTTCGAAGAGGTGTGAAGACACCCTCTTCGAAGTGGGAGCACCAGACTGGCATTGTATTTCTGCAGCTAAATTTACATCCACCTCCATCTGATAAGGCTTTTGTGGTGATGATGAGCTTGTTGCTCCTAATGTGGTTTCTTGGGTGGAAGCTGGAAGCAGACTGTGGCAGGTTAACATTATAGACAGCCCCAGTTGGCACACATATTGCATCATTATTACTGGTTTTTTGGTAAAACATTTCTCCAAACCAGCCTTATTGCTCCCTGTGAGATTTCCATAATGTTTACCAAGAGAATTTACTACCTTTAACTTTTACATCTATTGAGCAGGAAAGCTTAATAGTCCCAATAAAATTTCCCATCTAAGCTTCTCTGAACAATACCAGCCAAAGTTGCCACTTCTGAGTAGTCCTTATGGGAGAGGTCCTGGGCTGTTGGACAGGCTGGGCTGGCTGTGGAGAGAGACACGGGGGGACAGAGTGCAAGCATGTGGTAGCTGTGGGATGGCAGAGATGTACCATGCAGAGGATGTAACATGGACCATCTCAGCTTGCTCTGCAGCTCCAAGCAACAGCTGTGGCCTGTGAGCATGAGCAGATGTGAGGTGATGCTGGACACCCAGCTGGAAACCCTGGAGCCAGGACATTGGAGATGGGGGCTCCCCTTCACTTCAGCCCCAGCACCAGGCAGGCCATGTCTAACCTCAGCTGCTTGTTGTGCTCGAGGGAAATTTTTCAGGAGGCAAAGCGTTGAGGTCCCGGATGTGCTGGCAGAGCTCCACCACTGCATTTACTGCCTACATTTTCAGAGCCTTGTCCAGGCACTAAATATATCAGACCTCTTCCAGTGATGTGGAGATTCAACAGGGCCCCATAATACAGGCCAATTAAGCACACTTATTTAGTGCCTGCATACCAAGAGTCACTGCAGACTCCTAAAGCAAACCGTAACTTTTCTGTTAAACACTCACCTAGACATCGCATGCTGTTTAGTAAGGGGCTGCACATGCCCTATTAGTTTTGCTCTCTATCTGGAGAAGACAACAAACCTTACATTCTTTTTATTCATATTATTTTTTCTTGTGTTCCTGTCAACTGCATTGAAAGGAATAAAACTACCAGAAAAAAATTAAATAAAGCAGTACTGAATTTATCAAATGCCATGAGCCAATTAGATGAATCACTAATATGGATAGGTCATTATTGTAGGGTACTTACAGATACATTTTCATGCATGCAGATCAAACAATACAGGGTGGAGTTAATCAGTTTCTCTTGGAAAGAAATCACAGATCACTTCATGGGATGTTACTACCTTGGTTTTCATTTACAACCAAATAAAAATGTAGTTATGTTTTTAATATTTGTTTATTGCTTTTATTTCTGCCATATTCCTGTTTATTGGCTTGTTCCCATATGTATATGCTTCTTGTAGCCCCAGCAGTGTGCTGACTCCTGAGATGGGCTAGCAAAAATTAGTGATGTTAATGACTGAACAGGGAGATCCTGCTGGGAAACATGTCCTTGATGTTACTATGCAGTGTCTGGGGGCTTGTAGAATTCCAGCTTAATCTGCTGGGTTAGACCAGAGCATTGCTATTTGTATGGTGTCCTACATGTTATAATGACCAGTTTGTATTTTATTAAAGCAGAACTTCTACTGCCTGGGACAGAGAGATGAGGATGTTTTGGCAGCAGTGATACCTGACTTACCCCATTAGGTTACACTGCTGCAGGGTGCAGTGTGGCTCCGAAGCCAGGGCCAGGGCTGCTGGGCACAGCTGGAGCAATACAGGACAGCCACGGGGAAGTGGCTGAGAGCCCGCAGCCCTTGGGAATTACAAATAGGGCTCATGTTTAGCATCACTGTTTTCGTGTAGCCATAAAAAGAAATGTTTGTAGCATTTTAGGGTCTGAGCTGGAATACTGGCTCCATTGAAATCAGCAGCATAACTCCCCCTGAATTCCACACAGACAAGATTTAACTCTCTCAGTGCAGAGGCACTAGAGGTTATTGATTTCCGTGCTGCAATTGTCTTTGCAAGAAACACAAGCATCAGTCACATGCATTAAACAGGGATAGATAAACAAGGAAAACTGAAAACATGAAAGTCTGCAGCTCCATCTAGCATAAATTGTTCTTATTTGTGTATTTCTTTCCATGCTTTCATCTGAACAAGGACAAACAAAGAACTCTCTGAGATGCAATTTATGTAATAGCAAGAAACCCAAAATGCTAGTTTTTACTAAAAATTCTTGACCTGTCCTTTTCTATCATCTTCACTAAAAGGAAATCAATGTCACCAGTTTGGATGTATCCCAAGGAATTTTCTTTCCATATCTGAAAGCATCTTGTGTTCACAAAGCCAGTAGCAAGTAAATGTGATCAGAATGATGTTGATTTAAATTTGGGTAAATAAGAAGCCTTGGGAAGAGGTGCAGGACTTGATAGTTGCATTTGCTTGCATTTCTATTCATACCTGCTCTATATTTTTATTTTAGGAAAGCAGAAAAATCTCTGTACATTCCTGAAATGGAGGGGAAACAAAATAACCTTTTGAAGTGTGTTACTGTTTATTAATACCCCTCATCAGACTCAATACTTCTACACAAGGAACGTGCTGCTCACCAGCCTTGTCCTCTGACCACCTCTCCTGGTTAACCTTCTCCAATATCTGAGTCTTTCTGGCAGAAGACACTCAAATAGCTTTGGGAGGGAGGGATTGCAGGATGGCAGTGCAGAACTGCCGCTGTAATGTATTTGCCAGCATGTGACACCCAGCTCCAGCATGCCTGAGCCCCCCTGTCACCACCATGCTGGTCACAACTGTACTTGGCAGGCTGATGGGGCACGCAAAAGCATGCTGCCACCATTTAGCTCTAAAACAAGGGCTAAATCTCCTTCCAGGCTGATACAAAGCTTCCTCCGGTTGGATTCTGGCAGCTCTGGAGAAAAGCCAGGTCCTGGCCAGGAGCAGTGCCAGGAGTGGTGGCGCTGACAGAGGCAGCAGCCGGTAGGCAAAGCGCGCGGGCAGGCCAGCTGGCAGCACTGGGGTCATTATTTCCAGGATCTGTGAATCCTGGTCAAATAAAATAGAAGCCTTCATCAGCTGAAGCATATCAGCCGCTTGTTTTGGGAGGAGTGGATTTAGGGGTAGGAGGCTGTGATCCCTGACAGCAATAGCAGAAGGTTCATGCCCTGCCTCTCATGATAGTCACCCTTCGACGCCACACACCTCCTTGCTGTCTGTAAGAGGCTAGCTGACATTCTGGGTGGCAGGTGGCTATCAGCAGGGCAACGGGGTAGTTTGAGGCGGTTTTGAGTCACTGCTGGGAGTGGTGCATCGAGTCATTAGGCTGCATTACACCCTCAAATCCTCAAGTGACTTGATTGAATGTTGTTTATCAGTATTGTTCATCAAGCCTTCAGTGGCTGTTCAGTGAAGAGCTATTTAACTAATCTGAAAGTGTCACTGTAAGTTAAATGTACCAGGAACTAATTGCATGCTTCATAAATGTGTTGGTTTATGTCAGTCATAGTCATATGAACTATATACTGTTTCTGATTTTTTACTGTAGGCAGCTAGACCAACAACTTTAAAATAAACCTTTTCAAGAAAATTGGTTATTTTTATCTAGTGCTCTCAATTTTCAGCTTGAGCCAATATTTACCTATTCAATCAGACTGAAGTTAAAGAATGACTTATAAGTATTTGTTTAAACTTTAGAAGCCCCCCACTTTTCTTTCTTTCTTATCTCAGTTTTCTCAACTATCAGCTTGCTGTCACTAATTGCCATACCTAATCACTTTTCCACTAGGAAGTAGCCTGGGACCGATAGGAACCAAATATTTGGAAATCTGAGCTTTATTTGTTAAAAAATACACCCATTCTGGGGGAGGGAGTGTTAATGTAGAATACCCCACCTGAGCATCACCCGCAGGACAGCTGGTCCCTGTGCTGGGCCGTACCACATAGCAGTGGCACCCACTTCTCATTAAAGTTAATGGTGAAATGTAACCTCACACCCACAGGGTCCGTACTTCTTGTGGAGAGGGACATATGGGATCACAGGGGATCCCCTGGTGCACACTGGGTTGAAGGTGGATTTGCTGCTCCCACTGCTTGTGGAGGGGGAAGAGCATGATAAGAACCTGGTGCATGTTCCCAGAGGATGCTCTCATTACCATTCCACTCCATGGCCCACCATGGGGCTGGCTGACATCCTCCTTTCTGCTTCACCTGCTGTGTTCCTCTGCCCAGGTCATATTCCGAGCCCTGTCACCGCCTTACGCCGCGGAGGACCCTTACAGCACAGAAGCCCAGGTGCAGCTGAAGATCACCAACCTGCGAGTGCGGCTGCTGGAGCGGCAGGGCTGCCCCTGCCTCCCGGCCCCACAGTCCCCACAGCCTGCGCCATCCCTGCACTTTGCCATCTATGACTTCATCGTGAAGGGCAGCTGCTTCTGCAATGGCCATGCTGACCACTGCATCCCCGTTGCTGGATTCAAGCCTGTCAAGGCAGCTGGTGTTTTCCATGTGGTATGTACGTGCACCCAGCAATGTCTGAACTGCAGGAAAGCAGAGTTTTAAAAATAGTAAGGGATGGTATAGATCCAAGTATGCAATATTTGACATGATATTCCAAGCACAATGGGCAGAAACGGTCTTTACAAAGGAGGTGGTCTCGATGTGGGGCTGAAGCACTGGACTTCCTTTGTGCCTTGGTGTGGGACTCTCATCTTCAAAGGTGTTCCTCAGTAATTTGTTTGTTTTAGGTAAATCCTTAAAAAAATTGAATTGCTGACTCCCATCTTCCCCCAAATGCTAACTTGCAATAACACAATATCTAAAAGATAATAAATGCAGGGCATTTTGATGACAAAGTAGGAGGAGAACTTCTCTGAAGGTACTTGGCATCATGTGACTGCCATTGCTTTCGGAGGATCCTCAGATATTAGGTTGGGTCCTGAACCAAGGGGACAGCGAGCTGGGTTTTGACTCTCACTCTCAGGTTTTCTATTGCACTTTGCAATACCTTTCTCTGGATGAAAACCCTGTCCTCTGGTTTCAAGGGGGCTTCATTGCGAGAGCTCTGAGCTCAAATCCCTTGGGACCCACCAAGACCTAAACTCCAGTCTCCCCATGTCCCAAGGAAGCAAGAGCCACTAACCCATTGGGGAGGTGATGGGCACAGCAGAAGCTGACATATGCCTGCAGCATGGCATGCCTGCACCCAGGAACACTTGCTGCCCCCAGCACATCTTGTCCTTTTTGCCTATCTACACTGGCTCAGAAAACCCTGGACTTGCTGTCAGAGGAGCAGTAAGAAAAGCTGGGGCAGCAGCTTTCATATTGTGCTGAATAATGTTAGAAACAGAAGAGATCATTAAAAAAAAAGGCAGTTACTCCAGGTAAGGAGTCCAGCTCTTTGGGGAACTCTCATTTCACTTAAATTACAATCTCAGACACAAAGCAGAGAGCATGTTTCCCTTCTAATAGTGCTAGTCTTGCAACATCTTGAAAATACACCAGTTTGAAAGCATGCAGTGCTGTGCTCAGGATTATTTTGGTGGGATAGAATTGCACAGGAGCATGCCCTGGAGCACCAGTGAGAGTTGTAACAGAGCCTGCAGCCAAATAGGCTTCCGGTAGGGCTATAGTGCATGGAAAGGATAGTGTGCAGGTAACAGGCAGTGCTGTGGGAAGGAAGCAAGTGCCAAAATCGCACTGAAAACCGAAACAAGAAACAGCAACAAGCCCCTGCGTTGGCCCCGAGGGGGAAATTCAACTCTGATTATAAATGTTTATGTGGCAGGAGTCCCAAAGGTGACGTTTCTACAGTGAGGCTGACTCATTTTACTGTGTCATACAGCTTATTCTGCATGTCCCATGAGGTATGTGTTAGTGTAGGGGTGACATAGCCACATGGTTTGCAAGGAGAGTGAAGGAGTGGTAAGGGGCTTCCTTGCCCAGTATCACTTTTTCCATCATAGGACTGAGGTAGTTTTGACTGAGCCTGGTCTGTGCCAGGCTCCTGCTTGGCACGAGGCTGCTGCTATTTGGGGACTGCAGTGGCAACCCACTCGTACATACCAGGCTGGGGTTTGCCAGTGCATTGCTTCAAGACTGGAAGTGAAGATTATTTTCAAGATTGTAGGAAGACATGGGTGTGAATGAACAGAAAAGGGATGAAAGATTGTAGTTCCATGGCTGTTTAGCTGGGAAAAGTCAGAAGACTACTGAAAAGAGGTTAGGATTTCAGAGAGGGAGTACATTTCATCTGAAAAACTCAGGGAAAATATAATTCTGAAGCATTATGGTCAGTCATTCAAGAGAGAGATGGGGACTTAAGTCTAGTCTTTATGTAACTGTTTCTAACTGGGGCTTTAGCAGAACCTTCACTATAAAACCAAGGACAACAAAAGCTGGGAAGCACATTATTATTATTTCACAGTATGATTATAAAATCTGGTTCTGTTTTTATGCTTGTTTAGACCAGAGCACTCCTGAAGAATATCCCCTAAGTTAGAGAGTTAACATCAAAATTTAAGCAAGCTTAAAATCCTTTAAAAAAGCCCCCAACTTTTCCAAAAAATGTATTTGTAAGTTTTCTTAACCCTCTACTTGGTCTCAGTGTACGGGCAAAATCCTGACTTGCAGGCTTAGTTTCAGCCCCTGCTTGGCTAGCAGGAGACCCAGACATGATATATTTGTTTTTCTCTTGGGCTGCTCTGGGCAGTAAGTCGGGGTGTCCTGGCAGCACTAGGCATAGCTTCCAGGTCTTGTGAAGTAACCAGAAGCATTTCAGCCATCTCACCCAGGGAGAATCTGACAAAACAACACTGGGATGTGGGAATGCTGTGGGCTGCTGTTCAGGCAGGTTTGGTGCAGGGTCCTGACCCAAGAGGCCAGAATGCTTGGAACATTGGTCCAGCTTGCTGCTGCAGGATTCCTCCCATTGGATGCATTTTTTTCTTGAGGTGTGGGCAACCATGAGTTGAGAAGCTGACAGTTTGAAGGTGAATATTGTGCATGGCTGAAGCAAGGCTAGAAGTCCAATTGCCCATGAGATAATACTGACCCGGGACATTGTTAGGGTATGGGGTTGGGATGCAAACAGGATGGCTTTATGGACAAAGAGGGCCTCCTTCCACCCCAGCAGAAGCAGCTCTAGCTCCGTTCACTGGGGTGGGATAACCTCCTTTGCAATCCATCTGAGTCAAGTCAAAGCAAAGTTGGACTTTACAGAGGCCAGGCATTCACTGTGAGAATATTTCATGTTAGCCCCAACAGCAAAAAACAATAGCCAAGGACTGATAAGAAAAGAGATTTGCTTCTGTGCCCTCCACCATGCAGCTGCAAAACTCTCTGTGGTGCTCCTCTCTTGCTGGCAATTCCCCTGCCCACCCTTTCTCCTAAAAGATAATGGAGTTTATGTGGGAAAGCTCTGGTTTTGTTTGAGTATCGGGAATGCTATGTGAGCCTTTAGGTGAATTCTGCTCAAAATACAGGTGGGACTTCTGCTCTAGGGGAGGGCATGTCTCCATGAGCTCCCCAGGAAGATTACAGAGAAGCCCTGGCTGCCTTCCAAAAATGGCAGGGGCTGTTCCTCATGGGTAGTATGATCCTGACTGTGCCTTGTTGTACACTTGTGTGCCACAGACAGCTGTCAAGTTGATACAGATACACTTTCTCTCTTTCCTACTTCTCCCAAATTTATTCAAAGGGTCACTACCCAAATCTCATCAGCAACAGCCCAATGCATACCCAGGAAAAAATGTGCATGGACAAACAGACCTCATACCATACTTTGCAAAGCAGTTGATCAGTTTGTGAGCTACATTACGTGGCAAACCACAAATGTGAGTAGAGAAACGAACTCACACACATAGGAGATCCCTCCTGAGTGGCCATGAGAAGTCTGTTTTTCCCTCTGATCTGTGGTACAGGATCTTCTCACCCTTTGCTTCTGCTCGTGGAGCCATTGCAGTGCATGCTTGGCCCCTTACCTGCTAAAGCATCCCCATGGCCTGTTCACAACTATGGCAAGTGTCATACAAGAGAAGATGCGAGTGTCGTGCAAGCCTGGAGATGAGTAGGATCTTGCAATTTAGGACTCCAAAATGGGGAAAGCAAACCCAGAGATACCTCACCTGGGCTGTGCAGTTCTGTCTCAAGGTGAGAGCTGGGGTTCATCTCAGACACTCCATGGCCCTCCTTGATTGCAGAGTCCTGCCAACAGCTTAGTGGTTTTCACAGTTGGCCTGAATTATCAGTCTTAAAGGGCTGTGTCATTGCTAGTGCTTCCTGCTTTTACCTCCATGAGATGAGATCCACTATCAACTGAGGAGTATATCATTATATCATTGATAATCCACTATTATCAACTCTGCAATGTTTCCCACTCCGTCCTTCCCTTCCCCTCATGCATTACTTCTAGTGGAATGCTGTCTGTGCATCTTTCACCTGCATTGAACAGAATGAGAACAAATGAAGCCATCCAGTTTTCTTCATCCTCTTGTTCTCTTGTTTCCTCTGTAACAGTTTTAAAAACATGGTACAGCAGCTATCTTTGCTCAGAAGAAAGGAAGTGGGGAACTAGAACTTAGCAATGAAGAAGCTTCAATGGACTTAAAACATGTGCCCAAAGTGGTTTGGTGTGGTGCTGCTGCCATGCCAAAACAGCACTGCTGCAATGATGCTTATATGCTTCTTTAGTAGTCCAAGGTGCTGTGTCAGTGTAAGTCAAGGACTTTTCCAGGAACTGTGCTTTATTTTCTAGGCTGAACAGAGAGACCCGTTTGGGAACCTGATCCGTAAATACATCTGAATTTGATTTCTGGCAGCTGCCCTACAGTTAAGCCCCAAATCCCAGATATGCTTCACGTAATTTTAGGTATGCATTTGATGTACCCAAGTTAGCCAGCTGATCTCCCCAGGCTCCTTCTATAGTTTTGAAGGGGTGGGATGATAAAGTACGGTTGGGATCCTGGGTGGACTGAGGTACTATGCTAAAGCACTTCTGCGTAGTCAGGCAGGGTGAATATTCCTCCCCCTTCCTGTGTGGCAGCCCAGTGGCTGTTATAAATTGTTATCGTGCTACTGACATCAAAAGATGCTCAAGGTCTTCTGAAGCAACACTGACAGAAGCCTATTATATAAGGAATTAAAAAAACCCCACCAGACAGCCCCCACGCCCTGGACAACAATCTTTGTATTCTTTCACAAGAACGAGGTAGGATATGAGAATTTTCTCATGCATAAATTTGGTTGTCTGATGCTTTGGGAAAAGAATACCTCCACGCATGCTGACAGCAGCCAGTAGGCATTGGTTCTAAAACTGGCACAGTGGTTCGAGCACTACACAGTTTAAAAGCTGCGGTTAGAAACTCAGTGTGAATGCTGTGATTTTTCCTTAGGCTGATATCATGCCCATTTTCCAAGAAAGTAAACAAAAAAAAAATACAGTTTTTGCAGTTCCAACAAAGAAATTATCTTAAAAGCAGCTGCCCCTCTCAGCTGTTTAGCCTATTTACACTATCAGGTCTTTGGTTGATTTTCTTTTAGTGTGCATTTGTGTTGGACTCTGTATAGTGAGTTCTTGCAATATAAACCAATTCATAACAGGATACTGAAAGCGTTTTCCCCCCAGTGTAGCATTTCTTTGTCACTGCCCAACATTTTGGAACATGATAAATACAGGGAAAAGTATTTTATAGGATTTGACTAAAGAAAAAAACCTATGTATTTGCAATCTGAAAGGAAGCGCTGTGAAGTTATAATTCGGGAACAAAAGGCTCTGGAAGGAAGCATGCCCTAGCAACTGTCTTTGTATAGAGAAATCAGACACTCGTTTATCTTACAGAAGGCAACTTTTGTAACACTGTTTGCATTGTGCCCTCTAATGACTGACATTGCGACGGGGCTGTCAAGCTAAGAAGGGGAACAGTGTGAAAGTGAACTGGGATATAAAGATCCCATGACAAAATGAAAAATGGTATAAGAAGGCTTTGTCGCTTAAATGAGTCAAGAGCCGTGTGAATGCTTAAAGGGATGAGACATACTGGGAATTGTGTTTGTGTACTTAGCAATGCTCCATGATGACCCTGGTGGGTACGCCTTACAGTTAACTATGAGTCGAGGTGAATGAAAAGGGAGGAAAAAATGCCCTCTCTTCCCTGTCAATGCATGGGGATCACATTCTGCTTTCAGAAAGGTGCTGAGATGCTGGAGAAATCTGGAGGCCAGGTACATCATTCCCCCACTCTACTTTGGGTCCCAGAAGAGCTGCTGGGCTGGTTTCTCAGCCCCGTCTCCCAGCTGCTCTGTGGCATGACAGGGTGTTTACATGGCAGAGCAGTCTTGCAACTGGCCCGCCTACAGCTCTTACAGGTGTTAATTTTACTTGCTGTAGACAGTCTGTTGGCTGTTTTTCATCTACCACCACTTCTCATTTCCTTGTATTACCCCTCCTTGTCCTGTCTTTCTCCTACTTCCTGCTATCAGAGTATTTCTTTATAACTAAAAGAAATAATGTCTGCCTATGGGCTGCAAGAAAGGTTTTACTAATTTTCACCTTCTTTCGTTGCTTCCAACACTTAAAAATGTTTCTGTCATGCTGGAATTATGTAAAAGAAAAAAGATATTTTCTTCAATGGGATAAAGCTAGGGTGGAGATATATTTTTTTTAAAGCAGAGCTGTTTTGGGGGGTAATCATTATAATTCTATTGTAAGAGAAGAAATACATCAGCCAGAGGCAAGGTTTTTGAAGTACCAAGGTCCAATTTTCATTAAACTTCCGTGAAAAAGGAATAGGGAAAAGAAGGTACTAACTAAATGGTTGCACTGATAAACAAGCTGTTAAAGACCATTTCCCTCCCCTCGCCGGTTTGACTGCCCACTTAGCTGTTCAGCTTGTTTATTAGTGGGGCTGCACCCCATGCTCTGACTGGCCAAGAGGGGTTGGGACCACTGTGAGACATGGGGGGACCTTGGAGAGACAAAGTTTTCTAAGTGTCAAGCCCATTTAAGTAGCACCAACTGTAAAGGCACAGTACCACCATTGGAATTGGGAACCCTACTGCCTTTTCCAAAGCTTACTCCCAAAGACTGGAGTCTGGGCAGCTGCATCTGATACAGAAGCAGGATCAGCTGGGCCATTGCATCCAATGCCTCTGCATGCGTTCACCCAAACATGAATCCCACTGAGATGGGCGCAGTAAGCAGGGTGCACAGGTTTGCAAAGCGTGCATGGCAGGCTGGGCTACTGAACAGCCATGCTGGGCCATGCCGAGGTGAGCAGAGGGGGTGCAGGATCCGCAGTGGGATCTGCGCTTGGGAGAGAGCAGCTGAGGAAGGCACTGACACATCTGGTTGTGATAAACCCCGAGGAAAAGAAACTGCAAAGGAGCACCCTTTTAATAAGGACTGGTAACACATGGTTCCTCCTGACCCAGCTGCAGCAGCCTCCACCGAGTTAGATGGGGAGCCCAAGCCTTCAGGCCTTTGTGCTGGCCCTACACTTGCCTTTACACAGACGTGAGAATCATGCAATTCGGGTATTTTTTTAAGCTTTTCAGCCAGATCATTTATTTCCTTCTGCCGAGGTGCATCACAGCTTTACAAGCAATCAATACTAGGAGCATCATGCCGTGCTCTGCTGCTGGCTTGATTTGCATCATCTCCAAATTGGCTCTTTTGCAGCTCTCCTTGCCACAGCATCTGAGAGCCCACAAGCCTTCCATTGCTGCAACAGTTTTTAAATTTTATAAAACCTTTTTCTTTAGAGTTCACACACAGGTTAATATTAATATGTTGGTGCACAGCTATTCAGTAGCTTACATATTAGCTCTGCATGCCAAATTCATGGTGGCACGGCAGGTTCTTGGGATACCCATCCTCTTCTGTTTTATTTTCATCCACCTCCCTTTATTCCAGCAATGTGGCATGCTCTTTTATGCAGTACTTGGGCTTTCAGAAAACGCAAGCTCTTACTCTTTGGAACTGTGAATGCTCCTCGGTGGGGAATTTTGCCTCTCTGTGCTGGTGTCTTGGGATGCTTAATCTTTTGAGAATTTCTTAGGTGCTGCTGAGTTTCAAATGAGTTTTTGGATTATTAATGCTGAGCAGCCTCTGGCTGATTGGTTGGGTCCCACTGATTCTTTGTATGGCTTTGGCAAGGAGGAAGCTGAATTTGGGGAGTGAGGCTACAAACTGTGGGCACAGGTAGGGGGAGACAGTAATCCCAAGTGTCCCAGTGTCTGAGAGATACCCCTGTTTGCAATTCTTCTCCCACGTCCTTCTCACTTTGGCATCGTGATTTTCAAAGCACCAAGGGACCATCTGGTTCTGACCATGGCACCCTCCAACTCACTCAGGTCAACTTCCCTTCCTGATCACATACGTCCTGGGTCTGATGGGTCCCTCTATCCTAACAGCTGGGACAGTCCTGCGAGGAAGGATTTCTGAAGCGTTTCTCTGCCACAGATGTGGTTCAGGCTGTTTAGCCCTAACTACTGTACAACCTGTTTAGCCCTAACTACTCAATGGCCAAAGGGCTTTCAAAAAACTCGTACCAGAAGTGGCATCAAAGAGTTAGAACTCCACCAAAACCACCAGATGATGACCTTATGACCAACACAGGTTTAGCCATTTTCTGTTTCCATGCAGGTGTATGCTTTTAAATGTGCTTGAAGTGACCCTGTAACATCAGTCTGTGTGTAGACCTTGCCTAAAAAATATGCGAGAGAAATTTATTGAAGTGTTGTAATTTAAGAAAGTGAGGCATCTGAGAGTTTGAAGAACATTTTGTAGGTGGTAGCAGAAATGAAAACATGAAAACACAAGGCACACTTTGAGAACTAAATATTCCCTCCACAAATTTTTTGTTTCTTTCCTTTTTTTGTTTCTCATTCTTTTCAAACATTAGCACACATTTAAGCATATATCAATACAATAATCCAGACAGATCAACTAGTATCTGCGGTGAGACCAACAGATACCTGCAATGAGACCAAATAGCACAGAAAACAATGTATTTCCACTTCAGCTTAGATGCTTGTGCATTCTGATTCCATCTGTACCTATCCATTGCTTACAGAGCCCAGTTGTTGTTCTGCACTTTACTTTGATGATCCAGACATTTTAATAAGGCAGGAATGGATCACTTAAAAAGCTTTTGAAAGGTTTTGCTATTTTCATTGCTGCTGAAGAGTCTTTGAAGGACTTTCGAGGTCAGTTTTGAAATTTTGTCTGTACACAGGGATTACATTTGACCCCTGTGAGATACCAGCTGAAATCTATTCATTAAAAGTGAATAAATCAGAAAGTCATCATCAGTCAGGTGTGCATGTGGAGTGTGTGTGTGTGTGTGTGTGTGTGTGTGTGTGTGTGTACGTACCACGGTAAAAAGCAGGAACTGTTTACAACATGTTCAAGGTCCTCTTCTGTTTTGTTTACTGTTCAAGTTTTTCACAGGAACCTTTTTTGTGGCAGTCCTGGCAGCAAGTCATGCAGTTAGGAACAGCACACTTGTAAAACCACAAGTTAAATAGTGTGGAAGACAGAGTTTTCCAGTAGCAGTTAAAGCCATGCCCCAGCTCCAGGCTGGATCACCAGGCATCCCAACTGCCCTCTGTTCCTCTCAGTGCCAAAAGCAGACGGCAGCTGGTGTAGCTCCACTGGTTTTATGGCCAACTTGTGGCATGAGCACAGGGCCATGCTAGCAGGGCAGACTGAGGCCTCTGGCTTACTGCTGAGCAGCAGGAGAAGCTGAACTGTGTATTTAAAAGCAAAATGTCAAGCAGATCAAAGCTGCAAGCACAGGCACACACCAATATAGCTACAGTAGGTAGTTACCTGCCATGCTCCGTGGGAAAAGGCAGGGCCGTCATCCTTGCCAGCAGAGCCATGCTGCTGCAGAGCTCGATTTCATTGCGTCCAGGCACTGCTGAGCTGCTTGTGCCCTCTGGCTACATCCTGTTTTCTTTGCATTTGCCAACAGGGTGAGTAATGCCAGCGACTGACAGGGCAGCTGGCACCAAGCGTGCTACGATGGCCTTTCATCTCTAATTACCTCCTTACACTGGGCTGTCTAGCTGTTAAATTATCTGTCATGAACATGTCCGAGAATAGTCAGTCATGGTCCTTGTGCTACCCTTGGTTCTTCCTTTGTGGGCCAAAAATTCTGCCTAGAATGAGTAGATATTTATGTTTCAGGGGGTTGAATTTGTTTTTTCTTGTACTTGTGTTGGTAATGGCTGGGCATACAGAGCTAGGTGCTGAGGTTGTGGGTGCTATTCCTGCAGTACTGCAAAGGTGTATTCATGTTTGGGAGGGAGAAAAAGAGAAAGGTATAACAGTGTTTCCCAAGGATGTTTTGAATCTTGGCTTTTTTTAATCTCTTCTGGAAATTCATGCTGCACTTGGAAACTGCTGAAGATCCTTTTAGATCCCAAAAATTAAAAAATGGGTATGATTATACAATACCATGACATGCAGATCCACAAATACTAATCTAATTGAAAATGTAACTGCAGAATATTTGCCCTTGGCTGCACTGGACATTGAGGCAGACATTGTGCTATCCCTCTTTCTCATGTATGTAATAGGATCTAGCTGGCATACTATCAAGAATGTGGGCATTGCTTGTGCCCTGGAGACTCTTTGGACTTTTCTGTGGGTGATCCTTGCTCTCTTTTCCCTACTAGGTCCATGGGAAATGTATGTGCAAGCACAACACAGCGGGGTCCCACTGCCAGCACTGCGCCCCACTCTACAACGACCAGCCTTGGCAGGCTGCTGACGGCAAAACCGGAGCCCCCAAAGAGTGTCAGTGTAAGTAGCCAGTCAGGAACAGTGTCTCCAGAGCCTTTGCCATAGCAAAATGCTTTCTCCATGTATGCCTTTTTCCCATGTTTCCAAGAGGCAGCAGATACCGGGGCGGTGGGTAAGTGCTTGCAAAGCATCTCAGTGAGTGAAGAGCCAATGCCACGCTTCTGCCCAGCACCCACCGCATGTTTGTGCGGCAGGAATGGCTGTTTGCACTGTTTTTGTCTCCCTGCACTGGCCTGACCATCTGTGGCTGTCCTTGTACTGGGAAACATGTGTTGGAAATAAAAGAGTTAAAGAAAATAGTTTTTCTTAAATGTCACTTCTAGAGTCTGGGAAGTAGGGATGAAAATGTAATGATAATCTATGCCTTTGAGTGAATAA
The DNA here is from genome assembly GCA_013396775.1 of Cephalopterus ornatus. Taxonomy (NCBI): domain Eukaryota; kingdom Metazoa; phylum Chordata; class Aves; order Passeriformes; family Cotingidae; genus Cephalopterus; species Cephalopterus ornatus. Next base: position 270,321 of record VZRE01011035.1, read on the forward strand.
CAGATTCATAGGTCAAGTCCCCATTCCAAAACATGGCTTGGGCTTCTGTGTCTGTTTTCTACAAATCAATATCTTTCACTGCCTTTATGAGTCTTTCTATTCCCTTTGGCTTCATCTCAGCGTGCAAGTGTAACGGGCATGCCGACACTTGTCATTTTGACATGGATGCCTGGCTGGCATCAGGCAATCGCAGCGGCGGCGTCTGTGACAACTGTCAGCACAACACAGAAGGGCAGCACTGCCAGCGCTGCAAGCTGGGCTTCTACCGGGACCTCAGGAAGCCCTTCTCTGCCCCAGATGCCTGCAAACGTAAGTCAGAAACCTTTTACTAGTGAAGTGCTTCTCAAGTGGGAAAGTGTCAAACGACAGGTGAGATCTTCCTGCCCCTCCTTGGAGCAATCTTCTTGCTTCACTGAAGGACAGAGAGCTCTTTGAATTCCCTTTGTGATGCTATTTGCAAAAAGCAGTGGTGATATTTGCAGGGTGAAAGTCTGCAGATGCTGTTGACAAATCTACCTTGATGATTCCTATAGCTTGAGGGCAGAGGAAGAGACATGATTTATTTACTTTCTCCTATTGCTATTTCTGGAGAGTAAAAGTTGCATCATGTTTTCATGTTCACCTTGTTTGGTGATCGCTGCAGCCTCACAATCAGGAGCCTCAGCCAAGAGGGGTGCAGCTGACAAATAGCACTGCCCACCAGTCTGTGTTCGCAGCAGCAGCAGGTGGGTATAGAGGGACAGACGGGAACAAGTTAACTGATACTGCAGAAAGTGGGACACTGAGGCCACCAGGCCAAAGGCAATGACTCAGCCACATGTGAAATTAAATATTTCCCAAACAAAAGCAGCAATCCAAAAGCCACGGGGACTACTGTGAGGATAGTCACTTACCGTGGGGGAGTCCAGATCCCCAAATCATGCTGATCACATTACACTGGTCAGCCAAATATGGGATGCAGACATGCTCTTTTCTCTGAGCCTGCAGACACCCACTGGCTTCACCAAATTTCACCTCACTGACCCAAATCTGAAGGGGAACCTTCATAAGTGACAGAAAAAAATCTGACTGACACCATGCCCATGTCATTTGAGGAGATGCTGAGCACATCTCTTTCCTCCCAAGGAGAAGTACCTGCATTTAAATGAAGAGGAAATCCTTCTGCGGTGGGGAGCTGCACTCCAGGCTGGGAGAGTGTGTGCAGTTTCACCTTATTCTTTGATGTTGGGTGGTAAACAACTGCTTTTGTCCCGCTCCCTCACTGCATATCATCCTCAGCAGCCCCACCAGTCTGTCACAGAGGTCCTCCTGCTCTCTACCCTTCACTCATTGCAAGGAGGAGCAGCAACAGCTGAACCGCCTGTTTTACAACCCTAGTTCTCTTTATGAAAACAGAATTGACCACAGTTCTCTATTACTTGTGTAAATAATTACTTCACTGCTGTAGTATGTGAACAATTTTTTTTAACAGTGAATTTAATGACTTTAAATTTAAAGTTCCTTTACCTACTTGTGTACATCAAAATTCCAAGTCTCCTTCTCTGAAACATCAGATGCTTTCCCTCCTTAATTATTTCCAGAAGTTAGGCAATGAACTTTCATTTTGGAGTGTCATTAGTAAAAAAGCAGGTTTAAGTCTTGCATTTAGACTATAAGCAGAGGCTTGATGGTTTTTTCTAACTCAAGGATTCATCCTTACTGATTAAAAAAAGAACCAATTGGATGAATTGACTCCTGGTAGATAATGCAAGACAGAAGACTGAAATTAATTCTGTATGGAACCCTCAAGCTCTGAAACGTGCTTTTACTGTGGTTCTGGTACCTTTGCTAGGGTTTTGTAATTCCTGATGGAATTATGTGCCAGTTCCCATCAAGGAAGAACACGTGGTTTTCCGAGGCCATTGAGGCCAAGTGAAGCTTTGGCACTGAGTTGAATGTGGTATTCTGGACACCTGAAAACACCACGCTTCACCTTGGAAGGGATAGGAGTGGCCTCCTGTGTCATCTCATGCAGTCTATTGAGGAGATGGAGTTTCATGAGGGACTCATTGTGGGGTTTTCCTGGTGCCAAAATGCCCAGTTCATAATCTATGGCTGTTTGGAGGGTCCAAGAGGAAGTCAAATGGCACCTCCTGGACTGGCCAGCACAGAGCCTCCTTCCTTGCAAAGCCAGATGGAAACAAGAGGTCTCAGGACATATTGCTGCTGAACAGCCACAGCTCAAAGGGAAGGCTGCCAACAGTGTGTGCGTGTGTGTGTGTGTGTGTGTGCGCGTGCCTGTGTGCAAGTTAAACCATCGCTAATGAAGTCAGGCATTAGATCACATCATTAGCTATATGTTAGCCGAATTCCAGGGTTCTTGATTAAAAAGTTTCCCCCAGTCTTTCTGGGCCAGAGGAAGCTATGGAGATGAGATGATTAATGAGTATTTTTGTTGACATATGCCAGTGCTTGGTTCTCTTGGCTTTCTGCATTAATCTCTGAGTCACTGGCCCATGGCATTCCACTTTCCACATTTAAAAAAAAGAAAAAAAACGTGTGCCCACATTACCCTTTAATGCAACAGTCCGGCCTCTTTATGGATCACCAGGTATTATTGAACTCTGGTATTTAAAAGCCAAAGATAACATACATTTCACAAAAACTGTAAGATACTCTTGAGTACAGTAAGAAAAAGTCTACATTTATTTACATTCTGCATGAAGTACACCTACTTTGTTGCACCTTTTTTTTTCCTGTATTTATGAATTATGGAGCATAAAGTACTCAAGTATCTGAGGAAGACAACTTCTCCTAGCACAAACTGGGTTCCACAAATGTAGAGATTATCTGAGTGCTTTCTTTTCAAAGACCCTGTTACTACAAACTCACACATGATTTCTCTTTGGGCTTTTCAAACCCTCACAGATGTACTCCTCCCTAAGACCCATTCACCTCTTCACCTCTGGTCTCCTGCTGCCGGGAATTCTCCCTGGATCCAGGGACCCAGCATCTTGGGGGAGATGGCAGCTGCAGGGCCGTAGAAAATGAGTAGTGACTGTTTAATTAAATTATATAAGATCAATTACAGCCTATGCCTGGAACATTTCCAAGGACCGAGCCATGGTCTGCAACAACAAGAGACGTGCATGGAGCCCTATTATTCTTACTCGGAAGGCCATGGCATTGCTTTGGCTCAAGACACTGTTATTGTTCAACAGTTGAAAATTTAAAAATACCTAGGTCAAAGTAAATAAAGGAGTTGTTGAGCCATAATCTTTAAGGATACTTTAAAGATTCTTGTAGGCAAAGAGTGTATATAATATTTGCTCTGGAGAAGGTGTGTACCTGATAGAATGAGACATTCTGACGTTTAAAACACCAATCTGATGACTCTTTCCCCCCGCCATACCTATCAGTCCTTTTCTTTACATCCTCATGAATTTTTAAGCCTCAGCTACAGTAGAATTGCAGACAATAAAATCGTGTTTTATAATTGCTGAGTTTATTTTTGCTTTTCAGATGTAGGTTTTTCAGGGTAAATATTTGTCATTTCAAAAGGTTAGCTGGCAGCTGAAGAAACCACAATAGTATCACCAGTATTACCAATCCAGCATGGAGAAATCCAGCTTCGCTGGCATCTTACTGATTTTCCATCCCAGTCAGCACATGCCATGCCAGGACAGGCAGCTGTTAATTCATATGTGCATGGAAGTCACATGCAAAATACTGCTATGTATACAGGGTGGTAAATCAGCTTTTTTAGCAATTCTGCTTACAAATCAAAAAGTAAGCAAAAGATCAAACTTGTGGAAGGTTCTTTTGGTCCAAGGCTGGTGCCCAGCCAGCCCTTCTCTCGCAAGAGCTCCCCTGGCTGTGGAAACCGCCAGCCTCCCTGGTGAGGTGGCCACAGCACATGAGACAGACACTGTCAGAAGCCCTGCACTGAGGGTCTTGCACTCTGCACCTGTGTATCCACAATGAAATGCCATTCAACACTGTCTGTAGCTGCTTTACCTGCTGCTCAGCTGTTCCTCTCACCTGCCTGGGTCTCCTACCAACTGTGGTCCAGTGAGGTGCAGATTGTTTGGAAGGAGGAAAGTGGGGTCTAAAACCAACACAGCACAGCTGCCCATGAGGGAGCACTAGCTCCAGCTTCCAAACATCATATAATCAGTCCTGCAGTCTTTTTCTTCCTGCTCTTGCCATAGTATGGAAGCATTCCATCCTGTTTTCATGCATTTCTTTCAAATGGGATACAATGTGGTCTGATTTGAGCTTTAGAGGCTCGTTTCTGTGCTCGGTGTGTAGTGATGGGCTTCACTTTATGTCTGCATTGCCCAGCATGTTCCCACTGCCGCCCATCACAAACATTTACTGTGTTGAAAATTTGCCACCCAACCATTCAGATTAATGCCATTTATTGTCATGTTGGGCCTCCACCCAAGATGCAAGGGCAAAAAGCTTCAATTTGCTGGTCACCATTGGAAAGCGGATTGGTGCCTTGGTGGCTCATAGAGGAGCAGCCAGGAAGGATGGGGTCCATGGAGTGGGTTTGCAGGCTTTTTAGAAATTACCAACCTTTACAACACATCTCTTTGAGGCTTTTAGTAAAAGTATAGCCAACTACATTCTCATTTTTAGTTGCCTTTTTACTTGCCTGTGAGCTTACTGCTCTATTTTTCATAACAGCCTTTGTAAATTTAATATTCTTCCTTCACCAGAGTGTTGCTACCAATGTTAAATTTCCTATTAGGAAAAAAATTGTGTGAAAGAATTTTCAAAAGCATAAAAAGATCCAATTGAAATAGAGTTGTCTGTAAAACTCAGCTGAAACCCCAGCGAAACAGGACCAAGTCTCTCACTGAGCAGTGGGTTTATCTCCCTGACTACAGGAGAATAGAAGAGCCTTAAGTGCTTGATATTTCCCCTGAAGGGGCTGAGGAATGCCAGAAATACCCACCACATCTAGTAGGACAAGAGAGCATTTGGCTATATGTATCAGGTGTAAAACACTTCACAGGCTTCAGGAGAAAGGTATGCAAGTCTCAGTGAGTGCTGTTGAAAACTATGCTATTAAAGGTACCAGAGTTCACTGCCTGCGGCTAGTTATGCAGTTTGTGGAGAGGCTTTCTAATCTTTTAATTTTATATAATTATATTTGTTTGGGAATGGAAAGGGTGGGGAAAATTTGGGGATTACTTTGGCAAAGATGCTGGAATAGTAGTCACCTCTAAGTTAACTGCTAATATTAATCTATCCTTTAATATTTTGAAACGATACTCCAGGTATGTCAGATTCCTGAAACCACAAAAATGTTGTCAGAGCAAAATTAAATATATGTGTGCAGCAATAAGTATTTTAAGAGAAAGAAAGTCTATGTTGCCTGCAGTGGCTTTTCTGCTTTGTTGCCTTTGCAGTTGCAAAATAAAAAGATTGGTATTAGGATTTAGTGAAAATTTTCCCTCCAGACGAAATTTTCTCAGGAAATCCAGTTTTTATGTAAATGAAGTTTTGGGCAACTGTCTTTCAGCAGGGAATTTTTTGCCATAATGCACGAGACTGACCATACCATGTCCTGGTCAGAGCACCAAACCCCAAAGGAAGGAGAGCACAAGTCACCACATTACCTGCTGGCCTGGCCAGATGGTCAGAGGTTTGGCTTATGCTTTTGATAGCTGTATTTCTGGTCTTTGAAAATATTAATATCTTTGGGGGAAAGTAGTCTTGCAAAAGACATAAATTGCATTTATGAAAAGAAAAATCCTAAGCAGCAGGCAAGGAAAACTTCACACCATCTGTTTTAGGGCATCCTAAACCCTGTGTCTCCCAGTACACCTCTAGTCTAGTATATTGTTTTGCTGCAAGGGGCTTTGGGGGAGGAAAAAGAGCAACTGGCATTTCTGACATGCACTCTGCAAACCCGTGTTCTGGAGTATATGCAAAAGCATATCTCTGAACTTTTAGTGTCCTCATTCTTTTTTTCTAATGTTTTTAAATGATGGCTTCAAAAATCAGACAGAGACAGGGGAGTACTTTATGCTCAGCCTCCACTTTAATTAAAATGACTGTTCTGAGGGGGTTTTTTAACCTCCTGGATGCAAGACAGTTGTTATTACTTGAAAAAGCAATTACGCTCTGATTCATTTTTGCAGTGAAGCACCCGCAGCTGCTTAAATTTCATAGTGAGCCAGGCACATCCACAGGTACTTGGCTGGACTCGAGTCCAGATGCTATAAGGAAAGTAATAAAGGCCTGTTTGGCAAAACATAACACAACACCAGGGTAGGTTGATTAATTAAAATAGATCACAGAAGTTAAAATAATACAGATTCCAAAGGGAGACTCCACACAGATTTGTATGGGTAAGGGGGAAAAAAAAGCACAGAAACCCCACCAGTGTCCTTAGGCAGAGCGGTGGTTTGTCAGGCATCTGCTGTGCCTTTTCCTACAGAGCTTGTGCACTCACAGATGCTCTGTCCCTCATGGTGTCCCCTGCAGCTTGCTCCTGTCACCCCCTGGGATCGGCTGTGCTCCCTCTGGGCCCCCGCACCTTCTGCGACCCCAGCACCGGTGACTGCCCCTGCAAGCCCGGCGTGGCAGGGCCCCGCTGTGACCACTGCCTCCCTGGCTACTGGGGCTTTGGAGCCTATGGCTGCCGCCCCTGCGACTGCGCCCGCAGCTGCGACCCCCACACCGGTGACTGCCACAGCAGCAGGTGAGTTGGAGGGTCTTGCCCACCCTCTCCCAGCCTCGCCATACCTCCATGATCTTCATTCCAGGGAAGTCACTATTTATGCACGGCACGCAGGCTGAAAAATATCCATTATGTAAAATATTTTGGGTTTGGTACGGTCAAGAACTGGGGATAGAGTGGGAGCTGAGGCTGTGATTCACCTGGGTGCCCGGCACACCATGGCAGGGCACCAGTGATTTGAATTTTTTGCTCTCAGTGGTGTTGTTAATGTATCAGGTGTTTCACATAACCTTCACAGTTGTTTCCTCTCCACAAGCAAAATATAGGTTTCAGGGACATCTGAGTTAGAGGACACCAAAGGCTTAATATTGTTGCTGTTGTAACTCAGCTTAAGTTGACTGGGTTGGACTTGGAGTCAAGCTCTGACTTTTAGAAGACAGCACATTTTAAAAATACCCCACACTCCAAATCTTATATGTTGCTTCTTTTTACCACATTGGGGATATTTATGGTATATAAATCCCTATAACATATTTTAAACCCAAAATGGGTTCGCAACCCACTCTAACAACACTCAACCTGTTCACTTTCCAAAACTGCCTCTTGCTTTTAACATTGTCAAGACATGCCATCACATTGTGCGTGGAGGACGGGTTGGTAGTGGCCCTGCTTTCCACTGGCTCCAGAAGGAAGGTTCACCGTCTCCCTTTCCCCTCAACAGCTCAGACGTGACCTGGCACAATGAAGCACGTCCTTTCCAGGCAGTGCTCAACGAGAGCGAGCCCACCTGGGGCTGGGAGGATGAGCAGGGCTTCTCAGCGCTCCGACACTCCGGTAGGCTTATGGTTTTGCACGTGTTTCACCTGCCCAGTTCCTCCCACCAGTCTTCTGCACTGGCATGTAGCTAGCACCCTGCAGTTGCAGGAGGGGATGGACATCCGCCCACTATCATGTGCGGGGATGTCCTTGTGACCACCTCCTTCCCTTCCAAGAGCCAGAGGAGCCTTACAGCTCATCCCATCTGTGCGAGGACATGCAAACCCATGAGGCAGATGCTGCATGCTGCATGCCTGCACCTATCATTTAGCTGTTGGTAAGGCAAGAATTTGCAGTCCCAGCTCTGATTTTCAAGGCTGAATACCCTCATTTTTTTACTTGACCCTCATGTTTTAAAAGTATCTTCATTATTCACTAGAACTGGTACATGTTGGACAAACCAGAAACTTTATTTAAAGGGTGAGGTTTAGTACTTTGCTGGCAGGTAATTAGGAAATTTCTAAATCAGAATTTATTTCCATGATACCCACAACAATTTTGTCATCAGTTGCAGCTTATGATGCAATTCAAGATGGTCTAGAATTTCAGACTCATCTGGGGAGGTTATTTACCTCCTGTGTTCCTAGCCTGCAGGAGGTGGGAGCTATGTGAGGTTGGTGCAAGGCAGGTTGTCCCCACAGTGCAGCATCAAGCTGTCCTGCCCTGCAATCACTGCGTGCAAGCAGGCAAGCGTCATTTCCTCTATTTTCAGAGAGCGGCATGATAAAATCTCGAAGATACAATAATTGAGTTAATTGAGGGGAAAGCTCCATCATTTGTCTGGGCAACTTCATTTTAAACATAAATAAGTATATCATGTTATTCTTTGTTCTAAGATCACGGAAGTCATTAATCTGCCTTAACCTCTGCAACATTTCCTTTTAAAATTTTGTCTGGTACATTATGGTGTGGAAAATACTGCGTGTTATTTGCATCCCCAGGCAAAATAATAAGGCCTTTGTTTCCCTTCTCTTCTAATTGTAAACAAGGAATAATTGTCCCTGGACTAAGGCTGTATATTCACTTGGGATCTGAAAATAGTTGCAAATTGCTTTTTTTTGCATGGGGCTTGAAAAACCTCTGGCAGGTCCTGGGCCCTGCTTGTGAATGCTTTTAAGTACAATCCACAGCCATTTGCTTCCTTCTCTTTCCTCAGGTAAATGCGAATGTAAAGAGCAAGTTTTAGGGAATCCCAAGGTCTTCTGTGGGATGAAATACACCTATGGTGAGTTGTGGGTGAGGGGGCTGTAAAGGGAGGTGCTATGTGGCAGTGCAAGAGTGCATGTAAAGAGTGAGAGGTGCCACTGCATGAACTGCTCCATCCTGGCAAACCTAAGGGCTACTTAGTCGAAGGGCAGATCTTTGACCTTTCCAAAATGTAGAGACATCATGGTGCCAAGTCAAGGTGGGTGAAGCATCTTGCTCTGTTCCCCATCTCTCTTGCTACCAAAATACCCTTGTGCCAAAATCATGTGAGGACAAGAGCTAGAATTGTCCCTGGAAGGTTGTCTAGGTCCAAGACAGACTATAAAGCACTGTTACCAAAAATGGGTCACTGAAACAACTGTCTGTAGACCAGGTGCCCCAATCATAATCTAGAAATCACCATATCTGAATGATACCAAATGTAAGGAGGGGTGGTTATCACCACACAAGGCACCACATGGGGAAAACAATTCAGGCAGCCACTGGGAACTTCCCTCTGTCAACAAAGTTCAGCTGTTGCAATGGAGTAATCTATATTGTCTGTGTGTCTCTTGGATTTAAATGAATGAGGGGAGGAACTCTGTTTCCCAAGGCCTCTCTGTTGTGTGCTAGTGAACCGCCTCCTTCATACCGTAGCAGAGCAAGGAATGCTCTATGCAGCACTCCCTTCCTTCAGTATTTAGGGGTCTCTTGCACATGTTTTATCTCATACTGAAGTTGAAAATGCATAGAGAGATAACCCATAGCTCTGCAGGCTGCAGAGCAACCAACAAAGGGGAGTTCAAGGGGCTGCCAGTTGTTGAAATACTGCCCTGACTTAGTGATATTAGGAGAAAATCTGATTCTGCTTTACTTTGCTTCCTGGCCACAGTAATGACTGTGCTTAGTATTGCAAAAGATACAAAATAATAAAAAAAAAAAAACACACAAAACCCCCAAGTTCATAAATCATACCTAAAGTGCACTCAGGATTCCCTCCCTTTCATCATTCAATATGCAAAGGTGTCAGCTAAACTGGAGAGATGAAATACAGGGCCAATCATGAGCTCCAGGAGGCCATTCTGTGACAGGTTGCCGTGAGCCTCCTACTGTGGGGTGCTGAATAAAGCACCACCATATGTGGATATCTTCCAGTGTTGGCATCAGCATGGTCAGATGGAGGAACTAAGCCCTCACCTCCACCACATGGGCTCAGCCGTGGAATGCCAGGTGGTCGGAGTGTGCCTGTGGGTATCTGTGAGCTCAGAGTACCCCATCATTTGCCCCATTCTCCTCCACTGTATTTGGATTTGGCAGTTCTGCAAAGTGGGAAGACCAGCAGCAGGGTGGGATGAGGGCAGCTCCTCACACCCCTGCCTGCTGTCTTGGCTGCCCAGTACAAGGCCAGCCTCCAGGTCCATCCCTAAATCCAGTTGATTTCCAAAAGTGCTAGGGAACCCAAAGTTTTTGTTGAGTTGTAGCTCAGGGAGGAAATTGGACCCTCACAAACTTTGAAAATCAGGTCATTGTACCTCTCCTGCTGCCCACGTGGCAGGTCCAGGGGCCATGGCCAAACCAACCATCAGCATTTCTGCCCTTGGGTGTGAGGATGTATGTGTTCCACTGGAAGCTTAACTGATCCCAGGCTCCCCAATAAGGAGCATTGGGCTAACTCCACTGTTGAAGCAATTGTCCTCACTGCTTCACCCGGACACCCTACATTAGACCAGGAAAAGAGAAAAAAAAGAAAGAGAGACCATTGTAAATAGTTCGTATATGCCTGTTTTGAATTCCTGACTTTCCAGTGATCAAGACGAAGATCTTGTCAGCTCATGACAAAGGCTCCCATGCAGAAGTCAATGTGAAGATCAAGAAAGTCTTGAAATCTACAAAGCTGAAGATCCTCCGGGGCAAGAGGTCACTCTACCCTGAATCCTGGACTAACAGAGGCTGCACTTGTCCCATCCTCAATCCCGGTAGGTTTTACTCCCTGAGCAGTACATCCCCACCACATTTACACAGATTTCATTCCCACGCCTCTATTCTCATGCCAGTGAGCTGAGTTTGCAGCCCAGTGCTGCTTAAAAATTACTGGCTCTTCCATCACTTAGATTCCAACAGCAGACTTCATCAAACTGGAATTCATAAAGAAAAACTTGTAGCATAGTAACAGTCTTTCAGTTTTACCAGTCTCAGTCTGTTCCCAGATGGAGGGAGGTTCACATCATGCCACAATTGCATGACATATCATCCAGAGCTAAAGCTAATTTGAATACATAAAAACACATATAATTTGAGTGATGATATTGTACTCAAGGGAAGATGTCTCTTTGAAAGTAACATTAATTTACATCTACAAAATTTGGAAGATACTCACTTACACAGTGAGATGATAGCTCCACAACTTTTTGTCGTCTTCTTTCCCTAAAATGAGTATACCCCATGGGAGCTGAACAGTGCAGGCAGTCTCCAGCATGGACAAGGACATGTAGATTCAGGTTTGTCTTCCACAGAGCAAATCTGGACTTCTGTGGGGACACTGAGCTGAAAGGTTTAAAGGTCTCAGCTGTTCAGAAGGGAAAAGGAGACCTTCCCCTCCTTGGCTTTGCCAAGCACAGACACAGGTAGGCAGAGAGCTGCCTGCCATTTGACTCATTTAATTTTACTCTTCTGTAGCAACAGATTGCAAATCTAGAAAGCCCTACAACAATCAGCAACTGCGGCAATATTTGCTTGCTCTCTGAGTGTGAATACCACCTTTCTCTCTCAAGGGAGGGAAATTTAGGAGCCCTTGAAAAGTGACGTTTTACAACAGCAAGATTGACATGGCCAAAACTAATGTCTTGCAAAGGGTGATGCTGCCATATACATATCCTGCGTTTACTTGGCAGAAGAGAGGATGTGTGTGCCCAAAATCTCAGATGAAGTAGATAACAAATTGTATTGAATTAAAGAAAAACATCCTTGACTTTTAACTAGGAGGCACTCACCCTTTAATCTGAACTGCAAAATGAAAATTCGAGAAAACATGAGCAGACTCCCTGCCAGGATGGAGCGGGATAACTCAGAGCATGTGGGGAGACCCATCTTCCCAGGCTAGTTCATACTGCCGCGTTGTGCTCCCTAGACTGGGGTAAGAAGGAGTGAGAACAGGAGTCTAATGCTGACTGCACCCTAATTGTGCTGCAGCAGAATGCTGACCCTGGCAGGGAGCTTCTCCTGCCATGGAAGGGATTATCCTCCTTGTTATCCCCATTTATGCCACATTTGTGGCTCGTTAGGCTGTTTGGATATGTAGCAGTGTTTATTTAACTAATTGAAGTCAAAGTCTTTGTTCTATCCCTCTGCTTAGCAATTATTACCTGATTCCAAGTGCTCTTTGAGTCATGCCCTGAAAGACAAGTGCAGACTTGGATGCCTGAGGCGAGCAGCAGGGCACTGTTGGGATGCACTCCAGCCCTTTCTGGCTGCTTCTGGACACCACATAAGGCTTCGTCAGACCATCCTGTCATATCTCTAAAACATCTGGCAGAAGCAGAAATTAGCAGCTCTTTTCAGTGTGACTGCCACCCCTCCAGGCTCTTCTAGGGTGCTTGTGCCAGCAAATCTAGTGTTGCCTCTCACTGGGGTTTGGTGTGCCTTTGCCTCCAAGGGACTGCTGGCCACTTTGAGCAAGACACCAGGCACTGGGCCATCCTGCACTGTTCCATTACTGGAATCTGCTGAACTTACCAATTTCCAGGCCGAGGTGTATTCAGGGAGATGTGAGGCTGCCAAATGAAGGTAATAGCTGTTCCCAAGAAAGGTATAAAAATTTGTAGTGCAGCCCCCAGCATTCAGTTTCCATTTAGAAGCTAGCAAAGTCACACTTTGGATACTGCATCTCACTGACAGATAGCCACAGGGGTCATTTTTCCATAGTTACCAATAGAGCTATAGATATACAGATACATATGAGAAACAATATGTATATACATTTCTTTGTATAAGTGCTTTTTCACATGGGCCTAGATATCCAGGCTGACTTTGCAGTTCAGCAGGCCTCTTAAGCATAGTACTGTGCAGTCCTTGACATCTTTGCTGCTTTGCAGGCTTGGAGTATCTCGTGGCAGGACATGAGGACGTCCGAACAGGCAGACTCATTGTCAACATGAAAAGTTTTGTCCATCAGTGGAAGTCGGCTCTCGGAAGAAAGGTCTTGGAGATTTTGAAAAGAGACTGCAACTAGATGCATGCAACAGTCTAGGGCATTTCTTTATGCACAAAATGCAACACCCTTCACAGAGAGAAGACCTCTAGGATGAAAACTGGAATGTAAGAAAATAGTGCCAAAACGTGTAGTGAGGCATTCAGAGCTGTAGGCGCTGTCTAATTTAACCCTTTCTAGCCAATGTTCATTCACTTGCCTGTAGCTTCCTTGTCAGAGGCTCGCCTGAGCCCAGCTGATCATTATGTTGAGAGAAATGGAAGGGCGGATGCTTGTCTTGCTCCAGTGCAATGTTGGAGCAACTTCTATGAAGCCACCCTGGAAGAGCTACAGATGAAAAGCAAAACACCACTGCCAGTGCCCACCAGTGTGGATCTTGAGTGACTTCCAGAGGCTCCCAGAGAATGCTGTGGGGAAGGCGATGGCCACAGCAGCGGACAGGCACTGGCAGCAGCATGGCAATGATGACCACTCTTTAGAAACACCCCCTTACAGGTTAGGACATGGCACCCATCAAAGAGAATTGGATGCCACTTGCTTTTAATCTCTTCACCCTGCTGAAGGTTTCAGGGGCTAGATTTTCTGCTGATGCTGTTGAGGACGGAGCTGCTGCAGTGGATTGAATCCCTCTGCCTTGGCACAAGTGTGACGCAGGGCAGAGGCCAGCTCTCCGCCCACTGCCTGGCTGCAGAGAAGAGCCAGCTCCAGAGGGTGCAGCATCTCGGAGCTTTTGTCCTTGAAGTGTTAAAAAATGAACCTAGCCCTAGTGTAAATATTTCATTGTATAAAGCACTTTACTACCTGCCACTTCACAGTGCAGGAAGTCTAATTGTGTTGGGGAAAGAAGAGTTTGAAGGTAGCATGTGAAAAAGTCCCTGAAACAGAAGCACTCCTGAAGACCCCCCTAGAGTTGGATGGTGGTATAAAGGGAACGGCCAGCCTGGCACTGGCCACTCTGAGGATGCATCTGAGGATGCAATCTGAAAGATAAAGTATTTGCACTGAAGTCCCAGCTTCAGACCAGCACTTGGACCCCATGGGCAGGACTCCAGCAAGACTTTGTAAACAGTGTGAGAAGAAGAGACTTTGAGATAGATAAAAATGCAATAGCCAGAGGAGTAAAACTCTGATTGCAAGAAAAGGAGTGGATGCGGAGAACAGAAATGACTTGCATTCACATATCACAACCCAGCAATTCTTGGTGGGCCTGGAGTTTATTTTATTTTTATGTTAGTATTTAAAACTGAACATTTTATTTGTTTTCTTCTGTTTTATTGTTTGCAATATATATGGCCATTATACTTCCTCATTAACACCAGTATGAAATATAGCACAGTTTACTGCAGTTTTCAGCACTAAAATATATCCTTTCTGTAAAGCATCTTTAAACCACATTGCAAAGTGTATTTTGTTCATGAGTGTAAGGGGAAAGAAAGGAAGACATATAACACCAGAAAAGTCACAAGTGTACCAATCCACTTTACGTATGTATTTTTCTTTCAAGGTCCTGTGGACTCACAAAAAAAAATGATACTATTTTGGTAATTTGTTTTTATATCTTATGTATGTAATAAATATAACATGATTTAAATATCTTCTCCTGTTACTGCTTATGCTACTGGCAGGGGGGTCTTCATGCTTGCACTAAAGAGCACAACAGAGATAGCACTGGGTGAGGAAAAGCTGCCATGGGGGATATTTTCCTCTCTGGTAATAATCAGCATGTGGTAAAAAGCCAAGTAACATGAATGGCTCACAAAAATCCTATTTCACCTCTTATTTTGGGAGGTTTATAAGCTCTTCTCATAAGAAGGGGAATTGTACCTAAATATTTTCAAAGCTGGCCAGATCCTTGCCTCACATAGGCTTGATGGCTGAGCTGCAGAGTGATACTTTAAAAAAGCAAGTCGGGGACGGCAGAAATAAAGCTTGCTCCCTGTATTTGAAACATTTGAAACTATAAAAGGGGAAACAAAAGGCTGCGGGAAACACGTGCTATGGCAAAAGGTCTATAAAAACATTTCAGAGTGAAGTCAAGCATCAGAAATTAGTGGCCAGGGGGTCAAGACGTAATCTGCAGTGTGGGCAGCACCCCCCCAGGTGGGTGGTTAATCAGTGACTGCCAGGGCACCCCACTGTGGCAGCACCCATCTCCCTGGCAGAAGAGAGGGCAAGGAAAGGCTCCTCCTATGGCGGCACTTGGAGACTAAGAACATCCAATATCTCTTTTGATTTAAAACTGGGGGTTTACCTGCTTGACATATTTTTAGCTTCATTTTATTGCCATTAAAATACATTTGCAGTGGCTAGTTGATTAATGTGACTTTGTGAAAGCTGGAGGGTGTGAGCCCACAGTTCCAGCCAGCTTGAGCACTCTAGGAAAACAGGAAACCAGGATGGCTCCAGAAGCAGATGCTGCTTATGGCACCTTGTCTGACTCCTGTCCTAGCCTTGAAGCTGGGCACTGAAGGTTTTATGGAGGAAAGGGGTTAGCTTCCATAGGCAAATCTGCACATGAGAGGTTTCTGTAAGGGGATTTTGGCTGAAAGGGGAAGTGTCCCATTAGCAAGAGCAGATAAGCTGCATATCATGGAATCACTGAATCAATTAAGTTGGAAAGACCTCTGAGGTCATTGAGTTCAAGCTTTGACCAATCACCACCTTACCAACTAGACCATGGCAGTAAGGGCCACATCTAGTCGTTTCTTGAACACCTCCAGGAATGGCGACTATCACCTCCTTGGGCAGTCCATTCCTGTGTTTAACAATCCTTTCTGTGAAGAAATTCCTCTGATGTCCAACCTGAACCTCCCCTGGCACAGCTCGAGACCTTTTCCTCTTATCCTGTCACTAGTTGCTTGGTAGAGGCTGAGACCCACCTCTCTACAGCCTCCTTTTGGGTAGCTGTAGAGAATGATAAGGTCTCCCCTGAAGATCCTTTTCTCCAGGTTAAACAACTTCAGCTCCCTGAGCTGCTCGCCACAGGACTTACCTCTAGACCTTTCATATCCCTCTATCCATTTGAGATCACCTCACAGTGATGGCCAGCCAAGCGCTTCTCAGCAAGAAAATCTTGTTTAGACAGGAAATCCCATCTGCTACATGTATAAGAAGAGGACGTCTGTGTCTGCCCACCTGAAAAGTAGATGTATTGCTTGCTGACTCCAGGAGTAGCAATGCCTTGACCATTCCTTTTGCATGACAAAAATTAGTGGCAGGAAAATAACGCAGTGGCAGCAGCACCCACAGAAGGATCTTTTCTTCCAGAACTGTCCCTCTGGCCTTACAGGCAAGAATTGCTGATGCAGGCAAAGCTAGCAGCTTCCCAGAGACCAGACTGTCCTCTCTGGATTGTGCTGCTCCTGTCAAGAGGGGAGCAGAGGTGGGTGCTGTCTTTTAAGGGACCAAAGACAGGAGTTGCCACAGTTCTCCCTAGAGCATCCTCACGCTGTCCTTATGCCTCACCTGCACCTAGTAGTAGAGCACCTAGAGCAAGTACCTCTCTGCTGCTGAAGGAAGAATGGTGGAGTCTTCAACCATCCCTGTTTCCAGTGCTGGAGGTTAGATGTAAGCAGTGGCCAGGCGTCAGGGCTGCCTGAGCTCCTGAGCGTCTGTCAGCACTGCAGGAATGACTCTCCGTTGGTGACGTGCTTGGATTGGCAGAGGTAAAGCAGATGTGTTTGTTAGAACTACCTGACACCACAACACAGACCCTAACTATATGCAGCTCTACAGCCCCTCCAGTGTAGCAACATGTGATCTGAACCTGTATTCCCCAAAGGCACTCAAAGGACACCTCTTTCACTTTTTCCAGGGGACAGGAGCATTCCACTCTCTGTCACATGAGCTCTCAGCAGATGCTTTGGCACAGAGAAGGGAACACCTGGCCCCAACTAGCTTTCAATCTCTTCTTGCACTCTCCAAAGCAAATCCTGTGCCGTAAGTATTGTCAGGACCAAATGCATACTCCTCTACTGTGTGAGTGAAACTTTCTCCACTGTCCTCTGCCACCACTTCTATCAGCAGAAGAAAGCAGGATAAGCCACCCATATCTGTCCATTAGTTTTCACTAACCTGAAGCCAGGTGCTTGGAGGAGGCTGTACTCAGAGATGTTCCACATCTTCCCTCAGAGAGGTGGCCTTACACACCCTGCTCACCAACAAACATCTGCAAATAGGGTGAGGGCTCCCCGCTGTGCAACCCTGCGTGATGGGTACCTCTGTCAAGCCCATTCATCAAGAAGCAGGAGGTGACCAGACAGAAGTGTGAAGTGAAACGTCTGCTTTTATTCTGTTAAAGACCATTTTTCTCTTTGGAGCACCTCAACAGACACTAACCATGCCTACAGGCTCTGAGTGCAAGGAGGGATGGTGAAGAAGCCACCTGCAGCCCCAGCCACATCTGCCCCTGCAGCAACAGCTGGCCATGGATCCCCAGCAGCATATCCCCCACCTCACAGTAAGTGCTACTGATGAGGCCTCCTCCATCCCAGATCAAGCCCTGTTGGGCTGCAGAAGTGGTGTACTCTCCTGCCGTGGTAAGAGCCCAGAGAGGACTTGGGACTGTGCCACCTGTATGTGCATGGGGCCTGTCCAGTCAGCCATCACTCACCCCAGAGGAATGCAATCTTCCAGTTCCAGTGGAAAATTACAGGCATGTTTTATATAGTTGCTCTGTCAGGCTAAATCTACTGGGATATGACCATGTTGCTGAAAACGACTGAACATCTGGGACTACAGGCTTGCCTAAATGGAAAGCCAAGCTGGTATGGGTAAACATAACAACTCAGGAACAAATAGCTGCAGTGTATTTTTTTTTAATCTTTATTTTTAGTTATTGTATTTACTTCAATATCAACACTGGATAGAATAAACATCTCAACAATGCCCAGTGGCTGCTGCCCCAGTATCCAGAGAAGCTATCTTTCCGATAAGGCAGGAGGAGATAGGCTGCCTGTGGGCCTTCTGGGTTGATGTGTTGATTTTTCGATGACGGTGTTTCCAAAGCATGGCCTTGCCCAGGGGTCACAGCTTCTTGCTGCTCTTTTCCCACAGTTCAGCATAGAAACTTCATGAATGCCTTTTATTGCTTCAAGGGAAGGCAATGAGCCCTCAGCAAGTGTGCAGTCCTGCAGCCTGGGGACATAAACAGGCTGGGAGATATACTATATATGGGAAACTTGTTGGCATACTGAAAATGATAGCATGGCCAAGAGGCTGGTGTGCTGCAGTAGGCATCGGGACAACCATTCTCTGTGTCCAGTCCATCTCCTCACTTCTCCATCATTCTGATGTGTCTTTTGGAACAAAAGTAATGCTAGGTTCCTTGCGTATTTATTTATGTGCTCATGGTTGTGATGTGTTCACAGGAGTGATGTGCTCTCACACTTAAGCCCAACTGATGTATGTAGGCCATAAAAATTTCATCATACCCAAGCCTTGTTCCCTGCAATGCAATATGTAGTTCAAGGCATCTTCAAGCTCTACCTGGACACATTCTCAGCTGCAGAAGATGTGTAAAAGAAGTTTACCATGCTGCTGAGAGGTCTTGCAGGGGTTGTGGGTGTGGATACAAGTGTGTGTATGTGCACCCCCGTAGGACTGCGCACTGCTTCATTTCCCAGATGGTGTTTGCTCATGTCTCTGAGCTCTCCCTGACCAGGCAGTTTGCTCATACTGACAACACTTCTTTATTTGACCTCTTCTCTCAGACTTATTCATAGAAATTAAATACATTTTTTAAGCACAGGACATGGATTTTAAGCAATCTGGAAATTGGGGCTGGCAAAAGGCCCTTAGATCTGTGTGAAAATTGCTGAGAAGAATAAAGTTGCTTCCTAAACCGAACAGTGACATTTTCCTGAACTGACCTGCTGTGGACATAGATATGCACCCCTTTCAGAAGGTGAAAAATGCAGCCCAGCTCCAGACTTGGGACACACACTGAGTACAGAAACATGGGAAAAACAGATCAAACCCAAATAACCATCCATTAGACTGGTGTTAACCTGGAGGAAAGAGCTATCTTCACTTTATTTCCCATGGCTGATTCAGACATATGATTCTTACCTGAAGCAGTAGTAGATATTTCTATCATTATAACCTTAAGACACATACCTGTAAAAAATATGGTTGTTCTCTGCCTCTGCTCCTCATCAGAGTTTTCCTTCATTTGCATCAGATGGCACTCACTCCCAGACCTCAAGCATTTGTGAAGCCTCTGTGTGGTCAAATCTGCTGCATAACCTCTACTTGGGCTTTATCTGAGTAACACCTGTAGGAGATAACAAAACATTATTTCAGGTACACAAACAAGGACTGGAGATTTGCCTTACCTAAAGTTGCCACCGGTAACAGGTGGCAGTAATGATATGATCCCCTGATCCCTTGTAGAAGAGACCTAGGAGCAGCCTCAGGGAGCCATTACAGCCTCCCAACTGCCCCACAGGGGCAGGTCAGGGGGCAGGAAGATACACAGGTACTTCTGTAGCTTGAGGACCAGCACCAAGATGCTCTTGGCAGAAGAGCAGTGCATTAAACCTGTCCTCCATGGGGCGGTGAAGTTAAACAGAACAAAGGTCTGAGCAGGGACATTGCCACCTCTGCAGCTGTAGGTACATACAGGCACAAGGACCCCAGCCATGGGAGACAAGGAAGCCTCCGTATTCACCCCTTCTTGGGCACGGCTGCCTGGACCTGATCAGCCCCTTCCCCCAGAGAGCTGCAACAAGAGGTCGTTTCTTGACCTGCAAAGCAGATCCTTGAAAAGGTCTCCAGAGCTGCTGGTGAGACTGGAACAGGGAGGCAGATTCGAGGGAGCCTGAGCCTAGTCATGGCAACACATGCAGCCTGCAGTTGCCTAAGGGGGTGGAAAATGCTAACACGGAGCTATGTGTGCAAAGTAAACGTGCCCAGAGCTTCTGGAGTGTAAACAACTCTGCAGTGTGAACACCACCTGTCTGTGCCATCAAACACCTCTGACACAGACATTTTGGGAGGGACACTGGCCCTCAGCAGCCCCCAGGTCAGGAGGGGATGAAGCGGTGCAGGGCAGGGCTGTGCCAGGAGCCACGCTAACAACTCGGCGGTACAGATTATCACCTTTCAGTGCCCGGAAAAGTTCCTGAAAACTATGTAATTTATTCGCATGTCTGTACCTCCGGGGAAGCAGCACATCCTGCCCCGTGACTTGGCCCTGGCCGAAGCCAACAGCTACAAAGGCAGGAGGAAAAAAACAACAACAAGAAAACAGAAGCCAAGTTATGCAGCAGAGGGGGAATAAAAATATTTCCCTGGTCGCGGCGGGTGACCGGCAGAAACCCCGAAAGGCACTGTAAATACAATGTCATGCAGCTCGGACAAACAGCCTGGCCTCGGCGCTCCGAGGAGCTCGACGGCCGGCGGCAGCGCCCCAGGGACCAGGGACGGTGGCGGTGCCGATGGGACGGGCCAGCACTCCTAGTCCTGCAGCCCGGGGACATAAACAGGACGCCCCACCTCGGGCTGATACCGATCAGCTGGACAGGGCAGAAGAGGGAAGAGGCCGGGCCCCCGCTCCACCCCGGTCACCTCTGAAATGACAAAGCACTATTGCAAATGAGAAAAAACAAGCAATATTGCAAAGAGCTTTGAGACCACATGACAAGAGGAGGAGACGATCCCCAAGACCTCTGCCGCAGCCTGCAGTGGGCTCTGGTCTCTTGCAGTATCTAACACACTAAAAGCAATAACAACTGAATTCTTCTGAGCAAAAAAGCACTTTTAATTGGATAATGGCCACTGAGCATCAGTAGCTGGGTTGCCTTAAGCCTGAAGGAAACCATGAGAATTTTTTTCCACCCACAGAACTATTATGAAGCTGACAAGGTCCTGCTCTCTGCAATTCCCAATAATTTTACTGCCTGCACTTCAAGATTTATGACAGCTTTGTCTGACATTCATGGGGCAGACAGGTATTGTTACATGCCAACATAACCCAGGTAGCAGCCACAAGTTGTTCTCCACAAATGACTGAACTTCAGACAGCTTTGGAAAACTCCCAGCTTTTGTATAGAGAAATACTAAATAAATGAGAATCGCTTTAAATTTCAGTTTCCCTTTCCACCCTCGGGGAAACCCAACATATGCCAGAGAACAGGGATCACTGCTCATTCTGTGTTCAAAGAACAGACAAACGTAAATCCTCAGAAATCCTTGAATAGCTGGCAGATGATGACATACACCAAGGCCATACCATACCAGTCATTTAAACCCTCTGTTACTTGAAAAAAATCAAATGTACAGCAGTTATACTAGCCAGGAGTAATGGGGAAGTGACCAGCTGGCATCCTCATTCTTCTCGTTCCAGGACTCTGAATTATCTGGCTGTGCAGTCTCTTTTTTTTCCTCTATGTAACATCCAGGATAGAGAGAAATAAAATAGAACTAAAATAGCAACAGTACAAGAGAAAACACCATCAGGGGTTCCTGTTCACAGGGCTGTCCTGGCATTCATCTGGGGCTGTTGACATATTTAATAGCCACTCGATCTCTGCCAGCTGGATGCCAGTTTCAAACTCGAATCCACAACGGTGATAACTTCTTGCTTCATGTTACAATTTCTGCACTGTTATTCTTCCTGCAGTGTGAGTCAGCAGCTTAGCTTATTCTGGTGAACAGCTTATCTGAAGGCATCCTGAAAAATATACCTACATGAGTAATCTCTGAGTTCCCTCACCTAGGGAAGCAAGGATTTTACTTTCATGTTATGTTAAGGATGAGGCTTTTCTATGAGTGACTTGCAATAAAGAAAACTTACTGCTTTGTTGTCAAAGGACTGTGAGTGTTACCATGATTTTAGTGTAGTTTCTGAAATGTTACAAATTTTAATTATCTGTAGTCCATGCAGTTTTGTGTCTTCCCAATTCCCCCTTCCCAGCTGGTGCAGAATTGTACCCAGCTTGTTGGTGCATGCTGGTGCTGGGTTATACTAAGTGCTGCCCAAAGGAGTTTACCCCAAGAAGACTGCAGGGTCTGAGGGTTCCAGGTGTCACTGAAAACTAGGAAATAAACTCTGCAACCAGTTTGTTAGCTCAGGAAGCCAACAGTACTTTATTCAGCCCTGAGGTACATGGGGGATCACTCCACCTGACATGTATACGCCCTTTAAAAATTTTTCACTATTTATACATTTTAGCAAGTAAATTAATGTTCATTGGCTATAAATTACATAATTCTTTTTATTAATTAGTATTCTATCTTCTCTTGATTATCGATTTCTCGCTTCTCATGCTAATTAGTCCGCATTTTTAGTCTTTTTATTTTCTTTTTCCCAGACAGTGTTTAATCACAATTGCTGAATTGTCTTTGTTAGTTTCTTCCTTATCTTGCACGTCCTGCCAAATGTCCTTGTTGCCCATAAATTCTGCATTCTTTGTGTCCACCATCGTGGTGCATCCTTCTTCCCAAGCTATGTTAACTTCCTCCCCCAGGTCTGAGATCACTGAATTACTTCAAGCCCTAAACTTCAATTTGTTTTTCTAACACATGGACATCACTTACAGCTTGCTTGTTAGCTTCTATCTGTTTCATGGATTAAATCTCCCTTCTTGTTGATTAGGTCCCAACATTTTCCCCCACCGCTGCATAGACTACTTTTTAAAGAAAGTTCGGTGACAAATTCTGCTTTTGAGACTTTAATATAATTTCTTTAAAGTCTCATATCCACTTATTATATAGACCTAGTCTACACAACGGTAAGCATTGTATTGTAACCCAGCCTCCATATGGGTGGGTATTGATGGGTGGCGATGTCCAGCGTCGTGCATGCTGCCAGCACAACCTGTCTGTGGAGAGAAAGCACTTTCCTAGGTTTATAATGTATTTTGCTTGACTCTGATCGCCACTGATCTGCATATTCCCTTTGCTTTCAGTAACCTGATATGGTTCCCCATACAGTATTTCATATGAGCTCACTTTTTCCTTGGATGTAGGTCTAATCCACACCCTCAGTAAGGCCGAAGGAAGGGCATCTTGCCATTTTAAATATGATTCCTGGCACATCTTGCTTATTTGTCTCTTTATACTCTGATTCATTCTTTCTACTTTTCCACTCAGCTGAGGTCTCCATGGAATGTGCAAGTCCCGTTTCACCCCTAATCTTTTAGCTGGACTTTGCGCTATTTCAGCAATGAAACGTGAACCTCTGTCTGATAATTCGCACTGGCACTCCAAACCTTGGGGTAATTTCCTTCAACAAAATCTTTACCACTTCCCTAGCTTTGTTGATGTGACAAGAAAAAGCTTCTGGCCATTCTGTAAAAGTATCTACCAGTACCAATAAGTACCTGTACCTGTTTTGCCATGGAAGCTCTGCAAAATTTATTTGCCAGTAGTCTCCTGGACAATTTCCTTTCTTAAGTCCCAGGTGTAGGCCATCTAATTTGATGTGCATTGTTCTTTAAACAGGCTTGGCACTCTTGAACAATGCTTTTTATGATACCAGTTACTCATATGCTCAAAACTTGAGGCTTCAGTGCTTCTACCATAGACTCTATTCCTCAATGAGTTACCCTATGTTGGTCCTCTGCAATTTTCCTCATAAGGTGTTGGGGAATTATTATCCATTTGCTGGATGTAATCCACCATCCTTCAGGACTATTTTCAACATCTAACAATTTTGCCAATGCTTACTTTCAGCCTGATAATAGGCAGCCTCCTTGTCCAAATGCCAATATTTCTCAGGTAAAACTAACAGGATGTCCCCAGCAGTGGCCTCCTTTGTCAGCCAGGTGATTTCCAATATTTCATGGGGTCTCTCCAAACTGATGAGCGTTACAATGCACTACTGCCACTTTTCAAGGTAGCTGCACCTCCTCTAACAATCTCTGTATTATTTGTCCATGTTTCATGGGGATCCCTGAGAGGTTAACAGCCCTTTCCCTTTCCAAATGGCTCCATGGGCATGGACCACTGCAAAAGCACATTTCCTGTCTGTCCATACATTTACATTCTTATCCTGTGAGACCTCTAACACTCTCATCAGTGCAATCAGTTCTGCTTTCTGAGCTGATGTGTTGGAGGTTAGAGCTTTGGCTTCTGTGACCTCATGTTGAGTTACCACTGCATACCCTGTTTTTCAGATTCCATTTTTCACAAAGCTCCTCCTGTCTACGAAGAATTCCCAATCCACTTCTTCCAGAGGAGTGTCCTGTAGGTTGTCCCGACTGGAGTACACCTGTTCAATGGTCTGCAAAGAGTCATGGGCTAGTTCCCCTCGTTCCGGGCCAGCTGTTAAGAACACTGCTGGATTCAGGCTAGTTACTTTTAACTCCACATCATCTTGTTCTAACAGTGCTGCCGGGTATTTTAACATCCTGCTTGGTGATATCCAGTGTCCTCCTTTTTGTTCCAACACCGCTGTAACTGTATGGGGCACAAAAACAGTCAGCTGCTGTCCCAGGGTTCATTTTCTGGCTTCCTGGATGAGCAGGACTGTTGCTGCTACTGCCTAAGGCAGGATGGCCATCCTTTGCTGATATCATCAAGTTGTTTAGAAAAGTATGCAACAGGTTTCTTCCAGGACCTCAGTCATTGTGTCAATACCCCCAGTGCCAAATTAGACCTTTCATGCACAAGCAGTTCTAAGTGTTTTTCCAAGTCCAGTTGTCCCAATGCAAGAGCAGTCATTAAGGCATGTTTCAATTCCTGAAAGGCTTTCCTGCACTCAGGAGTCCAGATGAGGTCACGGTCCTTTCCATTAACTGCCTTGTGTAGAGGTTTAGCAATCAACCCAATGTTGAGAACCCATAGGTGACACCACCCAGCCATTTCCAGAAATGCTTTCAGTTCTCTTTTAGAAAGGGACTCAGGAGTTTGACAAATAGCCTCTTTTCTTTCCTGGCCCAGATTCCTTTGTCCTTGTGGAATAGTAAATCTCCCAAAGTGCAAGTACCCTTCCAATAATGAGGTAAAACCTTTTCATATAACAGTAAACCTGAGTAAGCCCAGGCCTGTGCTGTGGGATAAACTCAGCCAACCTTTTAAAGAAATATAACCTTTTCAGTAGCACAGGGAGACCAGAGCTTGGGGGAGAAGTGTTGTCCCCTTTGTCTTGCTTGGAGGATTTTGATTTCCTTCCTGGAATTACTCAGGAAGAGCACAGGGCTGGACTTTCATGACCAGCAGTGCTCACATGGTAAGACCACGACAAGTCTCACTTGGCCCAGTCCTGACACAGATTTTGCAGCCCAACACCTCCAGCAGCATCCTCCACCAAGCAGCAGACACCACAAAGACAGACGCAGAACCCACCATCTGGTTGCAGGAACCCAGCTCCCAGGGAACATGTGTGCTAGCACCCAGCCTGCTGGTGACAGCTTAGCTGCCGTGAAACAAGCCTGCTGAGAACCAGTAATGTATAAAACTTCAAACTCTACAGTTTGAATCCACCCACTTTCCTATACTGGAAATGTTCAAGGCCAGGTTGGACAGGGCTTTGAGCAATCTGGTCTAGTGAAAGGTGTCCATGCTCATGGCAGGGGGCTTGGAAGCAGACGATCTTTAAGGTCCCTTCCAACCCAAACCATTTTGTAATTCTGTTTTCCAGAGCACATGAAAGATGTGACAAAACATAAGGTGTGGATTTGGAGTCTACCACAGGCCACTTCTTATAGACTTGGGGCAGAGGTGATCCCTTGCTGAAAGTGAAGAGGTCTGAGAGCCAAACAAGGGTTGCCTATTGCAAACCAGAGGTGCTACGGGTCTCACTGCAACCAACTGGATTTATTCTAATGATTCAAAAGCTGCTAAGCGCTGAGCTCCATTTCAGTTATCTCCCTGCTGCTCACTGATTAAACACTATTTTAATAATAATGAGCTATTAAGGTTACTGACTCTTCCTTTCTCTTCCAGTTAAAGAAATGGTCAATTGGCCAATTACCTTAAGCATCACAAAACTCAAAAAAAGCAGAGAGTACTGTTAGGGGATCCACTGTTCTGCCAGTTGTAAACTGAGAAACAACGTTCAGGTATCAGTTTCCAGCCAACACATTTGTATGTGTTATAATTAGATATTGGTCTTATTGCTGCTCAGGCTTGCAGTTATGGTGCTTTGCACTGCAAACCCACTCGAGCTGTGTAGCTTGGCCAATGATTCTGACCTTTTCTCATCCATGAAAAACAATATAAGTTATTTTTGAGAAAGCCTCTTTGTGCTTTTTTTTCCTCTTTATGCTGTCATGCAAACATGATAACTTTATTAAGCTGAGAGTGAAATAACAATGACCTATTGCAGTATATACTGAGAAAGATTTTTTTTTAAAATACAAGCAGTACACAATAAAATCCATTTTGACTCTTATCACATTATGTGACAAGACAGTGAACAAACAGAGGAAGCTACCCTGCTGAGCAAACAGACACAAAATAAAACAGTTAATATAATTTTTCCTTGACTTTGCCTCCCTCACATTCACAGCCTTGGAGCCCTCCAGTATCTTTAGCTGACTCTGACCAGTATGACAGTAAATTGCGGGTCCCTGTGCCCTGCCTGTCCCTTCAACATTCGCTACCCTGGGAAGGTTCTTCCTGGCACTGGCTGCTGTCACATCCTTCTCATGGGACCAGCACAGTGGGCCATGAGAGCTCGTTATTGGCCACATTCACAGTGTTTTGGCACATATTTTAGGGTGTCCTTGCAGCAGCCGTGCTGGAGGAACATCCCTGCAGGCAGCAGGGGCTGCTGGCTGCCGTGGTTCTCATGCCATGCATGGGCATTGTGAGCTTCTCAGAAGAGAGCATCTAAAAATATCTTTTTAAAATAGAAGTGGCAGACATTGGTTAGTAGGAGGGAGGAACCTACAGGAAGACATCAAGCATGGCAAAATCCTGGAAGTGGGCAAAAAAGACAACCACTCAAAACAAAAATAGCCACCTCTAATACACTAGCAGGTACTCAAAGGTTTGAACATTTAAAAGAGCTGAATATCTGTATGTCTTGTTTTGTTTCCCAATACAAATCATGGAGTCACATTACAAAACAGTAAAAGCTTGCAGTTCATGTTTAGTAAGCATTTTCATTGGCAGGTATGGAAATGTATTTAGGGGAATTTCTGAGCATCAATCCCAGCACAGGTGCCCAAAGACTTGCCTTTTTTCAGCTATACCTCCTGGTTTAGTAAGAAGTGTCACTCCTTCCCTAAGACCATCACAGATGCAACGCTGACATGAAAGCACTCCAAACCACAGGTCCCTGAAGGCAGAAATCTTTTTGCCCCCACCAACACCTGACCCCACTTGGGCCAGGGGCTGGCTCCTGCCCACAGCCAGCCGGGCGCCAGCTGGGAGCAGTGCCCACATTGGGAACAGCTGCTTGGCTGGCACCTCGCCAGCCTTGCTCCCAGGCAGCCGAGGGCAGAGTTCAGTTCTTCGGGTTGAGTGCTGCACCAAAGGTCTGCAGGGCAAATTGCACTGCAGTACCTGGCGCTCTGTGGGAGGCATGGATGTGCAGCCGTGGGCATGCAATTTACATTTAAAGAATTAATAAAAATTCCAGGAGTTTATAACCTTGACTTTTTTTATCACCCCCTGGCTTGTTTCTTTTTCCCTTTTTAACCAAACAAACCCATACAAATTAGTATTTGAAAGTATGCAATTAGCAAGCTGCTCCTGCAGCTATGCAGTTCTCCTGCCACCCAGTCTCCCAACAGGGGGAAATCAACAAAAAAGAACAAAGAAAAGAATTTGCTGCCTCATATTAATGACTGTTGTTTGAGGACAGCATTTGTATTTTAAATGAATAGCTTGCTGAGGACAAAAAGGTCAGAACTGCATTTTATAGTAGCGATAGAACAGCAGGAGGACAGAAGAAAGGCAAAAGCTGCGAGCAGACAGGCGGAACAACACGCTCTGCTTGCTGGAGAGGCTGGGATCAGCGCCCAGCCACAATGAGACCACACGTTCTGGAGTCAAAATACGGGCACGGTCCTGCAAGGTGGTGAGGACAGCGGTGGGAGAGAACGCTCACATCCCAGCCAAGTCAGTGAGATCTGTGGCACATAGCATGGTTTGGAAACAATCAGCTCAGCCCTGAGATTCCCCCCAAAATCCTTCCCTTCTGCAAAGTGATATGGACCCATCTCCTTGCAAATAGAAATTATTTCATCAGCTCTGATGCCTTGATTGTGCATTGTCCCTCAAGACGCTGCCTGTGGATACGCAATAAGACCCTGCCAACATCCAGCAAGAAATCCTGTGCCTACACGCTCAGCGCAGCTACCTGAGAATGTGCCCTTTGCTACCTTAACATCTTCAAATTGCCGAAAGTTAAATCTAAATTGAGAAACCCAAATGAAACCTGATGCTGATTCAAGTTATACTGTAAAACTCCAGCCCTTATCCGTAGATATTAGACAACACCTTCCTGAAAACTCTGCTTGATTGGCTCTTTGAGGCTTCAGGATAAAGATGAGCCAGCATGCGACTATCTTAACCAGTAATATGCAATACAAATGTAATGGTCACGCCACAACTGATGACAAAGCTAGCCAGAAAGGAAAGCCAAAGTCTCCAAAGCCAATCTGAGAACCCTGAGATGGACATCCCACTGAGGTATTAGCTGAGCAGCCATCTTATAGCCAACAACTGCAAAGCTGTTGAGAGCAGGTAGAAGCTCCTCCAAGACAAGGGCTCTTCTGGTGTGAAGCAGCCCACAGTCCCCCTGGGTCACAGGAACTGTGATCCCCACAGGCTGTGTCTGGGACGTATGGCTCCATGCCAAGGTGCCAGACCCCTGGATGAGAGGTGCCACGCTTGGCACCCACAGGATATCTGCCCTTCCTTTGCCCAGGAACATCCCCAACCTCATGGGGATCCTCCTTGCTGCTTTGAACTGTGGCACTGTGTCTGTGCAGCTCTAGTGAGGACCAGGCTAACAGTGAAATCATGCTGGTAAACCAGCAGAGAGAGGGCAAAATCTGGTGCGTTGCCCAGTGGGGACTGTCCCTTTCTATTTCCACAGGTTTTATTCCTGGCTCTCTACAGTGCCCTCTCCTCCTGCTTCTCAGGCTTCTTTCCCTGCTGCCATCACCTCCCCCTCACTGCACATCTCCTGGCTGCTTTACCAGGTGTCCACAGTGGCCAGACAAGTGAAGGGTTTGCACCCATTTAAGGCCTTTCTCAGAGAACAGATGAAACTCTGATGCCTCAGCCTCATTGCAACTCTGACTCCAGGGCAAAGCTTTTGAGGAAAAAGTAGGTTATGTTAAAGCTGAGTGACTGTTGAACTCTCTTATTGACTATAATAGGATGGTGAATAACTTTTCATTAAGTGCATGTTTCTGCCAGTGTAGCAAGCCCTTACCTGCAATCATGTGTGAAGCACAAATGGCCTAAAGACATCACACCTGAAGGAAAAATTCCAGGCCTTTCAATAATGTATTAACATTTTTAGCATACATTCAAAATGTTTAGTACATTTTAAAAGGAAAAATGTGTTCTGGTCTCTGCAGCCTTGGTAATCCCTAAGAGACAAGAAGGAAGGTTGCAGCTTTCCAGCAGTGTCTTCCCAGCATGCATCCTTTTTTGAAATGTTCAAGCCAGGACAGAAATCAGAAAATGAGCTGGGAAACAAGGATGGCTGACCAAAAAAAGGCACCTTTTGAGCCAGAGTACTTCTGAATGTGTTCCTGGAAAGCGTGACTGTAAATCTGTGATCCAGACAAAACTGGTCCTCTGCCACCCTGACCCCCTTACCCCAGTGCTTCTGCTACAGCTGCATTACCCAACAGTTCAGAGATGCCTGAGAATCACTCTTGGCCTTTCTCCAGGCACTTCGGCTGTGAAAAGAAATAGCTAAAAAAGTATCTCTTTAAATAGGTTTTCCCATGGTGCAGGTTAGTCCTTGTGTTGAGTAGAGCTGGCAAATAACACTGTTCCAGGCAGGAAGGGGTGGGAAAAGGTGTTATTTCAGGAACCCTCATCCTCTAGGACTGGCAGGGTGTTAATAGGGTATTTTTGCCTGTGAGGGAGCTGGAGAGAAAGGGGTGCAGAAGCAGGAAAGGTGACAGTGCTTTACTGATTTGTCCTCCTCTGGTGGCATCCAAAGTGCTATGCAGAGCCCTGGCTCAAGGGTCTGTAGCGACAGTGGCTGAGCATTACTGGAGTACCTTGCTCTGGGCCTCTGCATGGACCAGCACTGGCTGTGTGGAGCACCAAATGCACCTGCAAGAGCAGCTGGGAGGCTGTCACAGCTCCATCAGCATTTGTTGGACGTCCCCAGGTGCTGGGGTGGGCTGGTGAGAGCTAGTCATGACCCTTGGGCAGGGTTTCCACATCTCTTCCAGCTGCTGTAGCACCCCCAAGAATAGGGGCACACTGTCGCACAGCAGCACTCCTCCCCCAGCTCTCCCACAGGCTTCTGGAGGCAAAACAGCTATTTTAGCCTTGATTTTTCAGTTCTTCTTACCTTAAAAACCCACTTTCCTTCTGGCTTACAGGTATCAACAGGAGAAAGTGCATGGATACAGCAAAACCACTTCAGCGACACAACTTGTAAAGATGATTTATGGTTTTTTGCCTTTTTCCTGGGCTTTTACCAAGGTTTCACCAACATACAGCCCAAAAGTCTGCCTGCAACCCCTGGAAATATTCTGCATAAACTGTGCCTAAGTTCAGCAAAACCACTTTGCCTGGCAAAACAAGAAACTGGAAGCGGGAATTCTTGGAAAAAATGCTAATAATGATTCAAAATATTTTCCCTTAGCTGGGAAATCTTTCTGCTTAAAATAGAACAGGCAGGAAGATGACAGAGAATTTTTCTAGCAGTCCCTGAGGCACAGGACACACGCAAATTTTGTTCCATTTTGGGATGGCTTAGAAAACCCTTTCAGCCCTTGTGTGTAGGTGATTTTTCCATTTTGTGGAAGGGGAAATACCAAGATTACTGGTTGCACTGTCAGCCTCTGTACTGCCATGGAGATAGAGACATGGAATTTGCATCCATTTTCCTTCACATTGCATTAATGTGAATGAAACACATTTGCAGTGTGTAAATAGCAGACTTAGTACTGCAGCCGTGCTTGCATGAATAACTCTTTTGAGCTCCTCTGCCCTTTCTGCCCCATGGCTGCATAGATAAATAAAGAAAAGGCCCTATTATATTTGCAGTGCCTAAAATTAAAGGTCTATGCTAAACCAAGTAAACTAAGCCTTCACACCTGTCCCCTATCGCTTGCTGCTCCTTAAATCCCTTTGCTTCGGTGGGAGAACACTGTTCTGGGAGAGTGTTAAAGCTGGAGCTGTGGTTACATACTGACAATGGTGGGGTCTTTGCCAGATACAAAGCCTATAGGCACACAGCTGATGTGCTGCAGCCCCCATGTTTGCATAAATAGACAGAGAATGCTTTATCCAGAGTTTTTTTTATGGTTGCTGAAATGTTGTTAAAAGGGAGAGAGAATCTGTGACAAATGTTCAGACTTGAAAGCCCATCTGGTTTGAAAATGATCAGTTGGGATATAATTGTCTGGGGAATAACCCTGGAAGAGGATGAACCAGTCACCCCTTGTCAATTATGTATCCATCCATTCATTCATGCATGCATCCATTCTGGTGATGGCTGCCACATTTTTGGAAAGAAAAAAAGAAAGGAGAGGGAGAAGAAAGACTGTTCTGCCCCAACACCACATCCCACATGTCGCGAAGCTCAATTTTGCCCTTCACATGCATCTCCATTTCCCCTAAGTTATCATCCCAGTCTCGTCCACAGCCAACTGGGACACTGCACTGTGCATCCCAGAGCCCTCCCAACTCCTGCAGCACATTGGAGCTATCCTCCACTTCAGATCTTCCCACTTCTCCTCCTGCAGGTCCTCCTTCACTCCCCCTTGTTCCCCAAGCCCCATCGTCCTCCTGCCCTCTCTCTCAGTCTTGCTCCCTGGCATTTGTGAAGCATGGTTGTTGTCCCTCACTTCCTTGTTGTCCCCTAATGCTCTTCCTGCCATGGTTGCTGGAGTCAGCTGGCCTGTACTTTGGTGGGCACACACATCCTGTATCAGTGGGTGAAGTCATAGTCTGTGGCATCATGCATCTTCCAGGCAGCTCCACAAGACAATGGTCTCACTCAAGTGGAGTTGAAGTTTCTAGGGGATGCAGAACTAGAGCTGGGACATTGAAAGTCCCTAATTGCTAACACCTATGTACATGAGGGACCTTTCCTCTCACTCATCCTGATCTCCCTGCTACTGCCTGGGTTCCTTTGTGCTATACTAGTCCTCTCCTCAGGAAAGAGTTTTGCTTTCCTTTAAGGAGTGGGAGAAATTGCAGGGCCTGGACCTCCAAGGCCTGTACTCTCAGCCAGCTATGGTGTTTAGGAGTCAAAATTTGGGGCTGAAGGGCATGGTGGAGAAGGTGCTGAGAATGGGTGAGATGAACATCTTCAGCATCTCTTAGAAATTCTCTGAGAAACATGCAGCTTCCCTGGGATGCTTCAAACGCCACTCTTCAAAGAGAGAAACCTAACGGCTAAAAAAACTCTTGATGTTTTCTGTAGAAGGTAGGTGTCCAGTGCCACCCCTGGGTAGCAACCAGCATCTTTCTCTCTTTATTACTCATCTTGGTGCCTTTCAGCTTACTGCCTGTTCGCAGCAAATCCTCCCACCTGGCAAACCTTTGGGTTTGCAGACTCAGAGCAACTACTATTTTCTGTTCGCACCTGACTCATATCACACTCCTGACATAAACAGCCCTGTGGCCACAAGCTTTGCTGTGTCTTCAAGGTGCTCAGGTCCCCATCAGGACCAGGGCATGCAGCACAAAATAGATTCAGTCCATTTTTTATATCATTCCAGTAATTCTTCAGACCGACTCAGTGTGCGGGCTGCCAAAGAGGCAGCACTAATGCAGAACTTCATCCTTTCCACACTTGCTGTCCTTGCAGCAGAAATATTCCTGCTGTGCTAATAGGATTAAAAAGATGAGTATCCAGGCACTAAGAATTAAGAGTTTCAGTTCAAAATGCTGTTGAGTTTTCTTTTGAAATGGCTGTGTAAACTCACGAATGATTAGCATATAAAGATCAAAACTTCCACATTAATAAACACAAAAATGGACCTGGCACTTTTTCCTGAACTAAAATGTTATGAATGTAGTGGACTTTATTTGTAGGCCAAGGCATTATCATAACAGAACATAAACTTTTAGGGCAGACGGTTTTCTGGCATAATAATTCTGTCTTTACTCATTAACAAACATCAGTAAATGTGTGCTGTGAACACCAATATTGGGAAGTGTTGGGTACAGTGGCTTCTTTGTGAATGAACGGTCTTTCTCTGAGAACTGGACCGCTGGTAATTAATTATCTCAATGTCTTTGATCTATTTACTTTGCACATATTTCATCTGTTTTGGTTTGTTACTTGCATTTCAATGACCTCTCACATTACGGAGCAACTCCTTCTGTTGGGAAAATTGCCTTTCCCTTTCCCATGGGAGCACAGCAGTGAACTAACTGCTCCTCGGAGATGACAGGTCCATTTTTTACTTCTGTGAGCATGACTGCACTGATTTAAGGAATCTGTCTGTATATGGCTCCTATGAAGCCTATCTGTGCATTCATAGCAAACGGCAAACTCTCTTTGGTATGTGAAGCTATTTGCCTGTTACCTCAGTTTTAAAGTAAAATGTAGACAGAAATGGCAAAGGATCACTTTCATTACAGATGTCTCCTACTCATAAATGCAAGATCATCTGTATTTCTAACTACTAGTTAAACACTTAATTGTATTTAAGACAGTAGTTATAGTAACATGGAGTGTGTATGGATTCATTAATTGACCTCAGATTTTCCCAAGAGCAATTTTATTAAGTATTATATGTTGTGAACTTGAGCTCAAAATAAAAAATAAAAGGATTGCTCTTTCTTTCTTTCTTTTTTTTTTTAGCCAGGACAGACAATAAACCCATGCTGATAGCATGGGCGCCAAATATCCCATTCCTTTTATCTCCATACCCCCAAAAAAAACCCTTGAAATCTATGCGGGGACTTTTTTTCATATTGGGGTTGGAAGATTTTGGGAAGTTTCCAATTCCTTCCTCCCACAGGCTGTTATTTCTGAGTATCTGGTGTTTTATTTTTAACAATTTTTGGTATTGCATTTTATGTGATGGTAAAAGTGGAGTTGAGGAGGGACCAGCAAATATTTTATATGTTTTTGGTTTCCACTCTTGAAAAATAACATTGAAAAATGCACAGCAAACAACCTTTAACTGGAACTATTAAAATCAAATCAGAGTTAATTTTGCATCCAAAAGCTATGGCAGAGTCCAGTTATAGCTTGCTATAACCCTGCCCATTCCCATACAAATTAGTACCTCATTTCAGACAAAATTAGCTCCAGGTTGACCTGTGCTGAAGAGATTGAGCTCAAGACAACAAGCTAGGGGCATACTACCAGAAGACAAGTTTTGTTACCTCATGGCTGCAGGAGAGGGACAGCAGGGCTCTGCTGAATACACAGGAGTGCAGGGTCAGTGAGCGTGGGGAGCAGTGTGTCTCACAAATGTGCATGTCCTGTGCAGGCAACACCATGGAGCTTCACTCTCCTCATGCCGGAGCAAAGGCTCATCACCAAATACTGGTAAAATAACACAAACTTTGAATCAGCAACTTAAACTAGAATCAGTGCTGACACAGAGCTGCCTTCTGATTTTTACTATGTGTGAAGCCAGACTTTCCTGCCCCAGCAGCTGGAGAGATTGAGAATACAAGTTTTCATCACCTCACCTAATTGCTGCAGGAGAGGGACAGCAGGCTCTACTGAGGACACTGGAGCACAATTCACATCCTGTGTCTGGAGGCCAGGGGTTCAGCCTCCTGCCCTTGAGCTCTGCTGTGATTTGAATGTAGCCTCCTTCTGTGCTCCAGCACCACATTGTCAGCAGCCACCTCTGGTGTTTGTCTCCCTTCATGGTTCTTCTTGCAGGAGAGGCCAAGATTGATAGGTTTTGCCTTCCAGTGATACTAAGGCATAAACAACATTTGCTCTATCTTAGTTTTTTTTTTTTTTTTATTGACTGAACACCTGCCCCTGAGCTGTACTATGAAGCAAATGTATTTGTCTGAGCTAATGGAAGTGTAAAACATATTGGACAAAGAGCACAGCAAAAGAACATTTTCACAAAAAGGTTTTGGGCTTTCTTTGAGCCACCATGATGCCCAAGAAGAGGAGGGAAGAAGAGGCGGCATCCCACCAGCTGTCCCAGCTCTGGGAAGAGCTGGGGACTTGAAGCTCTGGAAAGAGCTTCTGGACCTGAAGCTTGCAGCCAGCTCTGGGGTGTCCTATCTGTCACTGCCCCACCATTCCCTCAGCAGTACCTTGAGAGGCAGCAGCCTCTGCGACTCTAATTCTCTTTTCTTCTACCTTTCATGCCAGGGGGTGGCCAGGGGGTGCATTATATATCTGACATGGAAGAGCAGCGTTGGCAGCATTTTAAGGCACTCTGCAAGAGGTAGCCATTAAACAACACTGTGGGAAGTATTCTGCATCCATTCATCAGTGGCTTATGCTTAGGGGACACAACTGCCTTGCCCAGCACCACAGAAAGATAAGTTGGGGCTTAAAGAGGATGAGATTTTGCCTTCCAGATCCCAGAAATCAGACTAACAGCAGGCAACCTTTCAAAGCCCTGTACCACGCTAGCATTTTCGATATTAGAGATTATGTGCACTGGGAAAAACTCAGCAGGAACTAGGAGGGTCATGGCTGCCAGTCCCCTTTTGGCAGGACCTAGCCTTTTCAACAGCAAGACATGAGAGCTCCTTATAAAAGCTTCTGTGAAGATGGCACAATGTCCCATCCCTGCCTTGCAGTCACTCTGCCCTTTCACCATGAGCATGTACTGCCACAATCTACTTCCCACATAGACCACACAGTTTTTCCACTGAAGGGAAAATTCAAAACCTGTATTGCTAGTAGGAGAATACAACTGTGCAAAGAGGAAATCTCATCCCTATGACTTCTGAGTTCAAGATTCAGACAACATTTTATGTCTCTTCCAGGAAAACAGGGATTTGTGATTCATGTAAATGCTCCCCTTTTATGTTCATTCTATGTCACAAATTGCAAAAATCCCTCTTAAAGTTTAATACAAGACTTCAGTTTGAAACAAGTCATTAATTCCTGTGAATCTTCTTTTTTTTTTTTTTAATAAGAAAAACTCAGGTCCTTGTAAGATAACTGACTTATGTGGTTATCTCAGACTGCCCTCTTATGGCAAACTTTTTAACTGGAGGTTTTCTTAGGCTTTTCAAAGGTTTTGTAAGTTCAGTTACTGAAAAGTCTAGTCTCAAAAAATACAGAACAAGAGGGAAGTCATGGCTACCTGATTCGTTTGTGTCCCATATAGGTCCTGATTCATCTCGCTGTGACCAAGCACTGCCAACCCCTTTGTCAACAGCTTGGCCACCAATTCGTACCCCTGTGTTCACCCATTCTTGCTCCTCTGGCAGAAGGATGCCCAGCTGGTGGTGTGTGTGTTTGGGAAGTTTTCTAACATGCTCATGCATGTACACATACATACATATTACTCTTCCCACACATTAGAGGAGGCCTGACTTGTTGGAAGCATGTCTTTCAAGCATAATGAAGGCTGTCAGTGGTCTCCAGATTCCTGCAAACTGGAGAAGTTTCTCAAACACAGGGCCAGCTGTGGACAAGGCTTTGCTGAAGCCACAGGTGAGCTCTCCCATGCTGCAGAAAGCTCCAGAAAACCAGGACAGTAAAACTGCCGGCCACCAAAATGATCCCAAAGGCCACCTCATCTGGCTGCAGGCAAGCACGTGGATGTTAAGCTCATGTGGATGCATGGCTCAGCAACCCTAATAGTGGGTGGAAATGGGCAAGCGGGCAGGGCAATCTGCAGACTCCACCCCAGCCTTCCATGCTGCTCTACCCACTTCGGTTCTGGCTCTCCTCCCCAGGGAACTCATCTTGCACACATGGTGGTCAGTATGGGACTATGAATGAAGAGAGACACATAAGGGACACATGCAAAGGAGTTTCTCACCGTTTTAGGGCAAAGGTGGGGAAATCGAACTAATCTGTGGATTCATGTCACCCATTTAACGTGCAAATGCTTTAAAAAAAACAGAAGTCACTTACTTCAGATAAGCAGTCTACATCAACGGTAGAGAGGGGACTGAAGAGTGCACTTTCACTGCCACCTAAGCCCTTATGGTCCTCGCTGCGGTGACTGCCTGGACACTTGGAGCCTTGCTGTGGTGGCACTGACCACTTTCAGTTTCCAGGGCTGTTACTCTTGACTTAGTGTTCCCACCAGAGACAGGACCTTGCAGTGTGCCTGGGCTCTTCCACATCCATCCACTAGAGGACAGCAGGAGGGTGTCCCATAGCCAGCTGTTCAGCACAGCCGCGCAGGCACAGCGAATGCTCCCACCTGCGCATAGGGACATCGAAGTTAGCACAAGTAGTCTGTACGCATGACAGCAAAGAACTGAGAGCTCAAGCAACATTTTGGTGGCAAGGTCTGGCTCAGGAACGAAGCCAAAAATTCCCTCTGCTCCAAAGTGATCTCAGTTCAAGCCACCACCGCTTTCTTCTAGGACAGTGCCCTGGGACTTCTGTACTGTGTGACTAAGAAAAAGGCCAAGGACATCACCGGCAGTATGCAGATCCTTGCCAATTGCTCAAATTCCCAGACAGAGAAAGAAAACTATAGTTTCAGCATTACTTGTACTAATAGTAACCTGGAGAAAAACTCTTGTCTTCCATTTCCAGCCACGCAGAGCCAGAGATTATTTAATCCACAGATCTATTTACATTCTCTGACGAGCACCAGCCTGTCTGAGTTACTGTAAGACCTAACTTACAGTAGGTCTTACTGTCTGGTGAAGGGACATATTTTTTTCTTTTGACAGTACAGTCTTCTGGAAGAAGTTATTTCCTCTTACAGCTGATTTATAGATAGCGAGGTAGGTGGAGTACTGGAACAGATACTTGACTCATCAACATTTTTTTCAGTCCCATTTGGCTCCCAGCTCTTAGTCTATGTATGCTTCATAACCTGGCCTGAGTTATGAAGCCTCAATGTGACCTCTTTTATTTAGATATTCAGTCTGGAAAAGCAATACTCTATCTTTTTGATTTCAAAACCAGGAATTGCACCTGGTTAATGCATTACAGTCCTGCATGGAGTGAGAAGGGAGCCTATTTATACCCACCAAACAGCAACTTCAAAACATTTCTATGGTTTTGACATGAGAAACAGATATATTGTATGAATGTCAGCAAAATACACTCCCTTGAAATTAGAAGAGTATAAACAAGAAAGCACTGAGTTGCCAGGAGACCAAAATTCAAAGCATGAAACTAATGAGGAAGAAAAATAAATAAAATTCTGATTCCTTTCTAATGAGCAGCTGCCTCTGTTGTGGAAATGCTCTTCCCCCTGGACATACTCACTTACCTGCTAATTCAGCTTGGGAAATGGGGCTGCACTCCCTGTGGTGACTTATTCTAAGTCATTTCACTCTCTCAGCCATCTGCTTTCCTATATATAAAGTGGAGAGGATCATCATTACTTTTACTGCCTTATCCTTCTTGGATGGTGGATTGCATGAGCACGAGGACTTTTACAGTCTTCATTTCACTTGTATGGAGAACTTAACATTCGAGCCTCTATTTTGCAGGCTGCCAGCTTTGGCCCATGAAGCCCAGACTCCAGTCCCCCAAAGAAGAGTAGGTTTGAACACGACACACTAAAGGGCAACTGTGTCAGTGCCAAAGAATGCTCTGCATTGTCCTATGTTGTTCCCTTTCCAGCTGTTTCCTCGAGCTGCTGTGAGTGGAGTTTTTTTCCTGGTTCTCATCCTCAGATGCCCTGACATCCAGCAAACCCTGATAGTTTGCACCCAGGACCTGAAACCAGTTTTACCCCAG
Organism: Cephalopterus ornatus; assembly: GCA_013396775.1. Lineage (NCBI taxonomy): Eukaryota > Metazoa > Chordata > Aves > Passeriformes > Cotingidae > Cephalopterus > Cephalopterus ornatus. Next base: position 309,138 of record VZRE01011035.1, read on the forward strand.
TTCCTGAGCCAGACATCCTTCCAGACCATGACTGCCACAATGAAACTTTAAAGGAGTTTGCTACTGCCCTTGGGATTCTGCAGGCTGAGACACAGGTTCTGTGTTTTGGTTTTTCCCAGCTGTTTTCCCCCACGTGTGGTTGCAGACAGGCAGCATGATGGGGTTTTCTCCCTCATCCTTGACAGAGCAGCTTGGCAGCCCTCTGTGGAGGGCAGGCAGCTTCTCATACCTCCTTCTTCTTCAGAGAGGGAGGGAAAGCTGTGCCCAAGGGGTCCTGGGTAAAGGAAGTTTGAAAAAGGCCCTTTAAACCGTCAAAACTATTTAGTATGATTCCTTTGCCTACATAATTCCTTTATCTCCATTCTCTCCCAAGAATAAAGTGGGTATGGAGCAAATAGGAAAGCCCCATGCAAAATTCTTAAATTCAGGACAGGCCGATTCAGTGCAGTGCAATTGCCACTCGCAGTGAAGATGAGGAACTGCCTTTGCTGCAGGTTAACCTCTCATCTGGACCGCCTAGGTCCAAACCCACCTTTGCCCAGCCTCATCCAGCAACACTTGGGTATGTTCAACTTTCTTATACATGCTGACATTCAAGACATCTGAATCAAGAGATGCTGTGAGACCTCCAAATGAAAACACACTAGAAAAACAGCATCCTTTCCCCATGTGGTGAGAGTAAGACCTCTGCTTGATCTATCCCCGAGGAGCCTATAGAGATCTGGCCCTGGGGCACACATACTGGGGAGTAGCAGAAGTAGCTACAGCTGCAGACCCATAGAGGTCAGTTTATAACCAAAGGAAAGCAAAGTCAGAATTTCATAAAAAATATTGGCCAGTATTTAACAAAATTGGAAGGAAAAAAATAATCTCAAGGATTTTTTAGTTTTAAAAATAGTTCTGTTAACTGAGGACACTGATAAAAAATGGGCACTTTCTGCAGCCACAGTGACTGCCTTGATTCCCATACAACAGCCTGGATGTCTTTGCAAATGTCCACAGACTCCTGCTGGTTTTACCTTTCATTTTAAGTGACAATTTGAAACCTCTTCGCCTTCTGACCACAAACTACCTACAGTGGTCACCACTGGAAATCCCCAGTGCTTACCACCAGTGACCACACCATTTAAGGCCTGTAACTGCAATTCATTTGCTACACAGCAGCAGTCTGGCAAGTCCATGTGACGTCCCTTGTGTCATGCCCAACATACCACAGCATCTATAATTAGAGCTGGACATGTCTGTGGCGTTGTGGTGAACACTACCAACAATTTCCTTTCTGCTGTTACTTGCGAGAGGTTGTTGCTGACAAGGAATTATGAGCCTAGCTGAGATGCAAGTGCAGTATTATTTTCTCCATCTTTCTTCCTACTTCCCTGTCTGTACTGAGGTTTTTTCCCCTTGCTTTTCATTTGGCCTAAGTGCCTCAGTGGAGGGACCATCTTTTCATCCTACTGCTGCAGCATCCATGACTGTGAGGCCCCAGTCCCTGATGGACACAGTGGCAAGGTAACTGTTCTGTGTCAGCAATGTGCATTCTGCCTGTGAGTCTGAAGAACAAGCACCGTCCATCCGACGCAGTGCGGCAAATCTGACAGAGCCGATAGGGGCAATCGGCACAAACTGAAACACAGGAAGTTCCATCAGAACAGAGCAAAAATTTTACTGTAAGGGAGATTGAGCACTAGAACAGATTGCCCAGAGCGGTTGTGGAGTGTCCTTTTCTGGAGACATATAAAACCCACCTGGGTGAGATGCTGTGCAAACTTGTCCAGGTGGACCTGCTTTAGAAGAGTGGTTGGACTAGATGATCTCCAGAGGTGTCTCCAACCCCAAACATTCTGTGATTCTGTGACAGTGCCTACAGCTGGATGCAGTGGCCAGGTAAGGTCCTTGCAACAGGGAGCACAGGACAAGCACCATATCACACCTCCTCAGTTCCTGCTGGTCTGGTCAGGCCAGTCTGGAGAGAGGCACAGGTTTCATGTATCTGCCCCATGAGGAGAGACTGAGGGACCAGGGCTGGCTTAGACTGGAGCTGAGACAGCTTTGAGGGGACCTAACAGCAGATCCTAAGGCGAGAGAGTTATGGAGAGGCAGCCAGGCTGCTTGGAGGCTGCTGGGAGGACAAGAAGCAATGGGCATGAGGTGAAAGAGAAGAGTTTAAGACAGTTTAAAAGAATATATTCTTTCCCCATGAGGAGACTCAAACAGTAGGATGGGCAGCCCAACCTCCATCCCTGGAGGTTTTCAAATCCATACTAGATGAAATCATGAACAACCTGGTCTGATCTCACAGCTTGCTTTGAGTGGGAGTTTGGGCTCCTCATGTCCTTTCCAACATGAAGTAACCTGTATTTCTATAATCCTATGATGTTCCAGATGACACAAGTTTATACGTATTCTGTATAAGCCACTGCCTGCAGAGAATACACATCTAAACCTAGAGCAGAAACATGTTTGAAATGGGCTTCAGGAGGTGTATAGGAGAACTTAGTTCAATGCTGTATTTCCAGTGCATGCTCCAAGGAGAGGCATACCAAAAAGATCAGTTGTGGTGAAAAGCCTGGGAAGTCAGAAAGATGGTTTTGAAATCTAGTCAACTTCAAAAAATCAAAGTGGTTTCAAACGTTGTGCCTGCCAAATGCCCTTTGCAACCAGCAGTGATTTCACAATCTTGTCCTTCCATTTTATTGCATTATTTTTTCACCTTTATTGCATGCAAGACTCACTCATGGTTTTTGGTGGGGCAGCTAGAGAAAGGAGACAAGCAGTAAGCCCACAAGATTGTGGAGGGTTTGAAGTAAACAAACAGGAAAGACATTTCCTTTATTTGCTTCAGGTTCTAGTGCACTAAGGAGGTGGTTTTACCCATATTTGGTGAAATATTTTCACAACTGGGTTTTCAATTGTTGTTTCTTAAGGGACATCTTGGACATCTCACTGCATACAAAGAGCACAACTAAGCCTGCAGTGAGTCCTGGTTCCTGATTATCCTGGCAGTAGAACCACAAAAGTTACATCACCTCCTCCTCTATGTAAACTAGTGTGTCATCTGTTTTGTAATTGCAGCTTTTATGAAACTTTGCCGCAATAGTACTGGGTGTCTGCGCAGTAAACTGTGGTAAATGTCAGCACTGGATAACTAGAAGTTGTCATAATCCTGGGTCAGGCTCAAAAGTCGATGCTTTCTTTTTACATTTCTCCCTGTGAGCAACAAATGGTGAAGGAAAGAGAAGCCACCAAAGAGTTTAAAGAAAGTGAAACATAAATGTAAAATATTCTAGCATCAATATTGTTAAAATAGCATCAGGCATGTATTAAAAAAAAAATGTTGTTACAGGCAGGAAGGAGTGTGCCTTCATGCCTGTATAGAACAGTGGGAGCCGGCATTATATCCAGGGGCTACTTCTGGGGCTGAGGGAGCACCCTTGCTCTGGGATCTGGCCAGCTTTCCTCTTCTCACCTCTTGTTCACAGCTAAGGCTTGGGTAAGAGGCTGACTTCTGAGCTCCTTCCATGGGGAAGTCCAGCCTTCACTCTGCTTTCCTGGCCCCTCCCTGTCATCCTCAGAGGGAACTTCCACCCTCTGAAGAAAACATCATTAGTGTTCCAGCATGTTTCCAGATGTTCATTATTTTTCTTTATGTAAGGGCTTTCTGAAAGACACCTCAAATTTTGGCAAGCCAGCTGTCACACAGAAAACTTACTAGTACTTAACCCCATGCAAGTGAAGCAGCCCAAGAAGCAGACAACTACAATAAATTGTTATTATACACTTCCTCTCCTATTCCCTATGCCTATATCATCCATTTAAAATTCACTGTAGGAACTTCCTCTTGCTATGCATTTGCACTGTGCCTTAGGATTAGGATGCTGCTGTCAGTCTGTTCATCTTGTGGCAGACAAACTAACATATCCGCTTCCTTGCACTCTTCTGCCCTGGAGCTGCCCCTCAGGCTCTTGCAGGGCCATGCTGCAGCTCCCCACCTGCCCTCTGCGTCCCTCTGTGAGCCCTGCTGTCCAGACACGGTGTTGACATGCCAGCATCTTGGAGATGGTGGTGGAGATCCATGAGGCAGTAGCAAAAGCACCTGAATGTGCATCTCTTCATGGGCCTTGGGGATTGGGATTTGGTGGGCTGCACACCTGCAGCCCCCACTTTGGGCACCCCCACTCTGGCATGTGCCAGCAGCTGTCCACGCCTGGCATACAGCTTGTGCAGAGGGTAAGAAACCAGGTCAGTGACAGAGGCTCTGGTGCACTGTCTCAGTACAAATGAAAAGCCATGATCATTTGTTACATGGATTACGTACCATCTTACTTCCGTACGTATACATGTATATGTGTTGTGGGCATGCACTGATCTTCCATTCAAATCTGTGAATGTTTCCAAATACACAAATACCATGGAAAAATAAATATATGAAGCATAATCATCCTTCAAGACCAGGCTTGTGGCTCTTGCAAATCCTTAAGCTCCCACTGGAGTCAAGGGAAATACTGCAAGCAAGAGGAAGTGCATGTTGCCTTCATTGCTGTGTGATGGGTTTATGCGAGGCAGCTGTTGGCTCAGCACTCCCAGTGTTTTGGCGGTAACAGAAGGGAAACAAAACAAAATGTTGCCTAAACCCCTGGAAACACACAAGTAGATATAAACAGCCAGGATAGATTTTTTTCTGTGCATCTGTGAGGTTTTATTGTCTTTGCTTCTCCCACAGAGGGATTTCAAGGAAAGAAATATCACAACCATGAGATACATGAATATTTGAATTATTTGAAAGTCCTGTGAAATTTGTATAGAAAACTGTTTAATTGCAGCAATTTGGAAAGCTGAAACTTTCCAGGGCTTTTTTTTTTTTTCCCTTTTTTTCTTTCTTCTACTGTAACTGCTTTTTCCTCAAAGCCCTCAGTTAAGCATGCACGAGGAGCAATTTCTGGCAGAGAATCGACTGATCACGCTGCAAACATATCACAAGGTTTCCAATAGTTCATTTGGGGGGACAGAGGCTATGTCAATGACAGATCTCTTGCTGTCTCATATGGGTAGAATTTCTATGTGACCCTACTGTGGGAAGGGACCAGGGGAACCAGAGGCCTCCCGTTTATACCCTAATCCACCGCTGATGGCAAATGCATTATTTTGTGGCCTCTTCTTATCTCTGTCATCCTCCTCATATGCCTATCTCACTTTCTCTGAATTGTGCATAAAGTACAGCAACCATTTAAACTGCTATTCTACAGTCAGGGAAATGACAACAAATTTTGGGGTTACAGGCAGTTGTCAAAAAGCAACCACCCTTACAGAAAAACTACTCTTATTTTATGTGCCACTTTCACATTCTGGTTTTGTTTCCTCTCTGTAATTTAGTCAGCAGGGGAGAAACCTATAAATTTCCCGTGCGTGCTCCCAGCGGTTTTTGCCCTTGAAAGCTAAGATCAGCAGGTAGTAAGCTGGGGCTCCTCGGGATCCACACGGGAGCGGCAAAATCAGGGCCAGGATCTGTGGGAAGCAATGAAATGGCATTAACTTGGTAGGGGTGTAATTTAGGAAATCTCTCATTGTCATATACCTTAGAAAATAACAACCATGAGATCCACAATAAATAAACGTGATAATAGAGGTAGTTAGTGTTATCTTTACAACTAAAGTTAAAAAAAAAAAAAAAGCCAAATACAGCCTTTCATTGTTTCCCAGGACTGGTCTCTTGCAACTTGAAATAAAGTACTAGAGCAATATACTGTTCTCTAGGGGTTAATGTTACATTAATCAGAACTGACAAGCATGAAAATCATTCTTTGTTGTCTTTAAATTGCTAATTTAAGATTGAAATCTAAAACGCTTGAGCACTGATCGTTAACACTGACTCTCAAACAAAACCCAAGTAAAATCTTCTCTCCTATGGGCCACTACACAATTGTTTTACATTTGGTTGAGAAAACAAATGCAAAGTCTGTAACTAAATCCTAATGTATCGTTTAAGTGTTTCCATTCAAAGGCTTTCTTTGGCTAAACTTCAACGGATTGTACTACAGTTTAATTGAAAAGCAGCATTAGCAGAGGCATTTACATCTGAAGGCAGAAATACTGGTATTGTATCATGCAGTGCAGTGGCAGCAAGAGTTCCCCCAAATCCGATTTTTTTACAGGTATGTTTTTTTCCAGTTGCAAAAGTATTTCAATGACCTGATTCTCAGCTCAGATACTGAGCAAAGACTGAAATATTCAGTAATAAAAAGTTTATTTAATAAGCTTATTAAAGTTTTAAAAACGTGTTAAAGGGTACAGTCCAAACTCAGCACAGTGGAGACGGGCACCACATAAAATCAAAGTGAATCAAGGAAACGCACCATCAAATGTGTGGCTACAAAACTAACAAAAGAAGTATGTAGTAGCAAAGGAAATAGGACAAGCATGTCCTTCTTCTGGCTCTTTAATGGCACTACAGACTGTGTTAGGGGCCAGTTTGTTCTGTCACTTTGAATACTTGCAGGTTTAGATCTATTTGGAGTCACAGCTCCCACAGAAGTCCATGGACTCATGCACTTGCAACTGAAATAAGCTGAAGCTGAAACTCCAGCGTGGTTGAAGCAAACTCTGTGGCCTTAACCCATTTAAGTCCGAGCTCATCAGTACGTCTGTTTTGATCTATTTCCTTGTGATAAGGAAGGAGGAATAAGGACATCTCTGATAGAGGCACCCTCTATGTCACTATCCGGATGCTCCAACGGCTGGTTGGGAGGATGAGTAGAAGGGCTAAGGGCAAAGCAAGCTGTGCCCTCATCCTCTCTGAGAAGCCAATGAGCTATAGTAGTTGTGATAGCCAGCATCCAGAGTGAAGAATTACACCTTTATCACATCTGGGCACTTCGCCTTTCTTTGCAAGTACAGTAAAGCAGGGTTGAGCTATGCAGACATACTTCCCACACCAATTGACCTCGATGGGAGATCCATAGCAAATCTTAGGGCAGAACTTGCTACACAAAAGATGTGTTAAAGACAGAAGCACTGTCATGCAGAACAAGCTCTTAGAGCAGAAGAAAAGGACTCAGCATTTGGCCAAGGAGTGGGGTCATGCACTGAGGGTGCTTTGTGTTCTGGGTAGGACGTGGGATGATGACTCTTTAGGCTCATGCAGAGCAAAGGCAGAGGAATATAAGGTTTAGGGAAAGAGAAAATCCAAGAGATTTTGAGCACTCTCTCATCTGGCAGCCAAATCCTGAGATTTCTGCAGAGGAGAGCACTTATCTTTCCTTCTGGTTGATAGGAGTGTAAAACCGTCCTTGAATTAAGAGTTAATCGGAGCAACATTCCTTCATTTGTTCTCCCCAACATCACTAAGAAATCTCCTTCTGCTGTCTAGACTCAAAGTCATTTCAAATGAAATATAATCAAATCAGATGTCCATTACATGGTATGCTCCTTCTTAGCACTCGTTGTGTATGGTAGTAGAGCAGGACCCAGTAGAGCAGCAGAAGAAAATATTGACAAATGTGTTTTCACTAGGTTATTTTGTATTCATAGTCATAAGGGAAAACTCCTGAGTTTAAAAATTTAAAACATTTTTCATTGTACACTTGTTTTTACAAGAAGCACTGAGATGATTTGATCGATACATTTGTGTTGCATTAAATTCTTTCTCTTGACACTTCCAACGCACGTTTAGTTGTTTTCTATGAAGGACTAGCCAAAAGAGGACATGTTTGAACACTTTTAGCAACAATATTTGTGTTAGAACTGGGACTCAGAAGCTCACCAGCAGCACAAGGAGAGCAAGCCAAATGCCTAATAATGAAAAGGAACCTTAGAGCCCTTGGACCTTTCAATTAAAATCAATAGCACCTGCCTAAACAACTGTTTATTAAATTTTCACTTGTATTTCAAGCTATTTAAAAATAAGAAATAATAAGGAAAAAAACCTATCCCAAAATGTCATGAAGTATTTTGGTGTATCTAACATTGTCAACAGGCCTTCAAATCTCTGGGCCCAAATACTTCCATACTGTTAAACCATTCTACCCATGGAGATAGGTTTGTCTGCATTTGTCTGGCAAAGCCAATGTGAAGAAGTGAAGGGAAATCAAATGGGAGAAAGAAGGGTGGAATAAGCATGGCATTAACCTTGACAATAACAATTTTCCCCAAAATCAGTATTAAAATTAGTATTTTCTGTTTTCTTTATTCTTATGCAGGAAAGTAGGGAAGGTCTTGGAAAAAATTCTAGTGATTCATAATGTCATATGTACATCTGCAGATGATTTTAAAACTCAGGACTCCTCTCAAACTTTCACCTCATTTGTGAAAAATACATATTTGCAAAATACATCTTCTATGTTCAGACCCAGACGAAGTTTAATAAAATGAGTAGAGGTGGGATTCAGTGCACCAGCAGATACCTAAACACAAGTGTCCCTACACAGGCTAAGTCCAGGATTCAATTGCCTAAGGATAAGTCAGGCATCTGTCACCACTAGGTACCTGGGCTGGGGAGAGGTGCCCAGCCCCACAGTCAGCTCCAGGAAGATTTGGTTTTTCTCAGACCCTCCATTATGCCACTCAGCCTCTGACCATGCCTTCGGTGCCCATGTCCATCTCTAGAGCCCATATTCAGGCAACTAACAGGTTTGCATTCCTCTTACAGCCCATGGAGATCCAAGGCTTTATTCAGTTGCCTACATGTTGGTATCTAAAGCAGTGTGAGACACCTCCCCAGAGCTAGCGGATATGGCACAGGACCTATGGGAACCGATGCCTTTCCAGAAGGGTAGCGAGAGACCAGGGAGGATATCCCACAGCCTCTCAAGTGGCACTTGATGTTCACAGAATTGACTGAGCTCTTGGTGAGTGGATTCAAAGGAGATTGAATTCTGGAAATTCATTTAACTGTCCATCAGCTATCTGCTTAAGGTCAGCCTGAGGAGAGCTGCAGTGTTCAGTTCAGCTGTCTTGACACCCAATACCATTTGAGAAGCTACAGACCAGTCCATTTTGTCTCCAGTTGCTGCTCCAGAAGGGCACTATAGTCCTGAAGGTTGTGTGCCCGGTTGGCCGGCCCTGTCTGAACATCTTACAGCCCAAAAGTACCTAAGGTATAACTTATACAAGTATCCCCCCCAACTCTACTGGGAATCAAAACATCTAGCTCATAAGTAGACACCAACATGTACAAGTCTTCATATTGAACTGAACTGCAGCCCAAAAGCTTCATAGGCACTGGAGAAAATCCTATTATTTTCAGGATCACACACAGAATTTCTCTTCGAGCCCAGAATCTGTAAAAGTTTAGATGCCTCACTTGGAATTACATGTCTCCTTCTGCCAAATGCAGTAAGTAAATATTGTTTTCAATTGTATTAATGCAGACAGTGTATAAAATTCTAATGACCATTTAAAAATACATTAAAACTATTTGCCATGTTAGAAAGGGTTTAACATTGAGTCAGAGGTGGTGTTTCAGTTAGAGGTGGTGTTTTCCCCTCCAGAGAATACGTAATAGGAAGACATGAGGCTACATTGCCTATAGGGGTTTATTACATTTGCTTGCTTCTTGACAAAATATTCTATATCCATCACCCATTTTAATAAATGCCCAGTGAATTTTAAATTACATTCAGGATATTAATTTCTGTCTATCTCAATAAAATACAACATTCTAGCTGTAATGTCTGAATGGTGGAAAGAGTTTTATGTGTCCCTAAGGCTCAGGAATTCTCTTACCAGCCTTGAATTTTTTTAATGTGGACATTATTTAGAAGAATAAATACATGAGTCTGAGAAAGGCTAAAGGAAGGTGAAAAATTTAGGCGGGATGTCACTAAAGGCACACATGAAGCAGGACAAATACGGTAAGAGTAGCACATAGTGATTAAGTGATTTACTTGTTATGCCGAAGCCAAATAGCAACTCCAAATCAGTATTTCGCAATGGATTAAACACGTGGCAGGAACAGCGATTGAAGTTTGCCTTAACCCAATAAGGGTATGAAGCGTGCATAGTGAATATCAGCTGAAATGCTGTCCATTAACACAGGGAAACCACATACACATAAGAAAAAAAAAAGACTATTCTGTGTTAATCAGATAGCAGAGACATGGCAAATCTCTGTTATCACTAGAACAGGGTTTTGAAATATAGGCTCTATTTTATGAAAGAGAAAGGAGTATTGCTGTGCATTAGAGAAATTACAGACTACCAAAATACAAAACTGGCATAAATAGAACCGATTTTTGAGAGTCATATTCACTTTGGGAATGGTTGCTTAAAGTGGCCATTTAGGGTATTAAGGGAGCTGGTGACAAGGCCTCAGGCTATGTCTGAGTGAGCAATCGGCTTTGGAGTGAGGTTAAGGATATGCATGGCTGAGAGCTATCATTTTCCATTTGCATTGCTGGCCTTAGCCTTCCTATGAGATGAGCAGTCCAGGATCAAAGTCTCCCCTGGATGCTTAGGAAAACCAGGATTTCAGATTATTTCTCAGTGTCCTGGATGGTAACACCCTGAGCCTCACCTAAACTTCATTCACCCAGACCACATGGACTAGACCTCCACTGTGTATGGAAGCATCAGGAGCTTTGTCTCTCCCCCTCTGGAGACTCCCAGGGGCTGAGGAGCTCTGGTGAAAGCAGCCTGGAAAGACAGCTGAAGAGGTCACAGTAGGGATGCGAGTCACTCTGGTCTTGAGAGCAGATCCAAGACTTAACCAACAGACAGGCATGCAGACAGAACTGGATTGAGACCCTGAGTGTGAGAATGCTGTAAAAGGATTCCAGCAAGAAAAAGTATGGGAGGGCGAGTTTGCCAACTATGACTCAAGAAGAAACTGCTACTGTTAAAGATGGAAATACCTGACAAAATAGTTATTTGAAAATGGATAATGTTGTCTTAAGAACACATAAGAGGAACATGCAAATACATGGAATCACTGCATGAATAAAAGTTCTCATAAATATTTTTATTAGGAAACAGTATTCCTCACTTTGAAGTTACAAGTTAGAAACACATTGGAATCCTGAGAAGCCTGGTGAGCTTACTTTATCTGTATACACTTTTTATAAGCTTCTGAAAGCACCATGATAAAGTGACCCTGCAGAAAAATTGAATCACGTCTCTTGGCCGCATCCTGCTAATGCCATCTCAGCAATCTCGTTAGAAACAGAGAGAACAGGAAAGCACTACTGGAGGAGAACTGAGGCAACTGGGGCCTATAGTTTTCAAGTTTTAAACTGAAACACATTTTCTGTGATGACACAATTAGAAACACAGAAACAGATGTGCAAGATTTTGATGCCGTCATGAAAACATCCTGGTGCGTAATGGATCCAGAAAAAGAGGGTCCGATCCGAAATGCTCACACTGCATCAAACCACTATTTTATTGTGACTAAGAAGCAGCACACACACCACAGCCACATTCTGCAATCGCCAGTAGCACCACGCACTGACTTTCTGAGCAGGTTCACATAAACCACAAGCCAATCCGCTTAAGCATGGATGTAAAAAGTGATGTTGCCCAGTAAGGAGGAAGTTTACACCAGACTCCTCTTGTCCCAAACACAGCCTACCTGTTTATGGGGCAGAGCAGAAGGCACACACAAGTGTAAATTAATTCAATTTAGTGCTGGCAGAACTGGAAAGCAGCTAAAAAGAGCTGGCTGCACTTCAGAAACTTTAGTTCTAAAAGGACCGGTGTAAAGACACCTCAAATTTACAAAATAGGACATCTGCAGAACATGGCTTTACAAGTTTTTTGCCTATTTAAGTTTCTGTAACGAAACGTGAGACTGAGAAAGACGGGTAACAGAGGCCTGATAAGAGCTTGCGGTTTTTTCCGTGTGAGCTGCTTTGCAGAAGTTTTCACAGACAATATGCAGAGATGGGAAGGAGTTCCACGGGCTGAGATCCCCGGTACGGTCGGGGTGTGACTGTCACATCCAGGCAGCGACCAGGCCAGAGATGGCTCCTGGCGGCACCTGCGAGCCCGGGGAGCCACCGGGCGAGGCCTGGGGCGCAGCTCTCTGCTCAGCCCTCGCAGCCAGTGCTCGCACCGTGCCCGCGCAAGGACGGCGACACCGACGACAAAGCACGAGTGAAATGCAGGAAGGACAATGTGGACACCCGCTGCCGGGGGGGGTGACGAGAACCGGCTCCTTCCCGGCCGGGTACACACCCACCTCAGGGCCAACAGGTGTCCCGCGGGCCCGGGCACCAGCAGCCCCCCGGTGCCTCGGGAACCGTGTCCCGCC